>CM036908.1:16725291-17317791 GCA_020800305.1 Porphyrio hochstetteri
TCTTATTAGCAAGGAAACACTAGAACCACTGCAAGTATCACTGCCTTAAACCAGATGGACGGCTCTTAATTCCCACCACTTTCCCCACAGTAGTTGGGGGCTAATTTGTCATGCCTTGATGATCAGAAAAACATAGGAAAAATAATTTATTTTAAGATGAGTAAACAGGAAAAAAAAAAAAAAAAACCAGCCCCAATTTTGATCAAATTATAGCTATCTGGACATTAGATTTAGAGAGTAAGAATTTTTATGTTTGTGCTACTGGATTCAGACAGTGTAGAGAGGAAAATAGAAATAGATACCTCAAGTATGCCTGAAACTGGGATTGGGCAGCTGTCAGAGAGAAAGAACTGAGGTTACAAGGAAAAGCTAAAAGCTTCAACAGACATAATCAAACCATAGATTCATATATATCATTATGTGTATAACATACATTATATCACCATCAAAAAGTTATTGTAGAATATGAGAGTACAATAAATTCTACCATGGCAGATTATTTGTTCATTTCCAGATTAAAAAAAAATTAAGAAAATTTGCCAAAGCAAACAAACTGTAAGTGCAAATACTTTTAAATTACATTAGCATGCTAGAAGAACATCTGGTACCAACACTGTCAACTTCCCATGCATAAGGATTTGTGGTTAACTGTTTCAGCTGCATTGGGCTTTTTAAAAAAGGTATTTATTAATGAACTATACTCACAGTTCATTAATGCTCAAAAAATATTCCCTATAAAAAATAATAAGCTTTTGGTGTAAATTTCTCACCTCCAAACACTGCTTTGCAATGCATCTTCCTGTTTAACTCCCTGATGTAAAACCGTGCTGTTAGCTTTTGTGAAGATGGCAACCAAACTGTTTCTATACAAGCTACCAATTACTGTTTGGTCTTGACAAATCCTCTAATCCACTGGTTAAAAAGAATTAAAATATGAAAACAAAATAATAATCTGATAAACAACAGTAAAACAATTAAGTACTTTAATAAAAATACCGAGCTACTAGAAATGACCATCTGGGCTGGTGCTCACTGAAGAACAAAGGTCTGGAGGAAGGCAAACCATGTATCATCATATATTCCCAGACTGAAAAGCCTAGATTGTCTGTGGTTACTACTACCAGGACATAATCAGAAGACTTGTTACACATTACTGAGATCAGCAGTATAGGCTTTACAATAAATATGACATAATTTGTATATCAGTTGCTGATGTAGACATTAAGAGTAATTGAGGTTTCTTTACCAATAAAACAGGTGGACCAAGAAAAATATACTAAATGACCTCAGGTTTTTCTTAATTATATGAAAGTCAGTCACACTGTATTTTCTGACAATTTATGTCTACTTCTTGCAAGTAGAAACACTGAAGCTGATTTTAAAGAGTTTATCCCAAAAGAGAAAGAATGTTTGTTTTTTTTATAAATACTTTGAAAATCTCAAATTCATTCTGCCACTGTTGTTTGCTGTCTATCAGACTGAGGCCAGGACATTCTCATGGTAAATTTAAAAATTTTTCTTTTTGTCCTAATAGCACTCTTGGCAGGATCCTGGCAAGGTCCCTACAGAATTAAATTCATGCTCTGCTGAGGGATTTGTTGAACCTCAAGTGTGAATTCCACAGTTCGCATGAACTACCTACACCTTTCAGCTATCAGCTCTGCTCTTACATGCCAATGCACAATCCCAACTTGCAACACCCTAAATATAACAGTCTTTGGCCTATGACAAACTGAGCTATACCACTGTGGTAAAGTACATGATGATTCCCCAGTGTCGACAAAACTTCATACTGGACTAAGAAGAGAACAATGTAATTGTCCTGTTACTGCCGAGCAAATGACAAACAAAATCTACAGTTACACAACATAATGTAATAATAATTTACTATTTTGAGTTCATCAAGCTTCTGTTCCTCAAACATTGTTTAAAAAAATTAAAAATCAACATTTCATCATGATGAAATTATTATGAAGTACTTTTTTTGGTTCCTTTCTTATTTATTCTGGAAAATATTTTCTATTCTTAAAATATACTGAGGTGCTTTACTTCTACTGGTGACCTTAAGACTTAGTACTGGCCCATACACAGTCCAAGGAAGTTCTGAAAACCCACCTAAAGAAAGTTTTGATTTTGAAAAATTCACATTTAAGAAAATACACGATCCATAGCTTCCATTAATAAATTTTCAAATGCAAATATATTGTTTACATACTTCAGCATTCCTCTGATGTATTCTTCTAAAAAGGCTTTATAGTTTGTATCTTTTATATGCTATCTTAGAACGAAAAAGCATAATAAACCAACTTTCTGCTTTCTCCAGAAAAACAGATACATACAAATGATAAAAACCCACCCTCTTTTAACCACAAGATTAATACAGTATTTATCTACCAACAGTTCCTTCTGCAAATGAAACAAATTCCTTGAACTTCTGATACTATTTCTGATATTTTCCATACAACGGCACAAAGACAAAACAAAGTACAATTCCATGGCCATTGTACTAGGCAGGTTTGTGGACCCAAAGAATTTTTAGGAGATTTATACAGGTGTCATAACAGGTTGTTTAAATCAGTTTGCAAAACACAATAATTTGGGCTAGACAATGTATTACACAAGAGGAGTATTGGTAAGAAAGGGACATACACATTCATTGAAACAGAAAATATGAGACACTTCATCAGTTGTCAGGCTAGCACTAGCTGGGCAAGAGGAAAAAAGCTTTTTAATCAAATTTTTGGTCCACTTTTCCATGAACCCTTACTGCTTTTTTTACCTACTTTTAAACAGTATGCAATGGTCTATTCGGTTTGCTATTAATTTGAAAAAAAAAGAAAGATCAACACAACATTTTTCAGCCTTGTGTACTTTTAAATAGTAAAGTAGCATCAAGAACCCTAACAGGAATTTAATTTAAAAAGTATTTTAGGATTGACCTACCTATGAAAAAATTTGAACTTGCCCGCTTTGAAAAAGAAATCTCAAATATCCTTGGATATTCCTAAATGCCAGTGCTATTCTAGGCAGATTATAAAAGTATACGTGCAACACAACTATTTGGTGTAACAACAAAAATAGGCTGGTCTTGAGATTCTCTACAAAGAACAATTTAACCTGTTTTATGATCACAAAATGAAAGACTCAGTGGGAATTAAGTTTTTGTTTTTCCCGTAAGTTTTAAAACTATTAACTCAAAATGCTATTTTTCAAGTATTTTTTTATACATTTTCTTTTGCTCATTCAGATAGAAGGACTTTATAGCTCGTTTCAGTAAACTGACACATAATTCACAGGAAGTAACAAAGATTCCCTACCTTGATGGACTGACTGTAAGGTCCTATGCTAGCAGGTGCCCAGTGGGAAATGCTTTGTACATGCATGACCAGTTTTTCATCACATAACAGATTATCCATTGCAACATCACACTTATGTGCAAGGCAGTCAATGCAAAACAGTACTCCATCAGGTAACAGGGTTTCCACACATACTCTGAAAACACAAGACAATTATTTTTTTCAAATGGAAAGTAGCTTGCACCAGCCTTCAGCATTTATTTTCCATGGGTTTTTCTTTTGGATAGTATGATATGAAATTTTGATAGGAAAGCCATGGTATTGCAATAACCTGCTAGCATTTACACTGTTATCTCCTCTCCAAATAACAATCAATTTCAGACTTCTGGTAAGATGATTTCCACTACCAAGGGGAAACCAGCATCACAGCCAATGGCTCACTTCCCTTTGGTTATGTTTACCTCCAGTGGTTGGACTAGAGGATGAGGTTTCTAAACAGCAGCTTATTGTTCCTTTACGCTGTTCTCACAACTTATCATGCAATACTGAGCATATTTTTCTTTTATACTTCAGCCTGCATGACAGAAAGACACTTATGACAGGACTGAAAACCTACTTAAGCATTCATTGAAAAATTTCACTTCCAAGGAAGACTGTGTGCCTGGACAGACCGACAGACGGTCTTGCCGCACGTGGCCAGTGAAAAAGCAGGTGTGGGGGTGTGTGAAATCAACATTTCAAAGCCTGAAAAATAATTATATTTGCAGTCCATGCATAAAAAAGTCATTTAGCTCCCAGCAGGAAACCGGCAAAAAATTACATGTTCTCTTTACATATCATATAACAAACTTACAAAATTTTCTCATCGTGCTTATTTCTTCCAAGAAAACTATTTTTCTCCCCTCCTCCCACATGCAAATACAGTATTTTTTTACTCATTACCACCATCATAAGCATGGATGAATGGATTTTCTGCTTGGGCTGGTAAATTTTCAAGACAATTTTGCAAATTTAGTGCGGATCCACACCCCTGAGTCAGTGCTTCCAGCATATTGCTTATGAGAACTCCCACAACCAGGTCTCTGTGCATAATGCAATGATGCAGCCATGCAAACTGCTGTATAATTTTTTTTCTTCTGGATAAAATGCAACATAAATCTGTTTGTTCCATTACAATAATAATAAAAAGATATTTTCTTGCAACTTCCTAATATTTCTGTGTGTTATTTTAGTGATGGAAGACTATGTGGTTGGCTAGGTAAATGTGGAAGCTTAGAACATGCAGCAGTATGAGAAATGAAAGAAGCTAAATCAGGAGAAGGGTAAGTGTCATAAAGACTACTTAAGATATATATATATAGGAGTGGAGATTCATTTTTGTATAGCTTACAGCTGGGACTACATCCCTCCTCTTAAGGCATGCAAAAAGAACACTCCATCCCCCTGTTACTTAGTAATCCTGGCGTACAACCAGCATCTCGAGTGAAGTCTCTTCCTGCTCTCTTTTAGTTTCTTCTGATACCCAGACAGCATAGGAGAATGGGAATCTATCATGATACATATTATCTTAATTTCTTTTAACTATTTGTCATGCCATTCTTAAAGTTCATATGCCTATACTACACTTCATATTCTGTAAGAGCGTAAAACATAGTATTTTACATTAGAAAATTGCAAAACAATGGATTTTAAAAATAAGAACAAGATGTGAGGCTTGGCCTCATAGTTGACCCTGCTTTGAGCAGAGGATTGGACTAGATGGTCTCCAGAGATCCCTTCCAATCTGTATCAACCTATGATGCAAGATGAATTTTTCAAGCTGTAGCAGTTCTGCAGATTCTCCAAGATGCTTAAGAGCAGGAATTAAAGTAAAATAAGAAAGAAGTTCTTTTGACAAAGGCAATACAGAACTTACAAATGGAATATTAGGTTTTAGACACAACAGAAGAAAAATTTCATAGACTAGGTGTTTGTTACCCAATTTTCAATGAGAAAAAAACAAGACACTCAGATAACACAGGAATCGTATACTGCATGCCTAGACTATCAAGCTGTTTCATTATGTCAGAGGTGGACATGGATGCAATGTTGAAGATTCTGCACAACAGATATTAAAAAGCAATAATTTGGGGATCAATGAGTGAGTGTCAGCATTGATATATTCATAAATCAAAAATAATTTCTTTTTATACTTGCATTATTACTGAATACATAACTGCAGCTAAATACACTAATAATCATTATCAAACAGAAACACAAGACATTAAGAGCAACTACACTGGACTAAGTCAAAAATCCATCTAGTGCAGTATTCATCTTCAACCAACAGCTAAGTGTACATGAACAGAGTAAGACAAGGAACAGAGTAAATATGTTTTGGTATTGTCCTGAAGTATCTCCCAGTATTAAATGATGTGCACCTTAGGCAGCAACTCACCTTAAAAATTTGCTTTTGTATTTATCAGAATAAACTGAATAACACGAGTAAGATTTGTCAGAAGGACCTAGAAAGTTTCAAACAGTCACTTTTAGAAAAACTTCATAATCATTACTACTAAGGCTTCTCTAAGGCTTTTGACACTGTCTCACATAACACCCTCACAAAGAAGCTGTTGATTTATGGGCTGGAGCAGCAGACAGTGAGGTGGACTAAAAACTGGGTGAACAGCCAGTCCCTGATTGTAGAGATGAGTGGCATAGCCTCTCCTACACGGCCAGTAACAAGAATGTAACCCAGGAGTCTACATTTTGAACAGTCCATTCCTGTTCAAAATCTTTATTAATAATCTGGATTATGTGGCACAATGTACCCTTGGTAAATTTGCAGATGATACAAAACTGGGAGGAATGACTGATACACCAGAGGTTTGTGTTGTCATCCAGAGGAACCTTAAGAGGCTGGAGAAATACACACAGAAGAATTGCATGAAGCTCAACAAGAAGTCTAAAGTCCTACACCTGGAGGGAAAAGAACCCATGCTCCAGTATATTCTGGGGGCTAATTGGCCAAAAGGAGCTTTGCAGAAAAGGACCTGGAGGTGTCTGACCGACATTAAGTTGAACCAGCAATGTGCCGGTTCAACAATATTGTATCAATCACAGTAATCAGGGCTACAATGTCTTGATCTGAATTCAGGGGAGCGTTGCCAGTGGGTCACAGGAAGCAAACTAACAAGAAGAGCAATGAAGTCACAGAAAAGAACTGAGGTTTGCAAAAAATGTATTCTTCTTCTGTAAGGCCATGGGGGTGGGGGGAAGCGGGGGGAGGGTGGGAGTGGATTTGTAAAACTTACGGTATATATTAAGGCAAGAATTTTCAACCCTAGTGTTTTTGAACTGATCAGCCCTGATGTGATTACTCCAACAGGAAGAAAAAGTCTACTTCTAAGACTGAGGCACAAACATTTGGACAAAAGCTTCATAAATATGCTAACAATAGTTCATTGTATTACAATTTATCATAAATATACTATAGCAGTAGTCTAATCCTACCTTGCTGGTGGACACAAATCAAATTCTGTCACATAAACTGAATTTATAGCATTGAAATCTTTCATGCTCTTCATATACAGATGAACCAAAATAATATCCTTCAGTTTCAATCCCTCTGAAGTCATATTAGCTGCAGGACAAAAATAATATAGCTGTTAAAGACATAATACTTTAAGTGTGTGTAGAAAGACAGCATAGGCAACCTGGTTTTGTTCAGCACAACCAAGTGGTAACAGCCTAACAGGTACCTAAACATGACTGAAGCCTTTGCAACATACTACCTTCCCCCCATAATACCCTTTTTTCATGAAACTCTTTCTCATGACATTTTTCCAAATATACAGAAACAGACTACGAATAAATTTTATCCACCCTGAGCAGTAGTGAATTTTCACCCCAAGAAAACATATCATGCATTAATGCATACAGATGTGTTACAGTCCAAATTCCTTGTATCTGTAAGTTTTATTATCTCATATTTTTTTTTATTTTCAGTCTATGACAGCTAGTAATCTACAAAGGACTTTGAATCACAGAAGTAAAGAACTGGAAAGGACAATAAGGGGTCCTTCAGTGCATCACCCTCTTCAAAGAAAAGATCAAATATTTATACGCTATTCCAGAGGGATGATTGTCTAAGCTGTTTTTAAAAACTCACTGTAATAATAATCTCCACATAAACAAAGAGTTATAAACGGCAAGACAGACAATAGGAAACAGAAGTAGCCACAGGAGAAATGAAGGAAAGATGAGAGCTGAGGGAAGTTGAAGACGACACTTTTTGTGTAAAACATTTTTGTGATTTTAAGCCAATTTAGGAGTTGGCACACTTCCATAAAGGTCAGTTCAGTCACACCAATACTGAATTTTTCTCTAGATGTCTCAGCTTTACTTGTCAGTCTGACTTCAGTCCCGGGGAAGATCATGGAGAGGGTCGTTTTGGGTGCTATCATGCAGCACATGCACGATGGCCAGGGGATCAGGCCTAGTCAACATGGGTTTACAAAAGGTAGATCCTGTCAAACTAACCTGATTGCCTTCTATGACAAGGTGACCCGCTTAATGGACGAGGGGAAGGCTGTGGATGTGATCTACCTGGACTTTGGTAAAGCCTTTGACACCGTTTCTCACAGCATTCTGATTGAGAAACTGGCTGCCACTGGCCTGGACAGGTAGACCCTCAGCTGGGTTAAAAACTGGCTGGATGGCCGAGCCCAAAGACTTGTGGTTAATGGAGCCAAATCCAGCTGGAGGCTGGTCACAAGTAGTGTTGCCTAGGGCTCAATTCTTGGTCCAGTTCTCTTCAGCATCTTTATCAATGACCTCGATGAAAGGATTGAATGCTCCCTCAGTAAGTTTGCAGATGACACTAACCAGGGAGGAAGTGTTGATCTGCCTGAGGGTAGGGAGGCTCTTCAGAGGGATCTGAACAGACTGGACCGATGGGCCGAGACCAATGGGATGAAGTTTAACAAGGCCAAGTGTAGAGTGCTGCACATGGGACATAACAACCCCATGCAGCACTACAGGCTTGGGGGAGACTGGCTGGAGAGCTGTCAGGCAGAGAAGGACCTGGGGGTGTTGGTTGACTGCAGGCTGAATATGAGTCAGCAGTGTGCTCAGGCAGCCAAGAAGGCCAACAGCATCCTGGCTTGTATCAGAAATAGCACAGCCAGTAGGTCTAGGGAGGTGATTGTGCCCCTGTACTTGGCATTGGTGAGGCCACACCTCGAGTACTGTGTCCAGTTCTGGGCTCCTCACCATAAGAAGGACGTGGTGGTCCTGGAGCGAGTCCAGAGAAGGGCAACCAGGCTGGTGAAGGGGCTGGAGGGCAAATCCTATGAGGAGCGGCTGAGGGAGCTGGGGCTGTTTAGCTTGGAGAAGAGAAGGCTGATGGGAGACCTTATCACTGCCTACAACTACCTGAAAGGAGGTTGTAGAGAGGTGGGTGATGGTCTGTTTAGCCAGGTGACAAGAGATAAGACAAGGGGAAATGGCACAAAGCTGAGCCAGGGCAGGTTGAGATTAGATATTAGGAAAAAAACGTTCACTGAAAGAGTTGTCAGGGCCTGGAACAGGCTGCCCAGGGAGGTGGTTGAGTCACCATCCCTGCATATGTTTAAAAGACAGGTAGATGAGGTACCTAGAGATATGTTTTAGCATAGGACAAGAATTGTTGGACTTGACCTTAAAGGTCTTTTCCAACCTAGTGATTCTGTGATTCTGCCATGTTACCATTAATGTTGACTATCTGAAGAAGGGAATTCTTATCACAGAAAAGGAAGCATGCATTAAGTGATATAAGAGATACAGCAATTAACATAGAACTCCTATGAAATCAAGATACATCTCCAGAAATATCAGCTGAGAAATTAGCACACAACGATAATTCTGTCCAGAAATACAAATTTGAATGCTGCCTGATAGCAATTGCTAGGTCAATACAAGCTATGTCACCAGTCAAGGAGGAAACAAGGACATTTTTTCAGATTCTCAGTCAGCATTTTAGTCAAGAAGACTGAGTTTTGGTTTGCAGTCCAAAGTTCTGCAGCATTATATGAAATTCTGGAGGGAACACCACAACAAACTGACATCCCACCCAGGTCTAAATTTAGAACGCAGGAGCCAACAAACTAAATCCAATTTGTGCACACTTAACAGTATTAGGGCAAGCTGAGGGCAAAGAGATTTGGATAAATATATAATTTCTAGCTTTATTTTAAAAAAATCTTCTTAAAGTAAATAAAAGTAAAATTCCCTCTTCCTCTGCATGACTTAGAGGAACGATGGGAAATAATTTCTCCAATTTTGTAAACAGAATAAAATTGACCTCCCAATATTTACTCAAAGGGCATGAATGATGAACCAGTTAGCAACCCATATTTGGGTTCTTGACAACAAATTCTGTTTTCCAAAGCAGGACATATCCAGTATGTACAGAGAAATCATATAGCCTTTCTGTTGAACTTCAAGCCATTCACTGTTTCAAATATTTTATAAAATATGATCAGGTGAGACTTGTCCTTACTTAGGCAGAACTGCCTAAAAAGAACTGACCCAAAAAGTAACATTGGCCAAAGTACAGCTCAGTTAGGTTTTTTATAATGGGTTATCCAGGATCCTTTGGCCAAAAGCACCAAAACTGTCTACAGGAAGTAGCATTTTAGATCAGTTTTCATATAATAAAATCTATGCAGTTCCCTTCAAGCCTACAAAGCTTTGCCATGGTGTAGCTGCACCAGAACTGCTTTATACATAAAGCACTGCAATGTTTGTTTTCTTCCAATCACATCTAAAGAAAAGTTTAAGAGAAGAGTTTAAGGAAATAAATGTAAACAGTTACGGTTCTTGGCTTCACAGGAGAATTCCATCCACTTTGAAGAACAACTACATGTTTTGTAACGTCTATTTCTGAATCCTTTTGGCAGCACTTAATTTCTTTAGAGGTGATTAAATCAATTAATACAACAAAGAGAAGGTTAAAAGAACTGTTCTTCTTCTTACAACCCTGAAGACTGAACTGCTGTATAGATCCTAAGTATGACTTCAGAAAAAGCCTTGTGTATATTAGGAGATCAGTTCTTAGAAACAAATTGTTTCTTTTGTCATGACAGAATCATAACTCATTCAGTCTTCCACACCCACTTCCAAAAAGAGAAAAAAAGAAAAGGAGATGTGAGAACTGACATTTCTTACCAAGGATCGGAAAATAACTATTTTTCTTGAATATAATACAGCTAATGCAAAGTAATTTGCTGAAAGCAATAGGCTACTGTGCAAGTCAGAGATGAAATCTTTTTTGACAGATGTAAGGCAAAAATATATAATATTTCTACTGGCAGATTTCCATTCAAATATAATGAGAACAAACCAAAACACTACACAACCTCTTTGCTTCAATTTACAGAAGATTTACACTAAATACTATTGTCATTTACTACAAGTTTGATCACATCCACTTTGCTGATTTCCAAGCAGTCAAAAATGAGCTTAAGGACTTTCTACAAAGTACAGCTTCTTTGCTTCTCAAAAAATTTTAGGACTTCTTTATCATCTTATATTCAATCATGAATACTCAGCTGCGTATAAAAAAGATAATGTTTTACAGGACAATACTTCACACAAACTCACAAAAAAGAATATGAGGCTACCTATTTAGAGACCAAAAATTATTTCCATGTCTTAAAAGAAGCCTGTATAAACATGTTTTATGTAAAATTTAGGATGAAAAAAATACAAAACAAAAATGTGAACATTTTATTTCATGTCAGTATCTTGTAAGAGTGGGATAGTAAGGAACGTTGATTTCATGATTCCCAAGATAGCAATTTCTCCTTTGCATTAAGAATATAAATGATATTTACTGCTACTGACCTAATCCTAGATGCCAAAATGTGCAATAGCTCCCTAAAAAAATTAGTTATGGTAACTGCAAAAGTGCTTTAGGAAGCAGACAGCATTGACAGCACGCATGCATGCTCACACAGGGAGTATATATTGCAAAAAAGCTATAAAGCAAGTTGTAAAGCAAGTAAGTACTGTGTAAATAGTGTTGTTACAGTGATATGAACGCTACTCTAGCTTTCTAGGGTCTTCAAAAGCCAATCAAATTATGATGTGTTCAGGATTAAGGCCAGCACTCTTGATATCACTGGTTCCACTAAAATGCAAAATGAAATGACAAACTGACAATCACGACATTTAAAGTTATAAAACCATATGAAAATACAGATTCTGACTTAATACCATATTAAAATATAGTATAATTAACAGCATATAATGGATTAACTGAATAAAGCACCTTGGAGAGAAGAAAACGCTTCTCTTGCTGCCTCTTGAGCATTTTCACCTTTTGATGGGAAGAAGCGGGCAGTGATACCTGAAAACCACTGGTAACCACTCAGGGATCTTCCTGAACTTCCAGACATCTTAGCTATTGGAAATGAAGAGCACCACTAGGATTATAATGATGAAAAATTTCAGACAAACCTAGAATATATTTTAAATTGCTTAAGTAAAAAGAACTTCTACTGAAAAAAAAACCTGTGAAAACATCTTCAAAACTTATTTACAGATATAAACCCTAAGCTTAACAGTAAGTGTGCATGTAACAAAGCTTTGAAATGCTATTTGACAAATTCTTCTCCAACACTGCCTTCAGAAAATATGCCTGCAAGTTGTATTTAGCTGAAAATTTCACTACTTTCCTGCTTTCCATTTTTGCTGACCTTTTACAGTTTCTCTACCTGTTTTGATATAGACTTGGCACAAGACATGACACTGGAAAGTTAAAATTCTTGAGTATCTAAGTGACACAGGAACAGATTTTTGAATTCATATGCCAAATTTTAATGAAAGTTCAGAATTAAACTGGGTTCTGATCATGTTAGTAAGTGCCTAACGTGTTTAGGCATTTTTTTAACATCCTGCCATGCACTTATCCATATTCAAGAGCCTAAATACCACTCAAATTCTATTATGCTATGAAACTAAGTTTTCTGGAAAAGTTTACTAATCTTTGGGCATAGGGTAACAGTGATGCTGTGGTACTTCCATGAGGTACCAATCTATGAACTCAGGTTTTCTTGCATTAATTACCTCATGTTTATGGTAGTGCCAATATCAGGCATATGATTAGTTAGTGCAGCTCACCTAAGCGACACTAACTTGCTAGGCTGCTACATTTGATCATCCATGTCACCCTGAGGTTGCTTGGGTGGGGAAAGCGTCACATACTATGTAAGCAAGTTGTGTGGTTGTGTTTTATATCACATTTTAGAATTTACTTTTCTATCTTCAATTTAAAAAGAGTAAGGTACAGGTAAAGGTGAGGTTAGACCTTTTAAATGAAATTCTGTCCCTCCACTCAAGTGAATGATTATATTATAGTAATTTAATTCAGGCAAACAGAACACATTAGTGTGCGTTTTCTGAAAGAAAGAAAAAAATGGGTTATTCTCCTTCTGTAAAAAACCCTTTAAATTCTGCAGATCTAATGATTCATATCCAAACCCACATTGTAGTAAGATCTCTTTCTTTTCAGACTAGTTATTAAAGGTCACAAACATTCTTTTCAGGATTAGGAGTATGCTCAACCAGGGCATTAAATATTCAATATTACTTTTCTAATGAAAGTTGTGCAAGACTCACTGAAATCCAGAGTCTGTTTCAAAGACTTCCAGATGACTGGAATATTTTTTTGTGGTTCATCCTCTTCTGATGAAGGAAAAATGTCATCATCGTTGCAGCTTACCTCACAAGAGCAGCTATTGACCATCAATGTACCTGAATATTCCCCCTGTTTTAGACAAACATTATAAAAGGAACAGGTGAACAGCATACCAAGCAGTATGAAATCCGTAGATTTTATAATTAAAATTTTTGGTTTCAATGACAAAAAAAATTCTCAAGCTCAATGGGTACTTAAGGTTAGAATTAATGGAAGAACAGTATTAGGATTTCTCACTATTGAAACCACTGAAACTGGCAGAATACAATGTGCTGCTGTTGACATATCATATGGAAAAAAAATGGAAAACTTAGTCGTAAATAAGAACAACAGATAAGAAAAACAATGAGACTCAAGAGACAGAAAGAATACTACGATGAAGAAATGCTATTCCACAATTATACACAGAACATCTATTTTTTCAAAAATAGCATAATTTGATAATTAACACTGTCACTAAACACTTGAAGCACAGTCTATTAAAAAAAATATTAGTGTTATACAGTGGAGCAGTCATAAGGTCACCTGAAGTTTGACCACCTGTACTCTCTCTGCCTTTTGACAATTAGATCTCATCAAGCTGTCAAGCAAAATGGGATATATTAAAAATTACTAATAAAATTTGAAGAAAGACTTTTTTTAAAAAAAGTCATTTCAATCTAGGTTTGGTGTTTTTTTTTTTCTTTTCCTTACAAAAATATTTATTATTTAACCTAACTTCAAAAGTTTTCTCTGGATAATGAGGGGGGGGGGGGGAAAGGGAAAAAAGGCAGAAAACTATAGTATGTATCAGAAGTCTGCAATAAGAATGCAGCATTTACATCGATATTTGACTTCACTGGAGAGAAAAAGTATCCAGTTAAGTTAAAGCAGTGAACTTGGAAATTCTCAGGAAAGGCTAAATTACAAAAAGGTCATTACCTATGAGAGGAAACTCAGCTCTGCTGTGTCTAAAAGGGCTCAAGGGGAGCTTTATAAGCACTGTAAACACTAAAGCTGTGCTTTAAGAGGGGCTGATGTTCTTTGATTGGGCCTCATTTTATTCATTCCTCAAAGAAAGGCATGAAAGTCGAGGCAATAATCTACTTTATGTGAATCAATTGTACATGAGAGGTTAAAAGAAGTCAACTAAATGTAACATAATAGCACAAAGATGAAAACTGCAATTTAGCACAAACATGACATGCATTCCAACATTGCAATATACAAGCATCCAACAGCATCTATACCATTTCCCCCTCATTGAATTACACCTTCGACTACTGCTGCCAGTTGATATATTTTGCAGTTACCCAGAGTGCTGCCTGATAGCCTCTAACCCTTCAGGTATGACTTACAAAATAAAGAAGCAGGAACACAAATCCGTAGTTGAAACAGATCTTAAACTGCATTATGCAACAAGAACCAAGAAAAATTCCAGTTTTTCTTTTTTTAAATTTCTATTTTTTCATCCACAAGACATCACTTTATAGAAGTAATGAGTTTCATGATGGGCTAAACGTGCAACTATTTCATTCTCGCAAATTGTTATTTTATGCAATTAGTTACTTTTGCTGGCTAATTTGTAACACCCATCATAAAACAATCAATTTGCATTGTAGTACAGGCACTCACCACGTACCAATGTCACATACAGACATTACAGAGTTTGCACCTCTTGGCCCTAGCCCCTCAGTAAGCACACACAGACAGAGTGATATGAATGACACTATTGCAATGCTGCCTTGGGTTTCATTTTACGTCACCTGGATTTTAACTTCAATATGGTATAGCAATTCATCACTAGGTAAAAAGTATGTTAACTAGAAAGGGAATGGTTCCAGCTTGTAAGTACGGCAGCCGCTTTTTTCATGCTTTTATTAAGCTTTACATAATTGCCTTTTAAGAGATCTAGAGATGCAGATATCTCGTACTATTAGAGACCTGTAACTTCTCTCCATTCTCTAACCCAGAGGACTGAATTTATACGCTCTGCAAGCAAACATGAAAAAGGCACCTATCCCATTTTTACGCCATCTGTGAAAATTGTTCTTTCAACTATGTTTCTAAACATGTTTTCTGCAAAATGTGCTTCATAAAAAATTCATGGGGATGTAGTGAGATTCACAGACTGTATCACAACTGGTTTGGTCTAACTTACAGAACTCCCCTGTGGCTTTGTAATTTGTTAATATTACAAATATCCCAAACTGATTGCACATAAAATGTGCATGTCATCCACAGTCACATCCCTTTTTCCCAAATATGTCAATATTTTATACACTGTTAAGCTTGTAAAATATTGCCTGACAGATACAAATAAAATTATACATCCATGTTTACACACATGCACAAACAGCTGGTCAACTCCAAAACTTTTGGAAATTACAAAGAAGTACTAGAAATTATACAATGCCTCTTACATATACCAAAGGCCATCAAAATAATTACAGACTACCGTTGATTTCAATGCCTATGATACATCACAATGATTCATTCAAGACCGACTCCCACAATGCTCCAAAAACATAGGCCATCAATCACCTTCTGCAGCAGCACAGGTGCAGGCTACAGCAGAAGTATTAGGTGTGGAACCTGGCAATAGAAGAACAACAGGCTTGATGCCAGCCTAAGTAGAGCTGCCAGACTCTGTTTAGTAGCTATATTCAAATCTCATACAAATGTTGATCTCCATTCCTGTCGACAGAGAGAGTAATCTAAGAATTTAAAACTTAAAAGACTGCCGCAGACTAACTTTCCCAGAATAATACTCTCATCACTTTAAAAACAAAAAATCAAGCCTGCTATAATGACGTTTTAATTAAATCTTAGAGAACCTATTTTATCACATAACATTTTCATGTTACTTCACAGACGCAATATATTTTCCCATTTGTTACACTGTTTCTCCCACACCCACTGTACATTGTGATACCAACCTAATTCTGGATCAGAGCCTGCATGCATGCATATGCTTAACTATATTCACATAACTCATGTCAGTGATGCAAGCACGCTCAGAATGAAGTTAAGCAAATGCACGAGTGTTCCAAGATCCAAATTCTCCTGTTGAAAAAAGCCTTGGAGCTAGGACTTTGACTGATATAGCTGAAATTCCATGCAGTGGTCTTTTATGAAAACAACAGATTGCCTTCTTAAAAAGCTTACATTCTCCACTACAGAAACTGGTATAAAAACCTATCACAACACAATTCCAAAACTGATAGTTCTCCGACTGAGCAGTGATGAGATATAGGGGGGCAGAGAGCTCAGAAGATGTAAGGAAAGATTATGATAATTTCTTTATTCTTTGCAGTGTACCTTGATAACAGAACTCCTTGAAATAAATACAGAGAGAGACCATATCCATCCATACTTGTGTTTCAAGTACAATACACAGACGCATAAGAAAGCAAGTCTTTTACTCCGGAAGACTTTCAAATAAAGTCACTTCATTACAAAAAGAGAACAAAAAAATTGCCTTTTTTCAGAGAACGGGACTGAATTTGCAGTCAAATGGACTAGGAAAGAAAATTCATTGTGTGTTTGAAATAAATAAGTGTACAAAATAAAATTCTGCAATGTTTGTTAAAATGTTTTGAAAACATAACTACAAAAGTTGTCTATATTCTTATGATGCAGAATGGAAACTAAAGGTTACCTAGGAGATGTTTCATTCAATGATGATAACGTATTCAAAAAACGCCACCAACAAAACATATGTTCCTTCCTGTTCCCCTCAACATCACTTGCAAAGTCTAATTCTACACATGAAGTCCTAAACAGAGATTAAGCAAAATAATTCTGGCCAAAAGGAACCAAACAGAAACAGGGCACAGTTAAATCAAATCTAACCTAAGCTCCTTTAGTACACAAGGCATGTAAATATCTCCCAAACACCTTTTCCAACTTCTACAAGTCTTTTTAAAACTAGCTCCAAACTGACCTTTGAAATAGATTTGCTTATGTTTAACAGGGGTACTTTTGTTCCACCCAAATAGGTCAAGATCTTTTACGCACTGGAAAACTAATAAGCCTCACACTGTCATTTTGTGGAAGGTAAATACAATGCAATAGTATGCTACAAGAAAGAGCAGGGGCAGACATGATTCCTCTCTGTTACAGAGAAACAGTCTCCTTCCTTCTGACAAGCATCAAAAGAAAACTAAAAGGCTCCCTCTAATTCTGGACTGCCCCTAACTTAAGGGGCTTCAGTTTCACAGGTTGTATTCCTACTGTATTTGTGCTCCTACTCACTAGAACTTGGGGAACAAAGTATTAATTATTAAACATGGGAAAGAGCAAATCTTAAAGCATGAATGAGAGCTAAAATGTTCACTGCTGTCATCACAAGTATGTTCACACCAGCCGAAGCTCCAACAACTCTAATTTGTGTTTCTGATCATTCAAAAGCCAACACAACAGAGTAACAGGTTAGTATAATGAAAATAAAATATTTTGCACTTTATTACAAAAATAAAAAATAATGTATCATATCTGTATTTTTTCCTGATCAAAAATATCCAAAATTACATTCATATTGAACACAAATGCCAATACACTTGATTTAAAGATTCTGAAGTATGCTTCAGCAATTGCTGTGTCCTCAACAAAAAAAATCCTCCATTTTACATGTACAAAGTGACAGTATTATTGGCAAAAATATTGATAAAGCTGGGTATCTGTATTATGTACAACAAAGCAGTGGACGTATTTTTCACAACGACTAAACAAGGCTTTCCTGAATTTTGAGCATTTGCGGTTTATTAGCTTTATTATTTATTCTTAATGTTATTGCAAAATGTCTATAAAAAAAGTTATCTTAAGTTATGCTTACCCAACTTTTAACAATGTTTTAATAATAAAATATTTATTTATCTTTCAGTCTTTTCTGTATCACTGGCAATGAAAGAAAAGAGGATATTGTATAAAAAGCTTCAATTATTATGCAAAAACACATCTTGAAGTTGCATAGTAATGTATTAATCCAGAGCAGTGAGTAAAATGTTATTTTCCCCCAGGCACGAGGGCTCAGTTTGCTGCCAGAAACAATCTAAAACAAATTTCTATGTAGGCTTTGTAGTTAAACATGAAGAGATTTAGCTGAAGAAAATGCATTATAGAGGAGGAAAGATGGCAGAGACTAAGGTATACTAGTTATAATTGATTAATGATTATAAAAGTAAATTCAAAGAATGGAAAATTAACACTTGTGGCATGTAACTAAAGTAAAATGAGTATACCATAGAAGTTGAAAATCTGTGTGTATCTCAGTTGAAAAGATAACAAAGTTCATGTCATAATACCGACTAGAATTACTCATCACTATGCAGTGTATTAATGATTTATACAAAGTACTTACATAATGGCTACTTTTATATGTTGTTAGTATGGAGTATTTTTTTCCCAATTTTCAGTAATCCCTTGAAAGCCTGAAACTAAAATTAGTTCTCCTTTCTAAAGCAGTTTTTCCCTACAGTGATTTGTTATTGTAGGATTGGCTTTTAAGTGCTGAATTACTGATATTTAATTTTTTTGTAGGGCTTGTAAGCAACAAATAGTGACAAAAAGTACAGTACTACAACCATATCAATCTCAAAAGGCATCTTTTTATCATTATGCAGTTAAATCATGCTCACTTAGTAACAAGTTTTGCTCTAACAGACTGACTGGTTCTCCATATTGATAAATACTTGAAATCTTAGGCTATTTTATCTTAACATAAAGTAGTGCATAACCAAAAGATTGCAATCCTTTTCTTTATGAGACAACCACTGCAGAAAATAGACTATTTTCCTCTTAACTATACAAGACATTAGTTTATATACCAAAATCCAAGGCAAGCCTCTGTAAACCTTACCCCTTTGAAAGTGTGACAGCTTTGTCTACAATGAATTTGAAATATGATTTACTACAACACTGCTTGGAACTGTGAGGCTTTAACCAAATCTAAAACATCTACATAAGAAGGGGAAAAGAGCTTCTGAACAGATAAAAGTAAAATCTTGATTCTTATATAAAATGTTATGCATTTTAATATGATTTTTTGCCTGATTTATGTAAAGCTTTGTGTTTTTCATTTTCCCTAGCCTGTCACATTGTAGTGATGTATGGTGCATTTTAGCATCAAGTTTGCCATAAGCAATAAAGTCAGTGCCCCCAAAGAAATATTAATATATTATCACTCTTCCCCACCATGCCCCACTCCCAAATTTTCCTTTATTCAGCCTATTTGGTTTTGCTTCACATAGTTAGTTGATATCCTTTTCACAGTCCTCCACACAAATATTTAATGTTTTATTTTTGAAAGAAATCCCAAAGTAGAAATTGACAGGATGAAATACAATTTACTTTCCAAGGCAAGAATGAGGCCATGGAAGAAAAATGCACAGGTATTTCATGTTTGGAACACATAAAATTAAAAAAGAGGGGGGAAAAAACGGCATGATCTATTGAAAGAAATTCAGGAAACATAGTTGCTCAAAAGACATGAAACGCAAAATACCAATATAATAACATTCTACAACAATCTCTGCACCAAGAAGAGGTTCAGTGATCTTCAAAGTATAGAAAGAAGCAGGAAGGCCTATAAAAAGATGACTGTAATAGTAGTAGGAAGATCATGAGGCACGCTCTTCAACGAAATACTAGTACTTACGGATATGCAGGAGGAAAAATCATTTAGCCCACAAGATCATAAAAAGAAAAGTGCAGAGAAATACTAAGAAAAATAACTTCTGGTTTGCCCTTCTTAGCTCTTCTCACATAAAAGTCTGCAATAATTAAACAACTAGAGTTCCTATTCCTGTTCTGCTGTTTCCATGGAATCGTAAGCTAAGGGACTGAATCCCAGTGAGCTGCTAATGATTCCTTTAAGATCTCTGACCAGGATACTATCTTCTACATGATCTGAAGTCATCCATTAGATGTATCTTTCATACAGAGAAGATAAACCAAAACCCAGCACATTTAAAACTCCAGTACTTGCAGGTCAGTAGGTTTTTTAATCATCCACTCTACATCAGAAAGAGCAAAAAGAGATGCCACCTCCCAGCAAATCAACACTGCCCACATTGTTTCCTAAAACAGCCGTGTTCTACCTTGTGGCTAGCTGTTCTACACAGGTTAAACATGTGCTTGACTGAACCACACTGGCTGAGTACTTTGAGGTTTCAAGATGAAAAATGCTACACAAATATACTGCCTCCATGCATTCATGTGACACAAATAAATGTAGCATTTGTGTTGAGTTTTTTCCTTATGGCAAGTTTTGAAATTCAACTAAGTACGGACATCATTATTTGAAAGTACAGCCATGTGAGAGTATGTAGCTTCACTCCAAACTGTGACAAAGCAACATAAAACCAGAAAGCATACATAGAGCTTTAAAGGAAGATGACAATTGCAATCTACTTGCCTTATTCTCCAGGTGTAATTTTAGAAAACGAAGGTAGGCCACAGGTGCAAATGCATCAGCCGAATGCACAACCACCTTGGCTGAATCTCTGAAATACAAAATCATTAGCATCACATGTTAGTGTACAATTACATTATCTTCACTATTTTTCAATTTTTAAATGGAATAAACTATACTTCCAGACCAGTACTGAGAGATTCAGTTAGCTGTAGGCTATGAAAGCATAAATGATCTTATGTTTTACATTCTAGAAACTAATATAAAAAGCAATCTTTTAATCTCATAAACAGGAGAGTTTTTAAAAGTTTACTTTTCTTGATTAATACTCCAGTGATTAGTTCGTAAGGTTTTAGCAACAAAAAATGTTTCATGCTGAGAAACTGACTTGACCATCTTGCAACTGATACCGAAGACTACTAGACACAACTTTTTAATGCCAAATATGTTGGTAACAACGATAAACTTCCTGTGTGCTGATTCAAATTAGTTAATTTTAGTTTTCATTTTTACAGACACAATCTGTCACACTTTGATTCACAAGAGACAGTATCTGTTATATCCATCTGCATGGTTTCACTACTTAAGAAAAAGGTAGCTCTAGGAAACAAACATCAGAAGGTGAGAAACTCAAAGAAAACATAAGAGAAACTCAGAAGCAGTACAAGAAAATTTGAAAATTGTTTTAAGTAAGCCTAAGGACACACAGATAATTTTCTTGAAACCACAATGCCCTTGACACCTTTACAGCATTCAGTGAGATGAGAAAGATTTCTAGTAATGTCACATAAAACCTATGCAAACCGGAAACAGTTGAAGTCTTGGCCAGATTCCTCTGACTTAATGAAAGTGTAAAATTAACAGAAATGACTGTTCTATAAAATGTACTCTGGGATTTAAAATTAAAAAACTCCTATGATAATCATCATCACTACATTGCCCAATAACGATAAATACCTCTAGCTTAATAAACTCCACTTCTTTTTCAGTAAACTTTTAAAGACATTGATAAATACGCCTTCAGCTTCATTCTTGAGAGTTACTATCAAAGTTCTTTACAAGTAAAGATAGTGCCTTAAGATTAAACTCAGTCTTTTCAAATGAACATGGTGTTTTCCAATTCTAGCAGGAATAGGTAGAAAATAAGTTTGGAAATGTTTCACAATGGGAATACATAACTAGAAATTAAAAAGCCAGACACCAAGACTCCAGTAGCATCTGGTACCTGGGTATCCTCAGTGTCTGAGGAAATTCTCAAAAAATATTTCTTCTTCACTGTTCAAGTCCTACATGGGGAAGTCTGGTACTTTTCAGTGAAGCATTAACTACATAAAACTAAATTAACAGAAAAGCTCATATCAGAAAGGCAAACCAACCAGTTAGTTATTAAATGCACATGTCTGTTGAATTAGTACCTTAAAAAAAACCCCCAAAACTTCACTTCAAAGTAAAAGAAGCAGTTTTACTTGTATCCCTGCAAGTTCCAGCTCACTAGTACAGCAGAAGACATGCTAGGCATTGATGCCTTTGCCAACTGTTCAGTAACTTTAGAATTTTTCAGTTCTCAATTGTTGCTCAAGAAGTATCACAAATATTAAGAGACCACAAATATATCTTCTTGTTATGATGTACATTCCTATGACTTACAGCTAACACATAGGTATGGTAGTTTAATATCCCAGTATTTCTTAGCTGATGAGTCACAATAGGTAGATTATGTGTTGCTGAAAATGGTATCACAATACATAAGAAACTACTTTTTCCTTCATTTTCTGTCAGCATCTCCAACCATACGTAATTGTTCTAACTGATAAAATTTACTGCCTTCTTCAGTAGTAATTATAATGAATAGGTGGAAAGCAGAACAGTTTTGTTTGCATCCAATTATGAGTCAACAATTAAAAAAAATAGGAAGTCCTAAACTTAAGATGTCACATCCATCTTAGGAAATTGTAAAAAAGCCCCAATCCAACCCACCCAAACCAACAGGAAAAGCAGATATTAAAATAAAAAGCAGAGATTTGAGAGATCCTGATAATTATATGAAGGCCATTTCACACTCGAATACTGAATTTTGAGTAAGAACATGACTACATAAGGTGATTCATGTTTGACTATGATGGAAACCCAGGAATTTTGTCAAGGAACATTTTCAGAAGACTTTGGAAAATAATGAATAGTTGAAAAACTGTCCCAATTATCTGCTTTTTGAAATTATAATCCTCTGATCTCTTGAAGATCTAGGAAATATCTATAAAATTTAAAACATTCAGTATCATTTTCACAGGAAAAATATGACAAGTTAGAGCAAGTCTGAGAGTACAATCAGTGCTCTCAGTACATGATTATCTTTTCATGTTTACAGATTTACCTTTAACTCCAAACCTAGAATTACAAACCTACACACAGAGCTAATGGTAAGGTATATAAATGCAAAATTATACTTCCCAAATATTTCAAATATGTCAATTTACCTGAAATAGCCCAAATTATTCTGTGTTCCATAAATACAAATGGGCCTTTATCATGACAGTAGATATTAGATGATATTCACATAGATGAGAAATACATCTTTATGATTTGAAGAGGTGTCAATCAATTGCACCTCAAATACCAGAGTAAGAAGGACAGGAAAAGCTTAGTAACTCTCAAATACTGAGCATAAGAAAGCTGACAACTGGATTGCAGTAGTCTACCTGGGAAAACCAGATAAAACCCATCTGACTCTCGGTTGAATATTTTGATTGTAAAATCTTACTTTCATTGCTAAATCTTTTTTATTTTCAACCATTACACTCAATCTGCCATGTTTCTGTTGTGTGACATACCTGTAATGAAGATTGAGAAGAACGGCAAGAAATCAATTTAATATTCAAAAGTAAAATTCATCGTATAGTCTATATTAAAGAGACTCACACGTCTCCATAGTAAGTAACATATCAAGGCTATATTTTTCTTTGCCCATCAGCAATACTGGTGATGCCACTTTGATAGTATATTTCAAAAAGGGTAAAAATACTGTGCAGCAGCTGTGAGAGGAGTGAGAAAATGTGGGAAAAGCATGCCTGCAGATACCAAGGTCAGTGAAGGAGTGGGAGGAGGTACTCCAAGTGCCAGGTGAGGTTCCATGCAGACTGTGGGCAAAGTATGTTGCCCTCTTCAGCCCACAGTGGATCACATCAGAGCAGATATCCACACTGCAGCCTGTGGAAGACCCTATGTTTGACTAGGCTCCTGCCCAAAACTGGCCACTGGAGAGAAACCCTCACAGGAGGAGGTTTTCTGACAGGAGCTGTGACCCCGGGGAGGACCTACACTTGAGCAGTCTGTTGCTGAAGGAGTGTAACACATAGAAAGGACCTATGCTGGAGCAGGTCTTGAAGAACTGTCATGTGGGAAAGACCCATGCTGCAGCAGTTTGTGAAAGACTGCAGTCTGTGGAACAGACCCAGGTTATAGCCAGGAGGAAGAAGCAGCAGAGATGCAATGTTATGATCTGATCACAACCCCCATTCTACATCTCCTTGGACTTCTCAGTGCGGAGGAGATAGAAGAGCCAGGAACAAAGGAGTGAAGTTAAGCCTGGGAAGAACGGGCAGGGAGAGAAGGTTTTTTTAGTTTTGTTTTTATTTCTCACTATGCTACTCTTTTTTTGTTAATAAACAAATTAAATTAATTTGCCCGAAGCTGAGTCTTGTTTGCCCATGACAGTAAGTGATAAGCCATCCCCTACAAACTTTATCATTTTATTTTTTCCCACTGTCTTGCTGAGGAGGGGTAATAAGAGCCTCCTGGTGCATACATGACAGCCAGAGAAGTTTAACCCATCACACTTGTTTAGTAGGCAACAGTAATCTTCAATGTCTTCTTCAGAAATTTTCTCTAGGAATTAATCTTGGCTGAGTTTAGGAATTTAGAGACCTTGAAAATCCTGAGAGGTTTTAACCTGTAAACTGTAATTCTTACAACTCTGTTTAAGTTTCAAAAATTCTATCAGGATATATACCAGAACCATGGCTATCTAAACATTTGGAAATTATACTAGCATAGTTAACAACTTGATTACAAAGTCTGTTTATATTCAGTGTATATGAAAAGCACACAATAAACAAACTTGTAACTTATTTAATGACAAAGAAACCACAAAATATTTTTCTTTAGAAGTTCTTAAAATCATAGATTTCACAAGAATGGCCTCAAAAAGCATGTCCTTGTGACATGAATAATGTCAGTTAAGCAGAGCTAATCAAGTCAGGGACACACAGTGCCAGTGTAGGTATCCCGTTTCCATTACAGAAATGTATATTTAGAACTAGCTGAGTAATTGTTTAAGTCTGCTGTGCCATATATTTATTATTAAATGTCCACTGATTTATATATTTGTCTTTTCTTGTATTTTTGGTGCATTTATTGTTACAAATAATAAATTTATTATTATTTGGAGTGTTACCAACAGAAATAAAGACAACTCAGCCAGACCACCTCTGTTTTAACTTTTCTTAGTTGCCTGAGTGGTCATTAAACCACTGATATCAAGAAATACATTTAGAATATATTATAAGATATTCCTACTTAAGCTGGTATTTGGTTGATCCCAAAAAAAGGGAACAATGTACTTTTCTAAAAGTGTTCCTAAAATTCTACGAAAAAAAACCCAACCCAAAACCCTCTACATTACACCTACCAAGAATTTCTAATAAGAGTTGAGATAGTTTTGTCCAATCTATTTTATCTATGCAAAGAAAGCTTTGAATTGGACACTGGGAAATTGTGTATGCAACTCAAATGAACTCCCAGATTTAATCTGTAAAATAAGACGCCTCAAATAAAATGTGTAAAATAGAAAGTGTAAACAAACATCCAAATACACTTAAGTGCAAAACCTGATAAAAGCACACGTAATCTCCCATTTAAAAATCTATTTACCCTTGTGAAGTATGCTTTTTGTTGCAACTGAATTTATCTGGTAACGGGTAGCATTACTTTAAATGACAGAGTTCCACAAAAATTCTGCCTCTGACACTTCCTGAAATTGATAAGAATTTGTCAGTTTAATAGAAATCATATCAGATTTAAATGCAAAAATGAATTGTGCTCTAGCAATGATTTCAGCTCTGGTTCCCCTCAGAGAATCTTCTCCAAGAGTCACTTCCTGGCCTGTACATTCTTAATTCCACAAATTTAAATCTCATTTAAAGAGCCTACATGTTACTTTCTGAACCTTCTTTTTACTAAATAATTCATAGCTTTCCTGCATGGAGGTATCTCCAGGCTCAAATAATCTAGTTTTTTAGTTCGCTCCAGAGGATGTATCTTCCAGTCAGCAATCTCCTAGAGTAGCTCCCATCCCCTTTACCAATTTGTCTACCGCTTTTCTCTTGAATGCCATGGAAGGGAAGAGAGTTAACAGCTCTATTAACAAACAAATAGACCTTCACCATGAAAACCTCAGTCACATCTATATGCTCCATAATCTTGACCTTCCCTAAAATGACTCTAATCAGCACATGATTACTTGTCTGTGTACTTGGCTAAGAAAAGGAACAGCAGTGAATACATCTCACTCCAAGCAACCAGGTCTAGTATTTAACAGACTAATAAGAAACTCGCATCAAGAAACAAATATCTTCCACATCCCTCTACACAGATTTTAGCAATTTATGTCAAAGGAATAAACTACACAGTGTAAATGAAATGGATTCACGCAGTTTATATTTAAAATATCACTAATAACTGAAGAAAAATGTTTACCATTATCATTCTAAGCTGCTAAACTTAAAACACACTCACACATGCACATACACACAGTTAATGGAACCCACAGGCTACTGATGTGGCAGTTTATCAAATGTAGCTGTAATGAAAGATAAATATTACAGGCAATTCGCACTTCATGAAAGGATAAAAGTGTCAGTGTGTAGGTACCAGTTTTACTGCAGGCCATAATCAGCAAGTAAACGAAAGTGCAAATGTCTAAAAAGTTTATAGCCCTCTATGAAGGCCTCGTCTTGTCAGGTATTGATTTAGGTTTTCAGAGGACTTTGCCAGTGTTAAACAAAGTGAGTGTTTGTGAACTTAGAGGACATGTTTTACCTCTGCCAACAAAAGTTGCCTCAAGCTAAATGTGGATATGTTCCCATTGCTTTAACATAAGGAAATGGAAGAAACTGTTTCTTACACAACTATTTTCTTCTTAAACAGAGGACAGTCCAGAGTGAATGTTTCATATTCTCCACCTTCTCCACAAATATGGACTCCGTATTTCTCGGAAAGCTAACACAAAAGAGAAATAAAAATATATAAGTATTACAGTATGCAGTTTAATATTTTGCTTAAAATTTCAGCATGCGCTTTCTAAAAGACTGAAACCCCAAATAGCGTACAGAGGGTTCTTGATGTCTTTGCATAAGTAGTACAATGAACTAAAAATTACCACTGTGTTACATTTCAAGTAGAACTGTAACATTCAAATAAAGGAATGGATTCCTAGTCCTTCTTCCTCTGTGGACATGAAAGGTCCAGATATCGATGTCTGGCGATCTTTCTTTAGCACAGAAACTCACTTCAGTGAGAAACTTTTACTCTAAATGAACACAGGATGTAGCACTTCACATAGCAGCATACAATGAACACAATTTTTGGTGACAGATTGAACAATTGTATCCTATATTTTGGTAAGTATTAATTCTTTGAAAATATTCTGAGAAATAGAGCCAGTGAGAGTTTTCTAAGTCAAAAGCAAAAAGCCAAAGCAAGATTTAAAGAGGAAGCAATGTCATTCCTTTATAAATTGCACAGAATATACTTTCCAAATTAACATATACATTTAAGAATATTCCTACAGCTCTGGATATTGCACAAAAACACATCACTACATAAACCAATGCATTCAAAATAAGAGATCTGAATATATTAATTATTCCCTGCTTTATAAATGAGTAGCTGTGGAGCAGGAACCAAAGTCCTTTTGCTAGCGTAAGGAGCACAGAACTGCTGAATAGTTCACCATAATTCTTTTTTAATGTAGTATACTCCTAGGTGGTAACCAAGCACCTGTACTGTGCCTGAGCACAGGGACACTCTCCCTTTTTCTGCAGGAGGAATTTGTCTCTTCATCAGCAGACTATATCACCTTCTAAAGTGTCCCAGCACTAGCTGCTTCAAGCCAAGTCCTGATCGAATCTTTTCATATTAAGCGAGCATTAACATTCTCCTTCAAGTAGTTCACAAGAAGCTGAACTTCAGTCCTCAACTCCACTGCTAACAGCAATGTTACTATTGGTAATATTTATTTAAGCCCCTTATGCTTTCCCTTAGAGAAAGAGATGCCCACCCATGATGCCTATGCACTCAAAGCAGCCATGCAGTTCTCCACAACATGTAAGGGACAGTTAGAAAAAGTCTGTCTTAGGGCTAAAAAAATAATTCCAAATGCATTGTCTGTTCTTAGGGAAGCATGAGGCTGGCTATTTAGACGTGGTACATTCAAATTTTTATCCGGTCACTTGTTTATCAGGTCTATTTCATATATTCAAACCATACTGTATTTTTATTGTTGAAGCGTAATGTATAGTTTGTGTCACTTTAAAGTTCCCTTTCATAGTTTTTCCTTTTAAAAATTCAAAGAGTATTTACAACTTCAGCCATCACCTTCGCTTCAAAATTTGGCATGAAAGAACAAATACATGGACCTTGAATGTTTCCGTAAAATCAAAGACCCCATTTTAAATTTAAAATTCAGTTAGTTGAATAAAAGGCATGAATCCTCTTTAGACTTTATTTTGGATAAAAGTATAAATGCTCTGAGAAAACCATAACTTGGTAATGTTCTAAGCAACTGTTTAGCTGTCTGGTGGTGTAAAATCTAAATCTCTTTTGGAACTCATATTAAAACATTTTTCAATGTCTTGTTATTAGAGAAATCTTTCACTTTTCCTTTTGCATTTTCTTTTAAAGAAAAGGAGCAGAAGAAACCTTTAATCAAGTGCTCATTAAAAAATTACACTCCTGACATAAAAGAGAACTCCATCTGTCAACAATAGCAACAAGGTTTCTATAGGACAAATGCATCAAGAATAATTAATGTTGATGCAACAAGAATGGACAACTTATAAAACAGCTAGTCAAACCCTTTTATTCTTCCTCTTGTTGTAGCTTTCACTGAAAAAAAACCCTAAACAAAAATATTAAAAATTAAGAGAAAACCCGAAAAGATCTTTCTAACTGTAACCTTTCCACAGTGAATACAAGGCATGATTGTTTACAAGTTGCTTTCAAAACTGGTAGCTCTGCTTGTAACCATCAGTGCCTAGAATAATTACTGGCAATTAACATCAAATACTCAAAAGATGTGAGACTATTTTCTATCTTTGTTGTGGGAAATCCTCATTTTCAATGTCACTGGCTTCAAGATCATTCTTGACACCAATTATACAAGGTGCTAAAGGATTTTCAGTTCCCAGTAATGTCAACAGGAACTGAGGATATTCAGCATCTCATAGAACAGATCCTTAACATTCATTTAACAAAGTCAGCAGTATTTTTGAAATGCCATCAATGACACCAGAAATATGCCTTTTAGTCATTTAGTATATAGATGTTTTTTGAAGACCAATTATTTTGTTTTGCAGGTTGGATGTTATATTCATAACAATACAACACTTTAGACTCTAATCTAAATTTTATGATTGCTAAATCTGCCTTCTAGTTCAGATGAGTCAGAAAAATTTACAGGAAACAAAATTATGCTAAAAATGCAATTCCAATTCAAAATCCAAAAGAAATAAGATAACATCTACACTACACAAAATTCATCTTAACTTAAACACACAGTGAAACACAAGGTATATAAACCATCAGCCCAAACATTACCCCAACGGTCTCGTCCTACGTTGTGCTTGAAACAGAGGATTAAAGCAGTCTTTCTCATTTAAGTTTACTAATCAAAGATAAAAGATATAAATCCAAGTGCGTCCTATATCAAGTGAAGACTTTGTTTCCAGGCAGAAATTGTAACACTTAGTAAATTCTCTACAGTTACAGAAACACTCTTTACATCAAGAAGTACTCATCAACTTCTAAGGGAAGCATACAAATGACTAAACATTTTCTTATCACCTATTAGCAGAGACAGAACTATAGCCAATATTACCATAATATGCATTTACCATTCTATTCATAAATTCCAAGGAGAGTGAGAGAAGCCCCTGAGATTTGGAAAGTTGCCAACAAATTCTTCAGAGTAAGAAGCTAGGGCTCCTGGTATACAGGAAACAGTAGGACATGAAAGCAATTTAATAATTTAGCAATGTAGCAACCATTCGTCAATAATTAATCAAAGACCTTTCATTTAGAAAAAAGCAATAATTCAAGAACTTTCCTTGCAACAATGCCTGTGTCCTCAGCCAGTAAAATTCATCCCTGATAAAAGTGCAGGTTGCAGATTATCATTGTACTCACAAATTCAACCTTCTGTATGTAAAGTCAGAAAAAAATGGCAAAATTAAATCAAAGTTTTTCCCACTCAGTACTCCTCTATACTCCAGTTTCTCTTCAGATCATACAAATCTTTCACCTTTTACTAAAGATTTCTGTAGAGAAGAACACAAATATTTTGTGAGCCTGCTTTGGCAGGGGGGTTGGACCCGATGATCTCTTGAGGTCCCTTCAAACTCCTATGATTCTATGATTCTATGATTTTTCTGTTGTTACAGCAGCAAAATCACCTCACCTTTATGTCATTAATTATAACTTGTATTGCCAACAAATTAAATCAGAAGACTGAAAATTTAGGTGACAATGCTTTTATCCAAAGCTAAGTAATTCAGTGAATGAAATCATGGCTGGTTTGTAAGTTTCTTTTTTGGTTGTTTGTTTCTTGTTTGTGAGGGTTTTTTTCAATTACCTTTGACACTCATAATGCCCCAACAGGGTTTTTTTATAAAAAGAGAATTATTACTTCATGCTTATTGTTTGTACATCCAAAAGACAAATTATAATAGGCACATTATGGTAATACCTGTTGATTTTGATTTTATTGCTGTTTCCTTAAGGTAAAGTTTTAGTATAAAAAGAAGTAAGATCCTAATTTCTAATCCAAAGCATCACAGAAATTGAACATTGTGAATACATGCTAAAATGTAAGGCAGGGTATTTCCTACACATTCCAAATGACAAGTCATACATGTTGTTATTCAGTATCAAACACTCTCTTATACTCAACATTGCCATTTTTCTGGGAACTGAAGTAACGAAGATAGAAACTGGTTTTCAACAAAAGTGAAGAAAAGAGAGAACAATATTTAATTAATTTTAAACAGAACTGGAGAAACTCTCATAAATTTGAGAAATCCTAGCTGAATAAACAACTATGTAAAAAAAAAAAATTAGCTGTCAATAGAGAACCCCAAAAAGAATTCCACAAAAACAGGAAACAGCATAAATTAGCAAAAACCAACAACAAATTTCAAGGAATTTGTTGTAAAATTTGAAATTATTGGTTAAATAGATTATTGGTCAAGAATGCAAGAGTATCTAAAGCTGTGGTAGTTTGGGGGATGTGCAATGTTAAAAATGAATTTATTATGTTGTCTGCTTTTGGTATGGTCACAATATTAAATTTTCTCTCCTCCTTAGTGAAAACTGAACTTCCTTTCACATTCTGTCTACTACAGCTTCTGATGTTGAAGACTTCATTGGGTTGCAAAAGTGTATTTTTCACATCATAAACCTAAGCATTTCTCTTCAGTTTATAGTTAATGATTCGGTTTTATTGGGCCCTAAAGCCAACTAAGTATCTAGTAAAAACAATTTATTTGTACCAACTTTTGACTTTCATAGCATGCATATGCACAAGAAACAGCCACCAGAACAAGTATCAGTTGTGCAGTCTCCCCTACAATGGCCTGACAACCACATTTAAGTAAGGTTAGAATGCCCTGCTACTTCTAGCCTTTGCAATTGTTTATTGTTATATCACTGAAAGAAAAAACCTGCAGAAGTGGGTTTTAAGAAGCATTAAAACATGACAGTAAGAATTTAGTGAAATGAAGAAGGAATCACTTCACTTGAGAAGTCATACATCAGGAAGAATACATTAGTTCCCCAAAATACCACGTACTTTTGGATTTCTTAGTTTATTTTCAAAAATGAATGATGGTAAAAGCAAATGGAAAATAATACTTCTTAAGCCTTATTTTAATCATACCCTATTAACACAACTAAAATTGCAATACTTGCTGCTACAGTTTCAAAAAAAGTCAAGACTACTGATTCAGCTGAGGTGAGTAGCTATTCATCTGCAGCTCCACTGAAGTTGCAACCTCAGTTTTGAGAACAGAGGCTTTCTGTGAACACAGGAGCTGTACTTTCCTTCTTTTGGCTTATTTAACTAGTCCCATATCAATACTAATTCATCCAAATGTGACTGACCACTATGGAATTGATATTACAGTAAACTTGATGCTTCTGTTAAATCAGTTCCACAGTTAATTGCTCACTGTTTTATAACTACAAAGTTTTATCTTTCCTTAACTATCATGTACTCAGCTTTCAAAGAAACTTTTTTTACCTCTGCTACCAGTATTTAGAAAATTATTTATTTCCCTACTTCCCTTCCAACCCTTTTTCTAGAGCAGGAGAAAACATCTCTCCTTCTCACTCTGTAGTATTCTTGAATTGTTCCTGTGGTTGAGATGATCTAAATATAAATATAAATGAAGCAAAAATTACCAAAAGAGATAATGAAGGGGATTTTTACATCAACTAGATTTTATAGGGTGGCAGAGAAGAGGTTTCTGCGAAGATTATCCAGCTCTGAAGCAGAAGCAACAATCTTTGAGCTAAGAACAGGCCAAAAACAATCTCTTCAAGACTATCTGACCTTCATTCTTACTCTTCAGCTTTGTCAAGTAACAATTATCTATCTTCTCTCCAGTCACAGAAATGATAGAAATTACTAAGAAAATTAAGTTACACACATGTTCAGCATATAAAGCCGGGGAAGGAAGAAGGGAGATGGTCAGAGTGAGGGAGTTCATCTTTCCAAATAACCACTTACATGTGATGGAGCCCCACTTCCTTGGGGATGGCTGAACACCTGCCTGCCCATAGAAGTGTGAATGAACTCTTTGTTTTGCTTTTGCTTCACTTAATAAACTGTCTTTATCTCAACATAGAACTTTTCTTATTTTTCACTCTTCTGATTCTCTCCTCCAACCTACCAATGGTGCAGTGAGCCAGCAGCTCAACCTTTTATTCTGTTTTTGAAAAAGCCTGCTTGATGTAGTCTGACTGTGTAAAATGTGGTAGGAAACATTCATATGGGCTCCTCACCACAAGAAGGACATGGAGGTCCTGGAGCGAGTCCAGAGAAGGGCAACCAGGCTGGTGAAGGGGCTGGAGGGCAAATCCTATGAGGAGCGGCTGAGGGAGCTGGGGCTGTTTAGCCTAGAGAAGAGGAGGCTGAGGGGAGACCTTATCACCACCTACAACTACCTGAAGGGAGGTTATAGAGAGATAGGTGATGGTCTCTTCAGTCAGGTGACAGGTGATAGGACAAGGGGGAATGGCATGAAGCTGCACCAAGGCAGGTTTAGATTGGATGTTAGGAAAAAATTTTTTACTGAAAGAGTTGTCAGGGCCTGGAACAGGCTGCCGAGGGAGGGGGTTGAGTCACCTTCCCTGGATGTGTTTAAAAAAGGGTAGATGAAATACTTAGGGATATGGTTTAGTTTAGGATGTGAATGGCTGGACTTGATGATCTTAAAGGTCTTTTCCAACCTTGTTATTCTGTGATTCTGTGATTCTGTGATCAGTGGGAACATTTTGTCTGACTTAAGATTTTGCCACTACCATTCCTTGCTGGCAAAAGTCTCTAACTTCCATGTAGTTACTTAGCTTTATTATATTGACATACACATTAGTATTCCCTTAATATTGATATTACTTGCCTTCAGTCTGTTTTAAAGATGCTGGTACCATTGTGAACTACCTCTGGAAAGAATGCTTTTTATATTGAAAGTGCGTATCAGAGGCTTATATTCTATGTACAAAGAAAAGCTTTGGGTTAGCACCTAACTTCTGGAAGTAACTAAGTAATTTTTTATTAAGTTAATTTTACTGAATTTCTGCTTGTATTACTTTTTATTTGCAACTTTACCTGTATAAGTGTCCTTTAAGTAATACTCACCTCCAAAAGATAAGGCTCCATTTGATCCAGAGATTTCCCTAGATGTTTTTCTGGATCTAAACCTACCCCCAAAAAATAAAAAGGAAAAAAAATATTTTTTTTTAATTATAAAGTGCAGTTATGACATCGAGAAAGTCTTTTTTTTAAAAATATATAGCATGTCCCCCTTAGAAACTAGTCCCATTGTATCTAAAATAATTTCTATGATACACACAGACTTTTCCATAATAACTTTTTTGCTAAATCACATTCTGTATGTGTGTGACCCACAGAAAAACATATAAAGAAAACTCAGACTTACATAAGTCTTTAATGTTATACCTTTAGATCCACCAAAAAAATACTCAGTAAAATGTCTCCATTTTGATTTATTTTTCTTGGTAACAAAGTAAACCCCATTAACATTCAATAATTCCTTTAACTTGCCCCCTGTGTTCCTGTTTTAGATTTCTCACTTCATAGTTTCTGCCAACTCACAGCTGTTAAACGGTCACTTCTCAGGAATTAATCAAATAATTGGTAGAAATCAGTACTGGGATAAAAAGCATCCAGGAACAACTGCTTCAAGAGCCAACATCATCTTCAACCAAATAAATATCCTAGTTGGATTTGAGACTAAGTGGTCAAAAAGTCTTAACATACAAAGTAAATAAGAAAAAAACAAAATAATGAGTTCTGAAAGTGAAGGAACTTTGGAAAATGTTCAGTGATCACATTCTGTGCTACTCTTAATTACTGTGGTTTGGGGTTTCTTCGTAGTAATCGTAATACTTGTCTATTTTTTTCCTACACTACTGCTTTATACACTAATGGGTATCATTAAAGAGCTGCCACCAGAATGACTCCATTTAGAAGCAATTTCTGAAGTATGTACCTTGCAAAGCACTTTAGATCATTGATGATGAAAGCTGTTATATAAATGTATGGTATACTATTATATAAAGTCATTGTTGAGTTCAAATAGCTGATATGCCTTTTAATTTTTACAATGATGGTCTTGGTATATTTAAATTCCTGTGAAACTAAAACAAGTTAGAGTGAATGAGATCTCAAAACATTAATAAAGTTTTTAAATATTTCATTAAAGCACATTAAAAATTCCTTTACTATCTAGGGGAACACTTTAAAAACTGCTTAATAATTAAAATGAAAGAACGCTGAGGTTTTTCCTCCCTCCATTCTTTTTTGGCATTGGTTTATTGCTCTTTATTAACAGACTAAAAATCTGCGTTGCTAGATATAAGATAATTTATGCCTGTGGTAAGAATTTTTAAATGTCTTGATTTCATTTCAATAGTTCCAATGATTCTGGTGATGTGTTCCAACTTAAACCAGCTTCGCATTATGTCCTTGATTTTAATGGGACATGTATTAGGCTAAACAAGCATTTTCTGTTAAACGAATAATAACGAGTACCCTATTTCAGTACCCATTTCACACATTTACATTAACATTCTTCATTAACATAAATATTTTTTCTAAGAAAAGCAACTCAATTGGTTTTCTTTAAGTTTAAACCAACGGATACATTACAAAGAACAAGATACACTCCACTCAACTTCTTCATTCACAACTTCCTAATATCAAGAAGGATACATCTACTGTGCTGCCCCCAATGAACACAAAAAAAAATTTAAAAGAAACTATTACACTAATAGTATACAAAATACAAACAAATTGCCAATGTATGCACTATGGGTAAATTCTTTAGTGATATCCCACATTCACATGAAAATCTGTGAAAGTGTAATGTACCCTGTTTCTCAGTAGAATTCTACTTCTGGATGGCTTGTCTGTCTTTTGAAAAACATTATTTCCTTTATTTTTGTATTATGAATAGAGGCAGTCTGCCAAAGAGATCAAGAACCATTACAACCTGTAATTTTCGGAACCAGCAATTCACATCTCAAATCTCTATAGAGGTATGCATGTATAGATGTAGCTGTATGTCTACTGCTACTATCAGTGCGATAAGGTATCTATAACCACACTTTTAAACCAATTAATGTAAATCTATACTTCTATTTGATATGTTTTCCTTTAAACAAAGGAGTAGATTGATTCAGATTCTTAAAATTACTTGGACTAAAGAGAAAAATGTTTTATTATAAATTCTTAGTACATTCCATTTAACCACATCCTCCAGGTTTTTCCTTCATGAAACTAAATGTGAAGAAAGCTGGATGGATGGATAAACCAACAACAAGGTCCAGGGCCTGGATGACTGTATGTAGAATTAAGAAATTAATTAGGAAGGGAACTATAATTTGCAGCACTGTCATCTATTATACTTAACTTGCATGTATCAATGGGAAGCAATTACAATTCAATTAAAATATTCACTTTTATTACTTTACCGACTGACCTTGGAGTTAATGCCTGTTTTATTTAATTGCATCATCTATGAATGTTAACCCTAGAATGTTATGCCCCATTATTTTCAATGCATTTTAACTCCCCAACTGAACTACATCAGTCAATTTATTATGTGCTGTCAAGAGAGCAAGAGGGACTTTATTTCTTTGAGATAGTCCAGTACATGACAACAGAAACCTCTTGAAAGATTTGATAATGCTGGTTTTAACAGCGCTCAGTAAAACAAATTGTGCTCTCCCAATTTTGTGGCCTGGTTTTACTATAAAATCAGTATGTGATAACACAAATGGGATAATCACTCCCAAGTAATTTCTACTTCATCTGTAATACCTTATACATCTACCTACAGGAGGAGAACTCCTTTCTGCAGATATCAACAACGGCTGCAGAGCACAGCTGCAAGAGAAGTGCTGCAGAGAACTGCAGCAATGTCAAAAGACTGGAGCTTTGTTCTGTAGTGAATAGTATCAAAGAACATTACTAAAAGGCATTTCAGTAGTGTTAATGGTCTTTTACATAAACACTATCACCCTTATTTTAAATGGTTTGCTTTGTACACACGTATTAGTGTAGCATAAAGCCCTCATCTGAGCTGTATCTACCCGACTTTACTTGCAGTTATCAAGTTCCATTTTTGTGGCATTACATTCAGCTAATAAAAACCACATTCACAAACCTCATCTTACACGTTCAGAATTTTAAAACAGTCTTGATTCTTTAGAGTCTTTTAATATTAAAAATTCTATTATTATCTATTTTTATCTCTTAGTAAAATGCTGAATAAATAAAAATAAATCATCATTATTGGCTTTAAGAAATGGTGGTACATAAAGGTCTTCTGGAAACTGCACTGACCCAAACTCTAACTCCTAATACATGAACACTTTGTGAAACAATCACTACCACATACATACACATCAATAAAATATGACTTAATAATTTTCAGTGGTAATACATGGAAAAATCCCTGTCCTTTCCTAACCAAACTTACTGTACAAAAAGTACATCTTATTCCTCTGACGTTTTCCATAAAGAACAAATATGCAAAATCACTACCTATTATCAATCTTGAAATTTCGTATACATAAAATTAGCACAGACTTTTGGAGAAAAGAAAATAATTTGTTTTAAAATCACAACAACTTAAAGTTCCCTTCTCTTTCCTGACTTCTATAGCAGTATTATTGAGAAGATTAGTAACTGCTATCATTATCACAGAATCACAGAATCGTAGGAGTTGGAAGGGACCTTGAGAGATCATCGGGTCCAACCCCCCTGCCAAAGCAGCTCCCTAGCACATATTGCACAGATAGGCGTCCAGACGAGACTTGAATATCTCCAGAGAAGGAGACTCCACCACCCCCCTGGGCAGCCTGTCCCAGGGCTCTGTCACCCTCACTGTGTGAAAGTTCTTCCGGATGTCAGAGACTGAGACTTGAGTTTCTGACAATGGAGGGCAGTATAATGCACAATAAGGTTTCTGAAAAGATCACCACCTCCTCAACAGAACAAGAATTATTTAGAACTTTAAATAAGAAAAGAGGCTGTGAAAGATTTAATTTTTCTGGAATCAAAATTAGTCTCCAATTTCTTTTTCAGGAAGAAAATAGGACTAAGAAGGAGGTGATGGGACCTTTAACGTACACGATTATGGAGAGAAAGCAAAAGAGTATAAAAGACAGATGCAACCACCCATTTTAGAATAGAAACAGAGAAAACAGGATTATTTTGGAAGGTAAAATCCTCTACTTTAAATGCGGGGTTGTTTTTTTTTTAATTACTTAGTAAAAAATAAAAAAAATCACAGGCTCGGGTACTATTCTTTAGATGACACATAACCAAATAGCACACGAAAAGCCTATACAAAAAAAATTATTTGTTGGTAAAGCAGGTTTACTCTGCAGGAATGCAGGATTGTCAGATACCCTTCACAATCAAGAAGTGCACCTGCCACAGAGATATTAATACACTACAAATCTATACCTTAAATTGCCTTGAGGTAAATTGTTCATAGCATCATATTTAGCTTTCATTTCTATGAAGAGCTGGAAAGTGAACTTTTTGGGTAGCATAACTTGACAGGTTCACAGCTGATTCTTAACTTTGTCCTAACTTTCACACACAAAAAGCTGTGTAACAATGGTGAACTGGACCAATTCCTTGAACTTCCTTTTTCAAAACATCAAAAAAGGCAAAAGCTGCTTAATTTTCATAAGAAAATGAAGGAAAGTGCAATAAATACTGGATACTACCCCACCTCTAAAAGAGGTTGGACCCGATGATCTCTTGAGGTCCCTTCCAACCCCTACGATTCTGTGATTCTGTGATTTGAGGTGAATAAACTTCTAATTTATTGTATAAAACGGTAAAATGAATGCAACTTGATTATGTGAGTTCTCCCTCCTCCCTCTCCCACCATTTTTTCTTTTTTGTATAGTGCAATTTATCCAGTTTGGGAATAGTATAGGGATGGGATGCAATGATACAGTAACTCTCAAGCTAAGTGATAAAGTTATAAAACATTATTCACAAAGTTGTTCTAGCGTATGTCTTTGGTGCAGTTTATTTACTATCACAGGTTATCTTCTTTCTTGGAAGTTCATACAATATTTTCTAAACTAGGTTAGTCTGATGAAATAAAATTTTAGAATTCTAAGAGGTAAAAGGCTCTAAAACTTCATACCAGCAATGTTATCTGTAATCTCCTATGATTTTTTTAACATCAAAGTTATTTGTGTTCTAGTTAGATCTAGGATTCAAAGCAATTTACCCACCACTTCAAGAGCAGAAACCTTAGCAACTCTTTGAAGACATGTTTTATTGTTTCATGAAATGACAAGGCAGTATTTTTGCACAGATACTTTTAAAACACCAAAATGTTCATAGTTTAAAAAGAGATTGTGCTAATACCAGCATTAAACTGGTTTTAATAAAACCCAGCAAATGCTTCACATCATTGAAAATACTCCTCAGTCAAACTTCTTAGGACTTCAGAGACTTATAACAAAAGTTATTACTAATTTGGTTCATAAAGCCACATATGTGTGACTTGTCCAATATATGTGTTTTAACTTTGGCATACTGAAATGTTTTGAGTAGAACTACTTTAGAGCGGTTTTTTTTATTATTAATCTATTTAATTCAGAAAGATCAACCATTTCAGCAACATAGTTTGAATAAAAAAGGATGCTCTGTTTCATCCTTGTTAAAAATTTCTGGTATTTCCATGCTTTGAACAGTTCTAGTTTTATCAGGACTTGAAGAAAAGGATTGACATTTGATACAGTGCCAGGGAAAGAGGCATCGTGCAAATGGTATAAACTGTATCACTTTCATTAAATCCACCCCCATGCAGACTTCTTATAATACTTTAAAACATCCCAGTTCCCAAATGGATCAACAGAAACTTCTGACACTGGAAATGAGTAGATTACCTGGCAAAGGGTAAAGGCCAGAGCCAAAACAAAGGATCAGATTAGGACAAGAGAGCATCCATGGTTCTAACTACACAGACATGTAACTTTAAACCTTTAAAGGTTTGAGTTCAGGCTGTTTCAGCACAGAATTCTGCACAATGACCATGCATCCAGAACTTAAATCTTACAAGCATTAAAGAGGAGTAAGTAATATTCTAGTATTCATAGGATGCTACTTCTCCCTCTTGATTTGCATTGTTAGGATTATTTCTGCTTTTGATATCTTTTACTAAGGTCTTTTCCTTCCCTTGTTTTTCAGCTCAAAGTTCTCTGACTGTTCTTTCACTAGAACCCTTGCTTTCTATTCTCTTTCACTTTAAATGCCTAATAGTACATTCTTAGCCTGCTGCTTCCATTTCATTTTTTCTTTAGATGATCCGATCTGATCTCCCCAAACTGCAAAGCGATCATTCCATTCTTAAGCCATCTCTCTATCTGTGACATCTCCTTAGGAAGTACTGCACTCAATAATGTCAACTTTTAATTAACTTTTCTGTTTTCAGGCACATTCACTTTCCCAGTCTTCCTTCTAACTCCTGTCATCTGTTAGTACTGAAAATATTGACATCCTTCCCAATCTCCAACCTACAGACTCAAGAGATAGAAAAGAGGAATCATATTTCTCTCTGTTTCTAGATCCACTTACGCAAACTGTTACAAAATCTCATTTCATCTTTTCTATAACACACTTTATTTTCAAACATTTCTTTATAAACTGGCACTAAAAGTGCTTCCCAAACCCTCATCTCAGATGGGTAACAAAGTATCTGTCATTCACATACAAGCATGAGGCAAATAACATTCCAAATGCAAAGATTATTTTCTCATCTTATTTTTGTGACCTGTCAGCTATGCTCCGAATCAAAACTTTTCTTCACTTGAAGTCCATTCACAGTTCTCTTTTCTCTTACTCATCTCCCTTCTGTCATACTTTTCTTAAGTCCCAAGATAATTCGGATTGATTTCTGGTCTTTCATACGATTCCCATTTTTCCACATTGATCTTTTTCCATGTGACTCTTTCCTCAGAAAGAAAAAAAAAGGAAAAAAAAAAAAAAAAAGGCCTGAGCTAAAAATGCTCCCGTGTTTTCTAATTGCTCCCAAGTCTTTTCATAGAAGGTCTGGTGACCAAACAGGTGTGGTACCTTTTATCTATGGTAAATAACATGAATGATGTAGATAAATGAGGTAGTAGACAAATGTGGAAACAAGCCTAAGGCAAAACTCTAAAGGACCAACTAAGCTTTGGAAGCTTTGTTTGAAAATTCAGTGACAATAGTATGTGCTAGCTAGGAAACAAGGATTAGAAGGGGGAATAGACCATCTTTCCTAAAGCACGTGACCTCTCCTAAAGTACACAATAGGCATAAATATATCAAATTTAGGATGTGAAAAAAAGTTACAACAAAAATTCATTAGAAGCTATCATGTATGTATATAAGATAATACTTTAACAGTGTTCAGGGATATTTTTTCTAAAAGTTTAAGGCTACTTTTTAGAATACATTATACCTAACAGACAAAGACTAAAATTTGACAGGACTTGGAAAAATGTTAACGGTCATTTTATGTTCCACTTCAAATTATGATAAACAGAAGTAGTCTTTTTCATATTAATAAACCCAGACATTATCAAGAGCAAAGGCTGTAAAGTCAGGTAACTGCTCAAGGAAAAAGCAATGGAACAATCAGTTCCAAATATGCTGAAGTAGCTAAGGATAATGTCAATGTTTAGTATATTTAGTAGTCAGTAAGTACACAAATCCTTACTATACAATATGGAGGAAAACAACTGGGATCCTGTATTGCTTTCTTAACAAAAATCACTTCCTTCTGTTTGTGAACTGTCTGAGAATTTTCTGAAAATATTTAGAGGAAGGAATTCTGTTTCTCTGTAATGATGATATAACAAGTTTCTTCAATTTCCCCAATAATGAGTTTAAAATTGCCAAGTACTAAAAACTAGAGACAGATTTTCAATTAACACTGTTCCTTTCCACTGTATAGATGATGTGCTCAGACAAAACTCATTCAACCAACATTTTTACTTCAGGATACAATCTGACATTACATCCAACTCAATTTAGTGGTAAGCTTTCTACTGAAAGAGATGTTTTGTGGCCATGGCATGCAGACAGCGAGCTCCCCCTGTGCAGTACTTCTCGGCTGGGTCACCCAGCTGCAGCCACACAGTCACTGGAGCTTTTACAGGTGCAGAAGCAAGCAGAGACTTGCAGTTTAGAAAAGTCAGCTAGAAGTGGGAAGGAAAGATCAACCTTTTGGCAGCAGCTCAGTTTAGCCGTAACACTAAATTCCACCCCCAGGAGCTTAACCAGGAACTGTGTGGTGCTAGTACTTTTTTAATGTACTACTTCATATGTAAACCTTACCTCCATTAAAACTAAAGGGATACTGGCTATCAGTCAGTCAGGATTTCACTTCTGTACACTAGTGGCATGCAAATAATAAACACTAATGCAGACATGGGTTTACAGGTACTGATTTCATTATGCTGAAAAGTAACATTCTCTCTTTCTAAATGAAAAGTTGACATACAAACCATAAGCATCCCTAAAATATCAGCTTTTCAGAGGATTCTGTGTACAGCAGGAGCACACCAATCTTCCTGACCTTATAAAGGCAAGCATCAAGATCTCGCAGCAAAGGAGACTCAAGTTAAATATACGTACTTCAGACAGCTCACTTTAGAGAAGGAACTTCAGGATTTGTTGACAGACAGGAGATTGCAATAGCTCCCTAAGGACTCATTACTCTGTTGTTGGAGGGAAATAGCCTGGGTAAAGAACTAGGGCCCACACCATCTCAAAATGTAGGCTTCCACAGCCCTGTGTTTTCAACTCTACTCACAGCTGAGCATGTAAATTGTCTAGAAGGACTCATAGCAGCCAGACATACAAGACAAAGGATGTAACCAGGGCATAAGAGCCCCCCTTACAATGCAGGCTGAGGATCACAGGCTAATCAGCCCTGATACAAAGTTTTAGCTTTTATTGTTGTCCAGCAGTTGAACAGAGATACAGTATCATTTCTCTCCCATGGTCCAAACACCAGCTAGAAGTTAAAAACATAATTTAACTGTGAAAGAGGTTTCTTTTAAACTCAGTATTTCTATTATTGGATCTCATAATTACAGTGTTTTTCAAGTATTTAACTCAGCATAAATCATTACTTTACCATAAACCAACTGGGAAGAAGCTGTGATGTACAAAGTAAGCAGTACATATTAATCCCATAAAAAACAGAAATTTGAGTTTATATTCTGATTTTGACTGAAACACTGAAGTATTTTCTTTCCCCACTTTCTCAAGCTAGCAAAGTGCACTTAGAAATCTTTCTGAAGGCAAACACTACTCTTAAAACATCAAGAAAAACTAGAATCACTGAGCATCGTTACATAAAGTTACCAAGAACAAAAGTTGAACCTGTTACATACTAATTAACTTTCAGAGTGTGCATCTTAATCTGTAAACTGTGTCCAAAGAGTAAGAATATCAAAACCACGTCTTATAATTGTGCTATATTACACTGTCTCACCTGAGCAATGGATATTACTGGAATTTCAGGCACACACACATTAAAAACAATCAATAACTGCTTCTATTTTAGTTATTACTGAGCAACCTCATTCTGACTACCTGGGATTTCTACTAAAGAGGAGCATATTTCAAATATAAACCTATCATGTATCATACAGGCATCTTTAGCAGCAAGAAAATGGCACTGAAGATAAATTTGCATAAGCAGGGTGGGGTTTTTTCAATATAGCTCAGACTTGCTGCTAGATCATGGAATGTTTTTCTCTCATTATTAAAGCCTCTGAAATAGACTCTAAAGGAAAGAAAGCTGATCTACTTATAGATCAACAGAAGGCATGTGAAGAAGGCTTGCTAACAATACTCCTTTTGCATGTAAGAGAGAGCAATTGGTATCCCATCTGGAAAAACACACTACTCTGAGATAGAAAACTCTTGCCACTGGCAAAGTTTGTGGTATTAATTTGTAATGGTGGATTTAGGGAAATGTACTAAACTAATGCTCATTTACTTGCATAATTATGTGTTTTCTACATAAAGCGACAGGCTTTTACCTTGCCAATACTGGCACTGAGTTAATGGAAAACAGGACAAGGCGGGTGTATGAGTATGCCAGTGCTGATGAATGTCAAGCTCAGGTTACAGATTTGCTTCTTACATTAACATCTGCACAATGTATCATCTAATGCATTACCCTGCAGACTCTTAAATCTGTTATTTTAAATATTTTCATTGCAGTTTAGTTTTGATTATTAATCTAAGAGGCAAAAAGTTAAACTGTATCTTATCTTCTTTGCCACTTGATATGTTAAACAGCCTTCATACCTTAAATCCACTTTAATAAGGCTTGCAATTATTAAAGCATTACAGAATGGCCCCAGAGCACACAAGCTCCATTAAATTTGCTTACATCTAATTACGTCTGCCTGAGGCAGGTGAGAAATTGACTCCGATAAGATCTTTCTTTTACCTGTAGCCAAAAAAATAAAAAGGAAAAAAATCTCGGAGTGGTTTTCTATCTAATTGCTATCTACAAATATTTATGGCATTCGCTCCTTCAGTGAACAGCCCACAAAGCACTCTTTGTGCACTAACTAGTGCATTTTAAGTTTAAGACTGTAGAATACAAAAGACAAGCTTATCTTGCTTCAGGCATAAGACAGGTCGTCAATGATGTCTACTTGTGAAATCGTTTTATCTATTATTTAAATCATGTATTTTCTTTAAAAAATAATTCTGATGTGAAAAAGCATGTTACATATTCCTTGTGGACTTTTATTTATTTTCTTCATGTCAGGATAAGCAATGAAAGAATTCTACTTTATGGAAGAATAACATAGATATAAAAATGTATTTTATATGGCCTTAAAACTGTTGATTGAAAAAGATAATTTTTTTCCAATTTAAAAGAATAAGTGTTTTATAGTAGAAAATACAGCATTCAACTTCTATATATTTGTAACTGGCCTTTAAAAATTCAAGAAAATACTCTTAAATTACATTGCTTGGTATCTGTAAGTCAACGAGGAAGCATGGCATTTTTAATCACTCTAATCTCATTAGCAGCCCTAGATGATCCTAGAGAACAATACGGTGAGACCATCATAGTAATAATGCAAAAACTAGTTAGAAGCTATACCAGCTAAAGAGGAACAATTAAACCCAAAATTTATTAAAAATCCCCATTGAATTCACCCAGTCTGAAGCAATTATAACTTAATTATTGTTTGATATTTAAGGATAAATTAATTACTTTGTTGTAAACCATTCTTTAAAGAAAACAGACATTAGGAATTTGATATGAAAGTTGCCCATGTAAAATAGCCATCCAACTTCTAATGCACGGTTATACAACACAATTTTTTAAACACGCATCTTTAGCCGCTGACACTCTTGCATTATACTAGCCATTTTTTGGTACAATGGACTGCAAATCTAAAGTGAACCCTCCTAAAAATGGTCTTTAGGTCAAGTTTATGCTTTAGACCTCATTTCATACTCTGAAAAACTGCATAGAATGATGAAATGAATATATTGTGCCATTAAAATGTTTCTTATGTGCGTCTTATGATTATACAGCACATCATTCAATACGCCTTCCTATAATAGTTCAGTTGACCCTATCTTTAAATTCAAACAATAAACAGGTTATATTTCATATTGATTTGCTTCATTACACAAACCTCATTTTACATATTTGATAATGAAGAGAGATGTGGATTTTCTGATGTACTAAACAACTATATTGTAAATACAATTTTTTTGAAGGCAATGACAAACTATTTCTGTTTGTTACATGCTTTACCAATTCAAAGACTGTTGTACACAAATGTTTTGGCCTCATATAATTACGTCTTGTTTGATGTTAATTTCTTGTATTTCTATTAAAACTTTCACGGTTGTTTTATAGTATTGTCTATCCACCAGTCTGCATCATCTATAAATGACAATACTGTGAACCACTGAATTATGCATGCATCTTTACTGCAAATCAAAACCAAACCAGAACAAAACAAAACAAAACAAAAAAAAATCAAAAGAAAAATGGAAAAGGAATGTAATGACTATGCTAGGAAAAACTACTCCCCAGCTTTTCCCCGTCTTCACTAAGAATGAATTGCATACAGGTAAACTAATTATTTGGACATCTTGATTGTTATTCATGTAATTTTAAAGATTTTTCTTCATAGTAACATTTCTTATCCTAAAATAGAGAACAAAATTTCTCTGTTACATTGTGGATTTTCAGTAGATAATACTGCTTAGAATCTGAATACGTACCTAAAGCTGCCACTTTTATGATTATAGCTTGAATGTTAGATGATATCATTTCTTTAAGCAATATTTTCTGGTTCTGACGCCAAAGATAAGCTAGTGGCTGAAGATTAAGCCTTCTGCATCTTAAAAACAAATAAAAAATTGGATAAAAACAAGCATTATACTTTTACATACCATGAATCGCATAAAATCAAAGACAATTTCTCTCATTTCCTACCTTTAAATATTTTTCTTCTACAGTTTCAAATACAATACTTTACTATTTCTAGATTTCAGTATATACTTTAAGTTTAATTAAAAAAAAAAGCTTGCTCTGACTATAATTCAACTATGTAAGACGTAACTCATGTAAACAGATTTACAAAGGAACATAAGAAAAACAAAAAAACCTGAACCTCTTGGGATGCAAAACAATTAATACCTTATGAAGTGATCACTTTTCATGAAAACAGCTAATGCAAGAGTACCACTCTGTGACAAATGTCACACATGTCACTAGTACAACATGCTGAATCTGTTACACTCAACAAACCTGTGATTTGGACCAACACCTAAGGAAAAGAATCAGTCAGGAAAATGTATACAGCTTGTGATACAAAGTAACAACTTGTAAATGTAAATTTAATTATTTGTTTTGATACATATCATATTTAGACAACATTTGAAGCACAGCATTTGATTGTTTATCAAATTAGAGAATCACTAATTTGCATTATTGATAGGTAACCTTTCTGCAAACTGTCAAGTACCATCAGTTGGTGATAAAATGTGTAATGCTTAGTTCCTGAAAAACTTAAAAACATTTAACTATGGGACTAGCTCATAGCAATCAAAAATTACATTTATTCGTCAATTATAATTTCTTACCTAATATATGAGCTTTCTTCCATATATGGGCTTTCTCCCATATGTTAGATAGACCCACTAGTATTAGTGTCAAGACTTCACAGTTAAATTAATGTTCAATGTTGACATGTAAATCCATAGTTAACATCCAACATAAACTGATTAGTTTTGTTGTTACTTACATATATTTTAACAGAGCACTAAATTGTGAAATTATCAGAAATATTTAGCAACTCTGAATGCAAAGCAGTTCAATTAGGTGTCTAACTTTAGCTAAGAAATTAGCTGAATCCAACTAACCTGGATGTTTTATACACAACAACTTTCTTGCAAGGGGTGAATCTACAGATAGATGTAAACATTTTTTTACCACTGAACAACCTTGGAATTTATTAGGTCTGCTTGAAATAGTGTCACTTCCTGTCAATCTTTGGGCTGTGGTAACAGATTTGAAACCCACAATGAACAAAGCAATTTTTTCTGAAATATCTAGTAACATGATCAGGCAGCTATTAACATGTTTTAAGTATAAGGGAAGATAAAAAAGAGGAGCCGTTTCTGACTAGTTTACCTTTCACAGTGTAAAGAAAACACCTATGTGGTGTGTAACCTGCTAATGTGAGTTGAGTTGGTACAGCATTAACTTCACCGTTCTTACAGTTCATAAGTATTCCAGATGTTTGCTTTCATCATCACGAAATATCTAATAAACTCGTGAAATTATAATTAATTTTTAACACAAGGTGGTTTTGCTTTTCATCAGATATGTATAGTAAAAAAAAAAATATTCCCAGACCCAAATCAGATCTTGGCCCTCATAACACACACAATTTCCACTACATTTTTTTTTTTATAAAGTAAGATTCATAAAAGTATTATTATCTAGACTTAAGGAGTGTGCACAGTAGAAATAACAAATTCAAGCTCCTGATTAATGGTAACAGCTGTTAAGGAAGTAAGGGAAGATATGCACATAAAGACATTCCAGCATTTCATTCGTGACAGCCTGTCACAAGATGCTCCTCTATATGAAAAACTCTGTTGAAAAATGGAGATATTTGACCACAACACTGTAGTCACTGGAACGGAGTGAGCTTTCTGTTGAAATCAAAGATCCAAACCTACTCAACTATTTTTATATCAAAACTCAGTGATTTTCAACAGATCAACTGAAGAGCAATCAGAAAATCCAGTAGAATCTCTATTTGATTTTTACTAGTGAACACATGGTTCCAGGAAAACACTCACACACAAAAAAACCCCTCAAACCACAAACCAAAAATCTATTTATTTTAACAAACTGAATGAACTGTGTATCACAGGAGATGTGAAATAAAGCAACTGCCTCTGCTCCAGAATTTCAGTTAGAAAACAATCAAGTAGAAAATTTTCTAGAATGTGTGTATTAATAAAGATTAATAGTTTCTTACATATCTTCAACTCGAACCCTCTGGTAGTCAGAAAGAATTGCTCCCACAGACACACCCTCCACTCCTTCTTTGTCCTGAAAAAAAACCACATGGAATACTAATGACATGCTGCCCTAAGCAATGGAGACTCAGTACCTCTGCTAGCTGAATCAGCCAAGCATAAATCTTTTTCCCTGTGCCCAGTACATGGAACCAAATGGGCCTTGCACAGGAGAGAGCAGCACAGCTGACCTACTACATGGTTATTACTCTAATACAGTGATCTACTCAACTCAAGTACCATTCTACAGAAGAAATAACCAGGATAACTGAGAAGTACTGGACTTAACAGCTTATCCTGAGGTTCTCCTAACATTCTGAAAATTACTTCCAGATCTTCACTCTGAGGTGTTAGCTATCCCAACTAAAAATAAATAGCAGCAACATAAAATCATGATGATTAATTAAATCATTAGCATTTGTCACAATATGCAGCACAAGTGGGTGTGAGATTATCCTAAAAGCAGAACAAGAAAATTACTGGCAAAGTACTAAGCATCACCTTTTATAAAAGGTTATAAAAAAAGGTTTTCCACGACATTTCTCTGTTTCATTTCAATTACTTAAGCTAGTACCTAAGGTTCTTTATTTTTTCTTGTAAACACACAGAGAATGTACATTTGAAAATGCACATATCTACAATATTTCATGAGCTCTTGCATTTTTAAGTGCAAATTTACCTTCTTTTCCTAAAATTTACTCCAGCTAAACTTAAACTGAAGTTGTTTCCCTGTTTTCACCAGTTGATCATAACTACATACCATCACTTACCTTCTAGACCTGCTCAGTTAGACAGCAGTCCTGTGAAGTTTGCAGCAAGATTTTACCACAAAAATTTCAGCTATATATCTAGACATAAATTTCAAAATCATATCAGTCTTTGCCTGCTTGTTTTGCCTTTTTACTTTCTTATCAATAAAATGTTGAGGAAGGTGGTTTATTCATAATTATATTGTAGTGAAAAAATTCCTGGTTTATCTCTGGGATATTCTTTCCTCAATCCATTGTCTTAGCCTTATTTACCTTCTTATTTCATATTTGCTCAACCAAATTTCTAAGTTATTTATACCCATCTGTACTTCTGATTTACAAGTCACTGTATTTATCAAAATTCCTATAGTAATCTGAAAGCTATATTACTGTTTTATTTATGTAACTGTACATAACTGTCATTATTGAATATATCATTTAATATGAAACATAATACCAAATCATATAGGATACATTTGCCTGCTTCTTACATATACAGAAGTAATAGTACTGATAAAAACTAACTTTAGCTTATCTGTTGCTTTTTCATTATTCACTGATGGCATTATTATTAATATTATCCAGCCAATAATATTCAAAGCTTTGCTTTGAGCTTTTTGTGTAACAATGTTCCAAAGCTCTTTTCAGAAAAATGATAAATCACAGACATTTCCATTTACTCAACCCACCCATCTTGAATTACATGTTTTTGAAAGTTAACACAGTTATGAAAGTCATGTTTTCTTTAAATAAATTTGATGAAATGATTCATGAAGCTTTCTTGGATTTACATTTACACCTAAAATGCTTTCCCCGTACTCCTTTGTTTCATGCAATTTTGATACACAGTTTACATGAACTACTAGAATTGCACTTAAGTCGCATTCTTCAAAGTTCTTTTTAGAAAGATTATAAAGTTGCATAACAATCCTGGAAATCATGAAAGCTAAATATTTTTTGTTAATATTTTTATGTAAAAAGAGTAACACTGACAATTCCTTCACAATGTGCTCTGCTTTAATGTTCAGACATCATCCAATATGTCCAGAAATGTTATCTGTATTTCTGTTTATGTGAATAATTAATCATGGGCAACATATCCTCAAAGGTAATAATCATGAAGTGGTCCATGCACAGGATCTGCCTTCACAAAGCAAGACCATTAAACAATACATTAATTATCAATTGCTTGTGTTTCCAAGTCACCACACATCTTTCTTTGTAAAGGAAAGAAGCATCCTGTATCCCTTTCTGCTCAACACACAGAATCAGAATGGCTGAGGCCACTCACTTTTGCAAACAAACATGGGACTCCTGCTGTAAAGTAAATCCAGAATATTAGAGACTAGGATAAGGTAAGGCCATAAAACTGAATGGCTTTATAGGGAGGAAAGTACTCAACTACATAAAGGAATAGGGGAAGACAAAACCAGAAAAACATTGCAGAAAATGGTGTGCAGAGATCATAAGATCGCTGCAGACTGGGGACTCAAGGATGGTGCCAAGGGAAGAGTAAAGCAAATTGAGCCCATGATCCAGAGAACAACAGAAAACAAGATGAAAACCACAAAGAACTTTTACAGCCACCTCCATAGCTTCCCCACGTTAGATACTGAATGTTCAAATGCTTTTTTCATTACTCCTTCTTCACGCAAGGTAGCGTAAGAATACAAATGATATTCCACATCTAATATATCAAGAGCCACAGGATATATGTGGGGTTTCTGCAGGTAGCCACTAATGGGGCAGCTACTATTGGCATTACAGCTGCACTAGAAAGCTGTTCAAACATTAAGTACCTCTTACTTGATGGAACATGCTAGGTTCAATGATCACAATAAAAACAAGCAAAGTTTGGAAAAAGGCAAAACAAAGAATTTTTCAGATTTCTACTTACTGATATTACCAGAACTGTTTTGCTTTCATTGAGTTAACAGCCTGTGAATATATTACTGTCACATTCTACTACACAGAACTGATTCTAATACAATCATTATTTTTTCCAGATTCCATCAAGACACAAATCAATTTTTTTCTGGAGAATCACGTGCAATAGGAAATCACTGATAGAATTCAACCATCAAACACTCTACATTTAAGACTTTACACACATACAGTAACAATCCAGTTGACCTTTCTGACTGAATATATGACGGTATGTTGACATCAGGACATCCTTAATGGTAAGACTCTGATCATTCCATTTGAATTCAGTAAGATGTTGGTATTAAGCTCCACCTGCTCCAATTTACATGACTTCGACAGGTAAAATGACTTTTTTTAATAGTCACTTTTAAAAGAGACTCTTCCCTGCCACAAATTCAAAGACTGAGATATAGCTGAACTTTTGGAAATAGAGTGTAGTAATGTAAACAATGTCTGCAGGGGCCTGGATTTCCTATCTTAGAGTTTTGGCAAACCATAGTCACTACCACCGAATTAAACTCTGAGTTCTTGCAGTGTCACAGATAACAAACAGAGGCAACCAAACTTTGAAATGACTTCTGTTTAAGGACTTGGCATCAACAATTTAAAAATACTGTTTTAGCGCACATGTTTTTAAGCTTTTACTGAGTACTAGCAGCAGCAACCATTTTTAAAAGCAGGAGCTTGCAGCTCACATTGTCAATACTTAACAGTATTGATTCATTTTTATGCATCTATTTATTGTGTGTATCATTATGCTGTGAACAGACACAAACATAACACAATTTAACTTTATTCTGAATTTTTATTCTCTACTAGAATTTTGAACAGTTTACAAACATTTCCATCATAAAATTGTATTGCCACCTTACATACAACAGGAGATTTTTTTCTCTGTGGTGGTTCAGCCCAAAGCAGTGGCTGGGCACCACACACAGCTTACTCACTCACCAGAGGAGAAACAGAGTCCCCATGCATTGGGATAAGGACAGTTTACTGACAAAAGCACTGTGAAAGGGTAACAAAGCAGCCCATCACAAATCACACTCACACCTAAACTGGTGATAACACACAGTACTGCACATGAGGACCAACTTGATGCCCCAGCTGCACTCAGACTGCCCCAGAGAAGCACAGGAGCACCCCTCCCCGACCAGCCCCTCTTATGGGGGAGTGATGTCAGCTGGTGTGAGAAACAGCCAGGACAGCTCACTTGGGCAGGCTGCTGGGGGGAGGTTAACTCTGGCCTGGCCAGAACCAGGACATTTTCCTAACAAGTTCATTTGATATATTCATGGCTTTTCCTGACTATTTATGTCAAAAAGAAGTGATTATGTCAAAAAGGCAAGTATAAAAATAATGAAAAATGTTCAGCCATAGCAGCTGGATAGAGAATTATATTTAGGAAATTATCTTCGGTATATATTTTCCAAACACTTGAGGAACGTTCTTATCCAGTGTTCTATCACAGTTTTGTCCTATCACAGTTCTTGGTCAAAAAAAGTGTGCTCAGATATTCCAGAAAATAGACACTGAAGACCATTTAATAACTATTTTCATTGTTCACTTTTGAAAATACCAGAGGCAAACTATCCCATCAATTAAGTCTAGTTTTGATGTACCTGATACAAACACAAGACTGTACATACAACTGTTGTCACACAGCTAAATTAATCTCCATGGCTACATAAATACACACATCATACACAATTTTCCATTTTCTTTTTTCATAGAATCATGGAAAGGTTTGAGTTGGAAGCGAACTTCAAGATCATCTAGTCCAACCACCTCATCATAGGAAGGGATATTTTCCAATGGTTCACCAAAACAAATGGTATGTTTATTATTATAATCATAATATTTATTATAATGCAGTGCAAATCTGTTTTTACAACAGTTTCCATTATAAATACTCTTCTTTCTCTGAGAATGGGAAATAAACAGTTGTCCTGGAGATAAAAGAAGACAGTAACTATATGACAACCTTCACAATGTGATCCTCATAATAAACAAACACGCAGTGAAATTAATACCTGTAGGACTTCCTTTCATGATTCCCAAAATACACAGATTCACTGAATCTCCTGTTCATCCATGTAGAAGGCAACTGACTTTCCCAATACATTTTTAACAAGCTCACAGAGCAATAAAATGGCTTTTGGTTGGGTTTTATTTTTTAAGTTGTTCTGTTTTTCAAATTCTCACAAAATACATACATCAGCAAAGATATGCAGTAAAAAAATTCTCTCGAATTTTAAAGAAAAGTACCTCGAAGCAGAGACCTAATTGTTCTGTTCTTATACAAACAAAATATTTCTTCTATATTAAAATCAATGTCTACACAGACCTATGTGATTGGGACATAAAAAATACTAGTCCTGAATCCTAGGAACTTTCAACGTCACCCTATGGCAAAAGAATTTGTCATTATAACCTTTTAAGATCACAGAACTTCTATTAAAGAACTGTTGGAACAATAGCCCAAACCTGAAATTTAAATATCACCTAGATTATTCATAGGTTTCATTTTACGGTTAGGGGTTTTATTCAATGATATATATATGTACACATATATGTGTTTGCATGTGTATATACACACATATATATGTACATATGTATACAATATATATTGATGTTAGTACCAAAACCACCCCCATCATTGGCTGCTTGCTTACAAACTACATTAAATATGATTTAAATAATCAGATATGAGATGTTCTGCACTTATTCTAGATTATTTGCTTTGATATTTCGTAAATTTTAAACATCATTTGAAATGGCAGTATATTGTGTTATTTTTCAGTTGTGGTCAGCATCCACGTTTAAAGATTTTTGACACAGCTTGTCACCAGTATCCCTTTTCATTTAGTTCTTCTGATAGTAAAGAACAATTAGAAACTTCCATCGCTGTCCAGACAACAGCTTCCACAAGGAGAAACATCAATATAATTAATAAATGCTTTGAAACAGGAGAACGAGTTAATATACTTACATACCATTATGTGGAATAAATTCAATCCCCTTATTCTGTATGGGTCAACAAATCAAGGTGGCAAAAATTCAAGAAGTAAGAAGTTCTGAAGGGAAGAAGGGCGTGTGTGAGGTGAAACAGAAAAAAACAACTATGGTCTAACAACCTCTATATATTCCTTAACTGGACAAAATGTACATAAAGCCTTGCCTTACACAGCATACTGCTCAGCCCTTGAAGAATGCAGAGTACTAACTGAAAACTAGCTCTTTCTGGGATTCACTGTTTGGTATTGAAAGAGTTACTGGGCATTTTGCAAACAGATGGGATTTTGTTACATTCAGTGCTGACCATGGTTAGCAGAGAATCAATCCTAGAATCAATGGTGCCAGGTCTTGGGTGCTACACTTCACCCTTTAATGTGGAATCTGATCAGGTTTGGTACCATAAAAAGCATGTTCATAATTTGTAGTCTCAGCAGGGATAGAGCAGGCTGCCATCGGCAGGCTAAGTATCAGGGAGCTGCACTCAGCTCAAAAGTCAAGGACGAAATTTGGGAAAATTCTGTCAGGTGCTGTATCATACAGAGAACAGAAAAATGCTCAAGAGAGGTTAATATGGAATGGTGGGCTTTTCTTGGGTTGGGATTTTTTTTCTTTTTGCTATTATTAAACAAAAAAGTACACTGTCAATTTATGAGATCACTTGATGCAAAAGTTTACTAGTATGCTTGTAGAGCAATAGGGGTAGTCTAAAATAATTAAAAAATATGCTTCTCTGAAATATTTGGATAATACAGAAAGCACTTATTTTCAGTCCAGTATACTCTGTCACAAAGTATTACATCACAAAGTATGTAATGTGGACATAAAAACATGCTAAATGTAGATGTATACAGATGTTAATAACTTTTTCTTTTCCATGACTTTTTAAAACATCCTTCTGCTTGAAAACTACTAAAGCTACACATTTAAAAAGGTAGGTATAAAAATCAACTTTTAAAAAGCACTAAGAAACATATTTTTTAGCAGCTGTACAGAGCTTCTTATGTACATAATTATTAGCTGGTTTAAGAAAAAATATATGCCCTTATTGCATGTCTTGTAATATCCATTTATTCCTGTTCATAGCATTCATGAAGAAGAATCTTCATGAACAATTGCATTAGGACACCAGATCAATCTGTAGCTATAACTGCAACTATACTAAAATTTACAACTTATGTTTAAAGTTTTAAAAATAGCTGTGTGTCTGTGTATTGTTAATTACTTTTAGCTGTATTTTCTTTCAGAAAATAATATAAAAAATTAAACAGTTTTCTGAAAGCTCCAAAACATCAATGCCATGAGCAGCTTACTGTTCTGCTGCTGTTGAAGTGGCTCTGTAATACTCATGTATGATACTGACATACTGGTTTACAGCTGAAGTAAAACATAAACAGAAATGTAAGAGTGATTTTGACAATAATGTGAGGACATGTCTACATATGTATTGTAGCATACAGTACTGGTAGAAGTATTCTACTACCCAGTAAACTATTTATTACAGTAGTATCAGTACAGTAGTATCAGTACACAGGTTTTCTTTAATTTCTCATTTTGATGTCTTTACCTGATGCTCTCAGAGTTCAGGAAAAAGAATATTAGTGCTAATGTTCTCTATTTAATTAGTATATTACATGTACTGTAATTATTAGCGGGAAATGTTATATTAATGAATGTAAAAGTTAGCTGTAAATTACCTCGGAGTTATTATCAATTTCCCAAGTTACTGCTCCTTAAGATAACCCTCTCCCTATGGTCCTTCCGGTAATTTTTCTTTGCCTGATAAACATGATGATTAAACAGCACACAGTGCAAACCTTTGATACTTTTTAAATTAAATCCATGCCCAGCCTAAGGGCTGTGTCTGATTTCAACTAAATGTGTCAGTTAATCAGATAAAAAATTATCAGCAACTCAAAGAAACAGCAGCCTCAGGCTTCATCAGTGCCAGAGAAAGCTGAACAAAATAAGACATACAGACAATATCACATTATGAGTAAAGGTTACTGCTAAGCATATCACCGCACAGGACTATCCACCACCTTAATAACGTCTATCTTAAATGAAGCATTGTATACAACAGCCAAAAGAATATCAATGAATGAAAAAGGAAAGGCCAGACCTGTGTCTATATATATGCCTGTTCACGTGTATTGCAAGAAAATGTGAACATTCGCATTCAGGGAAAATGTAGAATATACCTAAGATTTACTGTTTAGAACAGATCTGTGCAAGAAACTAAAGTGTAAGTAGCTGAAGAGCAGTTAAACTAGGTTTAATTTTTAACATTTGCTTCACAGCTTTGCCACAATAGAGTTTGTTTCATGAACTCAAATTAATATCCTCTGAGAAGGCTGCATGAGTAACAGAAAACTATTAGATTTGCTTAAATTAAAACTTAAGGCCATTTTTGTCTAAATCATGATTATCAGTCATTTGCAAAGCTTTAAATTAAAATGCAACATATTTGCAGGTGTGTGATTGACAGTATAGACATTAGTAACAGGACTCTTAGGCTTCTGCAATTATTTGAGTGGAAAATTCCTAAATATGAGTTTTGTGTTGTAATTTGTGAAGCATTCTATCACTGATTACACCGATTTCAAACAGAGTATGTGACTTTCATAAGCTTTGATATGTCTGTCAGCAGCAGCTGCAAGTAATGAAAGACAGTATGGAAATATCTCTGAGACACGGGGACGTTACAACTCCGCTTCAAATTGAAGAACTGCTGTTTGGTAAGGTTCTGCAGACTAGCTATGAATCGCGTAGTCTTGCAGATCACTACATATCATCTGGAACTTTCCTATCTTTTTAGATATCAAAATATTTCACAAGATCTTTTTTCTAAATTATTTCATTTAGATTGACTGAATAATTTTTTTCCAATAAAAAGTAAGTCAAACTAAACCAAAAGAATTTAGTAAAATTTAATATAGTTATATATCTATGAAAAGGCACAGAATAATAAGATAAAAATCAATACATGCACTATTGCAAAGGTTACCCAAGGACATTGCTACAGCACTGTAAGTTTTTGTTTTCTTTATGCAAGACAACTAACTGCACAAGAGGCCTAGGTGCCATCAACAGAATCTACAAAGTTTCTGACAGGGAGACAACAGTCTTCATCTGAATAACAACAACAAAAATCATTTAAAAATTGCATTTTGTGCAGAGATTTCATTTCACATGAATGTCTGTTTCACCTTTGGGACTTTCAACTGTTAAGTGTTCAAATAATGACCAAGGAAACTTGCCTGCAGACAATTCTTTCAGGAAATCTTATTTATAAAATTACCTCAACAAAGACCGATCACTTAATTTGATAACCAAATTTTACATGAAAAGCCAACCTCAGATTGAATAAAATACATTACATTGCAACAATAAGATGGCAGTGAACAACTAAAAAACAGCCAAGTAACCACACGTTTCCGTTCCCATGCTAGATGGATATCCTAAATGTTGATGATTCTAAGTGTAAATATTTTGCAATCAATTGCAATTATATCAGCCACTCTTTGGTTAACATGGAACGCTGAAGATACAGCTAATATATAAATATTTTTACATATTTATCTGGAATTATGAGTAAACCACTGTGATTCTGTGATTTCAATTAAAAAACTAGGCTTCTGAGATACCAACACAATACAATTAAGTGTGGCTTCTTCAGAATGGTAAAAAAAAATCTTTGTCTTATGAAAGCAGGTGCAGGCCTATATTATGTTCCAGATCAAGGTCTTGCCGAAGACAAACTGCTTACTAAATCAACAAGAAGAAGGTCACAGGAACATTAATTTGTATGTTTCTAGTCGAGAGAAGATTCATTACAGAGATACTTCAACTCAGTCCACTTGCGTAATACTCCCTGACTTCAGACAAGGCAGAATTTCACTCTTGGATTTTTTTTTTTTTAATAAAAACTTGAAGCTACTTTAAGTGACTTTATCAAACTGTAGGACCACTAAAAGCCAGCCTTGATAAACTAAATTCTTAAATATACACAAAAGCTTTTTTTTTTGCCCTTGCTCTGCATTAGGTTTTGACCACACAGGTTCTATGAGGACCAACTAGACGCTAATGGCAATGTGCCCCTACGCAGAAGACCAGCAAGAGACAGATCTGGTACATCTAACAAACAAACTCCAACCAGACTCTGCAGCTTGCTTTGGCTAGCTGAGGTATGCAGCATGGTTTGGATAATTCAACTGATTAAAAGAATCCCACTAAGGGAAGCTACTCTGGGAAATATACAAGAATTAAGTGTCTGGCCTCATTTATTTCTATATGACTACCATCAAACCAATGTTATTCAATGAAGTATTTCAGAAGACATCCTGGCAAATATTGAGGCACATAAGTAACTTCAATTCATGTTACCAATTCTGTGAGCAAACAGTTCTTTTTTGCACAAGTAAAACCATAGGCATGACAGGACAAGATTCTGAGTTTTCCTTTTGCTGTCCTCTTACCATGTGCAATAGAACAATACTCAGAAGCACAGGAGTAAAAATCAGCTCTTAAATAAAGTAAAAAGGTTTGTCCATTAGAAACAAATTTCTACTCCTCCCTTATGTCTCCTTGTAAACAATACAGCTTGCCAAAGCAAAGAAATAAATAAAAAACATTTTTCTAAAATTAACTCTTATACACTGTAATGCAACATTAAGGTATTTGCCTGCTTATTTTAACACATTCTAAATCATGCAAGAATTTCAGATGAAATAAGTCAATTTTATTGTCACTAACAAGCATGACAAGGAGGTATGTTTACATACACTTAAATAACTCCCATGAACTACAGCTGAGAATATCTTTCAAAACTGCACTTGACATTTACGAAATCTATTTTAATGTGCATCTGCACACACACACACAAGTATACATGCACTCTCACATCTCCACTGAACTCTAGTTACTTTAAAAGGAAAAAAAAAGACTTCTAAGAACATGGCAAATTGCTTATATTTTTATTATAGCTTAAACTCCAAAGAACTATGCAAAAACCTTTACCTCTTAGACAATATTTTTTCATAATACTAAATGTGTAGAGCTTTCTAATTTCCTGTATTTGCAGGAAAGAGGTACTAGAAGTATTTATAAATCATGGACTCCATCAAAATTTAGCTGTCATTACACCAACTAGCCCTGAAGAAATAGCATCTGGAGCACACTGTACCACAGCAAAACACCACATTTGATAAGAGGAAATACATTTTCACCTAAAGTTGATGGAGATATAAAATTATTCAATGCAATATTTGAACAAGTCAGGCAAACACTGTCAAAAGTGTTCATTACTACTCACCTAAAATGCTGATCACATTCAGTAATATGAAGTACTTGAATAAAAAATATCTAATATGATAAACATGAGAAACAAACTTTCAACCTGACAGTCTCTTGAAGACAAAGATGAAATTTCATTAATATACCTGAAGATTCTTAAGCTAAAATCTTATAAACAGCTAATTCACACCTGCATCACTGCTGAGATGTATCATCTGATAATGATTTATATTACTAACACACAATGTACAAATGTCAAATATTCCTAATCATTCCTGAATTTTCACAAAAAACTATAATGCTGAAGTACATGTAGAATAATTGATTGATTAATAAATTCAAAATTTTTAACTGGTCGTGGACAATGTACAAAAAACCCTGTTGCTTTCACTTTCTTAATATTTTTTGAAGTTCAAAACTGTATCTTCTCTGTAAGTGTCAAAGCCTCTATTTTTAATACAAAGTAAGTATTGTAGTGGCATGAATTACAGGAATACAAAGACATGCTTGAGGATATACGATCTACTTTACCTCATTTGGTATTACTTTCATGGGAAACTTTCAGCCACTAAGGACAAACAGTCAGCTGGCAGGAAAGCTGCACAATTTTCACCTGAAAACATTCTAGCAGCATATGCTTATGCATATAAAAGTCATAAAACAGTATATTCAAAATTAAGAATAATTTTCTCTAAAGATTATTTGACAAATTTCAACTTTCTTGCTGCTTAAATACACTCAAGATACCTAAACCTAGCCTGTAATTAATTCCTTTTCATAGTGTAATGGAGTAAGGCCGCATGGGCCTACTGTGATACTACCAGCACTACCAACAACTAACCTGAGTATTCTTCACCCACAGACATGCAAAAGAATCAAAAGCAGTATTTACACTATACTGATCCACTGCTGCCACTAGGAAACCGTCCTAGCCTGTAAGTGTGCAAGTATTTATCTTTGCTGCATGAAACAATGTCACTTTTTCTGCTATATCTGCACATCTGTTTGCAAATTGTGTCACAGTTTATTCTGAGTTTCACATACACATTTTCAAATTACTAAATCATTAAGTTTCTATTACTACTATGATCAACTTGGAATGAACTCTGAAGTACCACTGATAGTGGTACCTCATACAAGATCTCTAATAAATATTTGAAATTTCAAATTTTTCAAGCAACATCCTTTAGGCTCTCTCAGAAATGTTCCCATGATGTGCACTGCCAATGATCAACTCTTCTGATCTTATTATCACTCCTCCTTGCACAATAGCAGAACATAGGACCTACTAAAATATTAAGCTGGAGGAAAACAGGTCTAAAAGAAGGAGCTCCTTCTTTTTAGACTTGGAACCAAAACCTCATGAACCCTGCTCTGAACCTCCAACAGCATTTTTGTTACTTCAAAAGTCAACAGCGTTTGGGAGTTAAAACTGTTAGGAATCTCAGCAATGCAACACCAAAGTTTATTCCATTACATCGAGTCTAGGTTCTTCAGCCTTTTTTTTTTTTGTCTAAATATCACTGATGCTGGAGATCATTATGTCCAAATGGTGAGAAAATACCAATGAACTAAAATTAATTAAATAAAGGCATACTCATGATTATCAAATTCTTCTATAGCCATATAAACTGAAAAAAGTTTATATAAGCAAATATTCATGATAAAGAAAATAACCAAATATTCCTTAGAAACAAAAACCCATAATTTTTTACAACAGTATAATTTTTCTGCTAATTTTTAGTACAACAATTCTTTTCAGATTTAAGTACTTAACAGTTCTTTTTGCCCAACAATTACTATTCCAAAACGTCAGTGTCTCCACTGCACTTCTCATAGTCAGAATTCATTAAGTATTTAAACACCCTAAGCAAAATAAAGAGAATTCTGCACATACTTTCTGAAAACAGTTATTTTATGCACCTCATTTATGACATCATTTACTCATTAATGAAAATATTGCGACTTTCAACAAAATTTTTCTCAGATTGCAATGAAGCACAAAATGCCACACTATGAATTTCAGGTTTGATTCTCTTATAAAGTGACTTTATTTTTCCATCACTGTGTTTGAAAAAAGACACCACCTAGCATGACTATAATGATAGCAGTGATTCTGAGTCTGAAGAGAAACATTCCAAAACAATATCCAAATACACTCCCTGACAAGTTTTTATAAAGTTTATATGAAGAATCAAATATTCCTCTTCATTGGACTGCTTAGCAACAAGAATCAAGGGTTTCCATTTTCTTACCCCAACAGAAAGAAGTATTCTGCATAATTTCTGTTCCACATACATATGCTGAATAACTGTGCTTCAGACACTTCACATAAAGTCACAAATCTTTTAAAGTTGTCTACATCTCCCTTTGTTTAAAGACAGTAACTTGGCAGAACAACAGCTTAATAACATGTTTTTAAGGATAACATTCTCCCATTTAAGTAAAAAAACCTTCTACATTAGGTATTTAGAGCTCAATAATTAGAATAAATTTTTAAAAAACCCACTTTTAATATAAGGAATGAAAAATACACCCAAATAAGTAATATAATATTCTCCCTTAGTAAAAGCTAGGTATTGCAAGCTTGTTACTCTCAGTACAGCAGGTCCACACTGCCTTCAGATTTAGTATCCACTTTACATCATATCTTCTTTCTTTTAGTATTTTCACAAAGGAAGTCTCTCAGAACAGCCTATTTCAGGAACCATCCAAACTAAGGCTTGTAACAGACCTGGTAATCTGGTTTAGCAGTGACTATGTTTTCAATTCAGTTTTCAACATTTTCTAAAAAGTTTATTTGAAGTGTTAATGCATGCAAGAGTCTGACTCTAAATCATAATTTTTGGCTTCGCTATATTAAAGGGCAGCATAGAATTAAGTTTGCATTAATTCTACATTTCTGCTTTCTAATAGATAGAACATGTAATATTTCACAGTCAGTAATGCTCTTGCAACATGGCAGCAGTTCACTTATTCCAAGCCTTGTCTCCTATAATAGAGCTTATGTGATCCATAAAATAATCCACATGAATTAATTACAAGATGTGGGGCTATTTCCCACAGACAGATCCTCATCTCCTTTCCAGAACATTGCCTTTTAATTTCTAAATCACTTGTGAATCATTGTAACTAACAAGTACTCTGGGAATACAGCCCTGCCTGCATATTCTAGATCAAACCAATCTGTTGATAGTCTGCTTCTGTTTTATTAGAAAAAAATGTTGCTAAGTAGTCTGAGAAATCCCAAGCATAGCAGAGAAGCACCAATTTAGGCCTGCATACACAATAGAGCTCAGACAGATGATACCATCATTTTATTGTAAGTGGGTAAGCACAAATGGACTGGCCCACAGAACAATCCAGCCTCATTTTTCTGCTGGAGCCTTGAAACAGGGAAAAGTTCCCATTCCCAGTCACACGGATCATGTACAAAAGGACAAAGTGTCTGGATGCAAGGCTCCAGAGTCTGACAGCTGTCAAATCACACTTCTGTGGATAAGCAGCAGCACTGAAAAGGGTGTATCATGTCATCCAGACTTGCAAACAAAACAAAACAACACCAACAAAAGGAAACCAGGATCCTACCTAAGCTTCTGTTCATTCTCCTGACTTTGTTTGCTGGGTTTTTAAAGAGAATCTAAATTATCAGTCATAGAGTTCACTTAGCACTAGGGGGTATTAAATGCCTCAAAACACATCCATGGTTTTGCTTAAATCTAACCAAAAAATCAATTCAATTCATGGAAGATAAATATCAAGCAATATTGTAGTCATCTATCAAAGGAAACAATGAAGTATCATACAGCATAGCATCAGATTGCAATAAAATGTTTCTATTACTTCTATAATAGACACATAACTGTTGCTTTACATGCAACTAAGAATGAAAAATTAAACCTCTGGCAAACCTCAGGCATATGAAAAATAAACAGACCATTTGCTATAGCAAAATTATGATGCATAATTCAAAATTATCACCCACTTCTATCCAATCATTAACAACTAGTTTTCATGTTGTGGAAAACCATACTAGGAAACCAGAAAAAGATTCTATATTCTTCAAGCACTTCTAAATACAACTGCATTAAGATGCTGGCTGTATTTCATACTGGGAGTTTTTAAGAGTTCAAAAACACACACACAAAACCTGACCAGACCCAATTGCTGAGCAGTAACTTGACATCCCCTTGCAGTAATAAGAAATACAGAACTAACGCTGGACTGCATGATTTGCTCTCTCTGATGGAAAATTAACGGTAACTTCATTGTAGTTTTGGTATAATAACATAAGAAATTTGTTTCTATAAGTTTCTAAAAAGCACAAGGTCATTAAGTAATGAACTAGAATGACAAAAAAGAAACAGCTCTAAAAGGGTAGATTATCTTTGACTTATCACAAGAACAATATTTTGTTGAAGAACAGTGATTTTTTTTTTTTATTTTGTAAGATATGGACTGTAATTAAGTGTAGTACTTTTTTTTAAAAAAAAAGCCCATTTTTTCTTTTATATGCCCTAATTCACAGTTACAGAAATACCACATTTTAAAATATACTATTACAATAATTTACAAAAAATAGACAACATAATTTCAATAGTAATAGTTTCAATTTACTAATATAAGTACATAACATAGAGATGTAAATCTCCAGTTATGAAAACAAGTACCTGAGCAACCTCCCTGACATAACCTGTGCAGCTGCAGTCAATGCAAACACCTTGAGGCCGTACATCAGGAATTGCCAAAGGACAGTCACCCATCAGAGGCCTTTTGTAATTTCAGAGAAGTCTCTGAAAGAAGCCTGCTATGTTCAAAGCACTCCACCTGAACCATGTGCCTAAAATGAGCAGACACCCAAGCATATAAGATTTTATATGTTTATGTTATGATTTTCAGAATCTGGCAGTTTCAATGGCTTAAACTTTCTTTCCACAACAGCCAACCCATCCAGCATTAACAGAAACAAAATTTGCCTTTACATAAATGTTTGGAACATTAAACCTACCATTCATATAGTCCAAACTACTAACCATGTATAGTTAAAACTACATGCTCAAACACCATACAAAAGAAGGAATGACATGCTTCACCTAATAATACATTCCAAGATATTATCTCTCATATTATTTACTAGAATTAAACAGCAAGCATTTTGTTACTTACAACTCTGTTTAGCTCATTAGTATTTTTTAATTCATTCCTAAATAAACCAGGTTGATATATTCTAAACAGAAGGGCTTTGTAATTATAAACAGCTCTGATAAATCTGTGTGTGGTAAGTTTTTAGACATTTCAATTACTTTAGACTCTCAATTACCAAAGAAATGTATCGACATTAGAAAGACTTTGGCAAAAGAGGAAGAGGAAAAATACTGTTAATAGTGGGAAAGTGCCTAGCCAATAAAAGTTGAAATTTATCTGAATATATGTGCTATAATTATTCATTAAATCCAATTAAAAGTTTTAACTAATCCCAACTCTGAAAAAAACCCATACAACTATTTATTAAAAAACACTTGGGTATGATATGATTAATTGATTAACCTTTAAAAAAAGCTGCAAGAGTACTGCTCTCAGGTAATCTAGACAGTAGGGAAAGACTGCTACACTTAAGAAAACTTGTTTATGCAACACACAATGAAAACCTTATCACATATGGAAAAGGCAATTATTGTTTCTCAAATTCATTTTAGAAAAAAACCACCTTTTATTTTCTATTTCAAAGTTTTAAACTTTCATCTTGTATTTTCTGCCGTAAGAAAGGGCCAACTGCAGCTTAAGCATGTAGGATGAACCCACCCTTCAGTGAACTGATGTGCCAGCTGAATGACAGTGTGCTCAGGGCATGGCTCAGGCGTCTGGCCTGGGTCCCACCATGCCCTTTCTTACCTGTCTAATACATTCTGCACCGCAGGACTCAGCACAGCTAGCTGGAAAAACCTGCACACGATTTCACCCTTCCTCCCATCCTTTGGAATTGCAACATAATTTAATTTGATCTCACAAGATCAAAGGCTGTAGCATTCTGATCAAAAATTAGCAGCTCCACCATTCTGTATTATTGACGCACCTTGCATAAACTTCTGAGGACTGCATACGTAAAATTTCTGCTTTTAAATGCCAAGGAATCACATCACTAGAAACATTAATATGTACCTTCAGTGCATCTTTTTGAGATACATTTGTATACAAGGTTGTTTATAAATTCAAATTTAAAGGATTATTTGATTTCCAATTTCCTTCACTTGGAATGTTTTCCTTCTTTCTTCTTTTAAACTCTGTAAGTGTGTGGTGCATTTTTATCCCCTAAAAATTTCATACTCTGAATTTTACTAACACCTCATCTTTAACAAAGAACTTGGAGATTGTCTTGGGTTTGGGAGGTTTTCAGATTTCCTTCATTTTGAGGTATTTTTAGCAGCAGGATACAAAAGGCACTCCTTTATCTTTTAAGTACCAGAACAAAACATCTTTTGAATCAAGATAAAATCGCTACAACATGAATATTAATATCATTCTCTGAAAAATAATATCGTATGACTAGAAAAGACCATTCCTTTAGGGAGAAATATTGTGTTAAAGTGGATTATTCTGTTAGTAGTGTAATGGAAAGGCATTCCACCTAGTCCCAGAAGAAAAATCAAAATATGCATTTAAATGGAAATATTGTGAAATGGATAGGACAAAAAAACCCCTCAGAACTGCAAAGAACTATGTATATAAGCACAGACACACACATCCATGTACACACACAAACCCACATATATGAAATTTTATTTGTAATTTTTTTCCTAATTATTTCTATACATATATATTTATGTATGTAATTCTAAACTTTGGAAGGTACGTTTGTAGCTCTAGGCTTATTTTGCAAATATCAAGATGCAGTCACATTCACATCTACTGGTTTTGGCCACAATTTTAAATAATATATACAACTTTACATAAAAAGTTAGGAGCATTCTTTTTTAATCTTCTGCACATTTCGTGCCAGACCATATTCTAAACAGTTTTTTACAAAGTGATAATGTTTCACTGACAGTGTTTTGTGTGCTTCACATAAGATTATATCTCAGACAAACCTTGAGGAAGTGGAAAGCTAAGCAATACAGCGTGTTGCTCTTTTTGACCCACAAACGATTATCGGTTATTTTAGAAGTTATGACAGTTTTCTCAAGTCCTTAAGGAGTCTGACACCATCGGTATGGCTTTTAACACGCATTTATGTTTATATTACAATACAATAAAACAGCAGGAATAGAGTTCAAATTACTTGGGTATGAGATGCTTTATTGAAAATAACAGTAGTACCATAAACTAAAAAAATTAGACTTCTTTTTGCTAAATAATCACTGCTATCTATGCTGCACGTGAATTACAGAATGAATTTGGGAAGACATCATCAATTGCAATGACTAATAGATCTGTCCCTGTAATGGAAGGCTGTGTTCATTAACAGTAAACACTAATCAAATTGAATAATCAGTGGTATGCCAATACTTGAAAAGTCGTTGTGAAGTCAGTGCTATGCTAATTATTTATTGTTACAACACAGATTACTTCATCATTAGAGCTAATATTTACTGCTTTTCATCAGGTATGAATAAAAAGCAGAATGTAAACAATGCAACCACTCTCCTTCCTTTCCCTTCAGAGTGCTACCATAAACCACAGCAACATGGCACAGTAGTTAATTTATCTGACTATATTAGGAATTTTATCATTATTCTTTCATAATATGTGAATTCACAGCTATGGTTTCTTATTCTTGGCCTTCATTTGCTGTTCAGTACATCAACTTTGATGCCACATCACCGGGATCTTTAAAAGCTACATGGCAAAAAAAGAATTCAATTTTAAAACAGTCTTGATACTTTGTAGTACTTAATTCTAGAAATGCAAGGCTAAATTATGTTAATCATCTCAGGCAAATCTGAATGAAGCTACACTCAAAATGTGGGCAAACCTGCTCACTGTTTTCTAACTGAAAACTGATTTTTTCAATGGCAAAAGAGAAGCTTAGCAAGATTGCTAACAGGTCATAATGGGTCAGAGGAGAACTGCAGCTACCACCCCCCCAGAGGAACCTCACTTAATGAGATATGTTGTAAAGGCTTCAAAAAGAGAAATTTGAGCTGATTTTGTATTCAGTATCATGGTCAATCGCATTAGAAATCAAAGCTCAGCAGGTAAAACAGTAATAATAAAAATCCATTTTCCATTAGAAGAGGATTCTCATCCATAGATTCCTATAACTACTCTGCCTAAAAGTTTTTTTTTTGCAAGTGTCCTATTAGAAAGATTAAATAGGTGCTTAAGAAAATTCTTCAAAGATTACAGATACTGTAATTATCCCTGATGCACAAGGAAACAAACCCCAAAAGACAACTGCTAAGTATAAATGCAGATGTAAGTTAGACACAGTGGTTAATACTGTACCACTATATGCACTTTGAAAAATAAAATATAAAAACAGATATTAATCCATTATAAAAGAGTTCAGCAAACTAAGACAAATTAGAAGTGATGGGCCTATTGCTTTTAAATTATTTTCACTTCTAAGATTAACCAGCAAGTCTATCTCAAAGCAAATGCTCCAACTCCTAATGACTTGCCTTGCAAGGCACAATGACAGACGAGAAATATTTTGCAACTTCTGCTGAGACTTTGAAACTCATTCTGAATTCTGCTGTAAGTGAAACCTACATAAATTGCAATGTAAGCAACCACTAACTAATATGACTGAATGCTGCTGCTTTTTTCTTTTTGTTTGATGCAGCCCTCCCTCCTCTTGCATAGAAACGAAATAAAGTACTTCAAGAAAACCAAAGTTCAACAATGTCTAAGCACAAGATGTTCCTGCCTTTTACTTAGTTTGACCTGCATTTTCAATTACCTTTTAATAGTATATCATTTTGTTTCTAATACATATCACTTACAATACTGAATAAATAATATGCTTTACAATTTCTTGCAGTTATGGAAAAGGTGTTCAATAAAAGCAGAAATCCTACTTTTTTATTGCTTCTGTAACAAAGGTTTTTTTAAAAATAATTCAGGACAGAAAGGGACCATTCTGCAATCTAATCAACCAGAATGACAGAGGACACAAAGTAATCATTTGGTAATTTCTGCATGGAGGCCAGTAGCTAAAGATCAGGCTTTAAGACAGTTAAAAACACAAGATTCCATTCTCTTTTGTATCATTTTGCTTTATGTGTTAGCTGAGAGTTCAGTGGCATTATGTGTCCACTTTGATGCAGCATTTTTAAGGTATCAAATTCTCATCATAAAGACTTCCTCTCTGAGCAGCTCACTCATCAGGAAATCATCAGGAACAAGCAATGTCCTCTACCAAATTTAGGCAGATTCACTATAGATAACCCAAGAAAAAGCCCCCCCCAGCCCCTCCCGTGAAGTCTCACCAGCCTCTAAAAACGTGGCATTTTTGAAGAGGGTACCTCAGCATGCCCGTTATTCAGACATTTGGAAAGGATTTACTTTTGTCTTCTGACTTCACTGTCTGCCTAGCATTTTACAACAGAAGAGTTTTTATTTAGAAATGACAAACTATGAAAGCTGAAGTATTCTATAAGAAGAGATTGGGTTTTAGCCAGTTTCCAGGTGAGACATTTTCTTCCCAGGTTTACCTAACAGGCCAAACCAGAGTTTGGGTTTGCATGGTCCACAGCCCTGATCACAACTTCCCCAGGTGAATTGTTATGAACTTAGGAACAGACTTTCCCTATCCATTTGTCCCCAACCTGACAACATGGTTCTGCCCTGTCCAGCCTGCAGACCTGTGATCCTGAAGAAATAGCAGAAAACACACAAAGCTGTTTTGTCAGCAGAACCAGCTGTTCATGTTCAGGAAGACAGAAAAAAAAATCAATTTTCTGCTTTTGTTTGTCTCACGAGAAATTTCAGTATCTAATTTTCCTCCAGATTCTCACCAGAAACATCTAAAAAACCTTTTCCTACAGATGGAGATTGTGCGTTCCAGCCAGCTGACTGACAATCAGCTTCATAACAAGGCCCTACTATGATCTTTTCTACAGAAATGGTTGCCCAAAGCCCAAAAACTCCACTAAGGTTGACTTTTGAGACCATCTATTCTTGCACAAGTATTCCAGGCAAATCTGATACAACTTTTCCATTTTAAACAGGCTTGTTATACCCTATATGAAGAACAAAACAAGTACAAACCAGGTCATAAAACATCAGATTCACGTAAACTCTAACTTACCCTAAGTCCAAGTAATGCTGTAAGTGGAAAGCCTTCAGGAAATCTCAATATATGTCAGCAACACTACCCCAGCCTGGGCTGACAAGACCACACTTTAGGGGATAATTAGAAGTTTACAATTCAAAGGTGGAGAGAATTTGGGTAGCAGATAGAAATGGCAGCTTGGGGATCTGCCTTGTGGTAAAAGAAGGATTTTTAGAGGGACATTGGAAGGAACAGAAAGGAAAGGCAGATGATAACATGCCAAAGAAATGGCAAAAGATAAAACCAGAAAATACTAGCACAGCAAAAGCAAAAGAGAAGGATATAGCAAAGTAAAATTTTCAGAGGATTTTTCTGTAATGGAATAATGAATTTAAAAAAAAACCCATCAAAACCACCTTCTTTTAAAGCTTAGCATTATCTTTAAAAAAAATGAAAAAAGGCAAAAATCTCTTAATTTTTTTATAAAATCTGCTCCATCATGCTTTATTTTATTAGCTTGTATAAACCTGAAATTTATTGTCAATCTTGTGAAGTTCTGACATCTCAAACTGCTAACAGGGCTGGAGCCTCAGGTTGCTCTTGGAGTGGTAGACATTATAGCCATTAAAATTTGAAAGCAAATGTGTGCCAGAATATGTGGGAGAGGAATATTAATATCTATTTCTTCTAGTTGGGTGAAAGTGAGGCTTTCCTTCCCCAAGGAAGACATGTCCTTAGTTGGCATGAGACTGCCAGAAAGGGTACCTGAGTATGAATGCAGGGTGAATAAGAGCTGCCCAGGGTAAAGGTAAGATTAAATGTAGGCAAATGTTTAACAATGAGGAAAGTAAGGAGAGGTATTTCAAAGTAAAAATAGAGAAAAGTATGCAAAAATCTAGTATCAGGAAAAGGTGGAGACCAGAAAACATTGTGAAACAAAAACAGGAACCCTACCAGAGCAATGACTGTCAACTAAGTTGATCCTGAACCTACTCCAAATGCAAGAAGAACGGGTGCTATAGAGCAAGAAGGGAGAAAAGTTTAGGGTATAGCTTTTAGCCCGCTTCTTCCAAATCCCGATATCTTCCAAAGTATGCTTTTTTTTTTAACTCCTAGCCATGAGTAAAGAAAAAGAAAAAAAAATCCAAGAAAAGTAAACATTAAGTTATCCATTTGATCACTGTTCCTCTGGTGAGCTCTTTTCTTCTTTTTATTTAAGTCAGATTTAATAAAATGCAAAACATTAGTTTAGGCTTACAGTACAATCCAGACAATATTTTGTTGAAGGGTATATTACCACATGTGCTGTTTTAATATGAAACTGATAGCAAGAAAGATAAAACCACTTATGCAGAGCATCAAAGATCCCTTTTGTACCTTCTCTGCTTAAAGCCTATAGCATTTTCTTCACCATCCAGATTCCACATCTTTAAAAATGTGTATCAAGGCACTCTGAACTTTAAGTATTCTGATACTGACAGTAGGAATCTGCATTAGAGAGAATTGAATGCATGTCTTACTTGATCATCTCCTCACTCACTCCTCAAGACTGTTACGGTATACTCAGAGAATAAGAGAAAACTGACTATTTAAATTTAGAGGACAATATTGTTTGATTCAGAATTTCCCAAATTGTTAGCTAAACTAAAAAAAAAAAAAAAAACAAACTCCAGAATGCTTTGTTGTTGAAAGATATATGCATTAACTTTATACTGTGGGTTCTGAATCATATGCTTCTTCTCTAATTAAAGAGCTAGAAGAATTTACTTTTTTTTTTTAATGCAGAAATTGAAGTTTCAGAGGACTGAGACATCTAAAATTGCAAATATGTACTTATCATAACCTGTGCCCTTGGCATAAGTGACAACGGACTGCAGCAACAAGATAAGAGGGAAAGGAAAACAGCTTTTTACTAGGAGCACAAGTATTTTGTTCACCAAAAAATGTACCACCCAAGGAACCATCACTGAGTTTAGTCCAACACAAACTGACTGTGTGACACAAAAAGACAGTTTTAAAACAAAAAAAAAAAAAAAAAATCAGCCAGAAAAGGGACAAGGATTTTTGAAATGTTTATAGACAGTGGAAGTTCAGGGCCATTTACATTCATTATGGTTTCAGTCCCCTTCTAGTTCTTACAACAGACATCTGCACAATAGGCTGCCCACTAGTGAGCTTTTTTTACCACTTAAAAAGGAGAAAGTAAGTGTGACCTTCCCACAAATACTTTTGTCTTATTTAACAGAAGTACAATATTTATATCAGGCTTTCAACCTGAATTGCTACTGTTTTACTGATAGATGTAATTTTTTAAGCTATGAAGCTTTCACAGGCTCAATGCTTTAAACCAGTGTCTCCTGTTCACACTATATATTATACTATCATACAGTTGTACTGTGATTATATGCTTGGGAGGAAGAGGTCAGGGATCCCAAACTCATTTTCCTTTGTATTACAAACTATAATATCAGATTTGCAAATGTGGTCTCAGTCAAGAGTTGTTAGTAAGATACAAGTAACAGATTTAATGTACTTCGTATGTTTTAAAGGTACATACCCACAAGATTGCAACATCCTGTCAAACAGGTCAACTACTGAAATATACCAATAAGTGATCAAAGAGAAGGATGAGTTCTACACTTCACTGAAATAAGAAGTTAAGTGTCAGAGATGAACCCGGACTAATAATGACACAAGTGCATAATTAAGGAAGTGAAAACTTCTGTTCTAATTAAGTATGGACAGAGCATCCTATCAACAAGGAAGAAACAACAAAAAGCTTGGGGAAAAAAATAAATCTGGATGGATCCTGTGTTGTTTCAGTTCAAAGGGAAGACTGTAAATAATCATACTTTCCACTCAAAAGGAATCAAAACAAAACCTATTGATCAACTTTAAGAAACACTTCTATATAGGAAGGTTGCAGTTTCTAAAGATACTTCTCAAAAAAATGCAACCAAGGATATAATGTATGTATAAAACCCAAAAACCTGAGTTCCACCTTGTTAGAAAACTGCAGGTTAGCTGAATGAGAGAATGGGAAGCAGGGGGACCAAAAACTTTCTTATGCAACCTTAGCACAGTCACTTAAACATAGTTTACTCATTTCTTCAGCTTACGTATTTTACAAACTGGTACAAGTGTGCTACCCTCTTAGTATATCACAAGTATGTTCAGAAATTGCTAAGTGGAGGAGGGGAGAACATTCTGACAGACTTCAGAAGTGATGGAAAGAAAACAATCTAGGAACTGTGAGGAGTTGCACAACACTTTCTACAAATCAACCTGCCAGACCACCAACTGAAAACAAGCCTGGAAGCAAGGATCTTCCTGCTTTCAAAATGCAGAAAGTCTAATACCTGGAAGACTTCTTATATTTTTGCAAATTTGACTTCATGCTTAAGTTTGACGTAGGGTAACTACAGATTAGGAAAAAAAACCCAAAAGAAACAGAGAAATAATAGAGCAGGCTACTCTTAATAGTCTGCTAATGTACAGTACAGGACACTACAGCACTGCTTAATGCACATTTTAACACTGGAGAAGGCTATGCACATCTTTGAAAATACTTAACTATATTATTGTGGGTTTCTACTGCAGCAATGGCCAAGGAAAGAGCAGTTCCTATTCTATAGTGCACTATACGCATATTATGTGGCAATCCCTCTCTTTAGTTTGCATTTCTCAGAAATATTCCGTCAGCCAAAATTCTGACAGCCTGGCAAAATAATTACTGAGAACCTGAATATTCCAAGGCTGGACTGACACTGATACAACCATACTGGGAGCAGCTGATAATAACATAGCACTAAGAATACCTCCCAACTGATGGAGCAGCAACTATAAGGTAAAAGAACAAATGAACTGACTGAACGAAAATCTTGAACTAAACTTGCAAACATCTCATGAAAAATCTAGCCATGAAATCCATTTCCTACCTACAAAATGGAAGCAAGCTGTCAACTAGACGTGGTAGTCCCTCATTTCATGTTGCAGAAGTTTCTGTTGCAAAGGAGACACTAGGTTCCCAGCTTTCTCATGTGCCTGGTCCAAAACACTTGTGTGTGTGCACACATCTGTTTTAGATCCTTCTATCTTCATGTCAAAAATATTGGAAAAAATAATGTTGCAGAATAAAGAAATAAAAATTAGGAAACATAAACCCTCATGCAACCTTTTAATTTAGCTTCTTTCAGTGGGTTTCATATTATCATTAAAGACACATGATTACAATCGACTTTTCCAGCTTATTGGAAGTACAAGAGTACAAAGCAGAACATTAAGCTATGCATTTGCCTTTATAAAATTCTCAGCTGCCTGAATTTACAACTAATACAATAAATCTAATATATATTCCCACAGCTTTCTTGAGCAACCACCTTTCAAAAGGTGACAACAGTCACTATACCACGTGGAACTGGATGCTTTGGAAAGACAGCATAGGTCATCACATGCTCAAAGCAATTTCAATAGACATGGGGAGAAGTAGGGTTTTTTTTTCCCCAACTAATGATTTCTCCTCTCTTTGTGCAGTTATACATGGCTATCACAAAAATTCAAAGACATTTTTTCAAGTGTTTATTATATACATGATTTATCACTTTTTCTTATGGAATGAAACTGTATTTTCAGCTCAGAACATAAGCATTCAGGAAAAGTCGCTAAGTACTGAAAATTGGAAAATTAGACATTATGCAACTTAATTGCCAAAGTCATGCTCCTCCACAGAAGTTAGTTAATGCAATAGTGTCTTTCCATCTTAAGAAACAGGGTACATGATGTCAAAATATTAAAAGCATCTCATAACTAATAGCACAGACTTAGTATTAAGAAGAAGATCCAAGTCTCAGGGTAAATCTTCCTTTGAAAGCATTTATTGATCTTTCCTTCACAGCTACGTTCACCATTTCTGTAAAGCAACACTTTTGAGAATGGTGATGTAAGCAATTAATAAGTCACAGTGACAAGTGGGCAATAAATAATGACTGACAGAATTTCCCTAAGAACACAGGACTGTCTCCAAAGGATAAGGATAATCCTAAAGGTGGCAAAAAGGGTTATTGTAGCACAAAACTGTCGGAATTACTGGAAATCTGTAGAGTTTTAAAGAAAGTTAAGAAATGTGAAAGAAAAAAGAATTAATAAAACAAACCATAGCAGAATGAAATATGACTACACGAACAGGAAAGACTAATAAACTAATCCCAGCAATTATAAACCAACAGTTCTCTAGATCTGTAAAATCACAAACATACAGGTTATATTTAAGTTCTCCAAAAAATTATATCTACATACATTAACACCTTCTTTGTTCTGGTACACTGGCAAAGGAACAAAGAAGGTGAAGAAAGCCAAGAAGTCAAAGCTATGTCACATAGTTTAATGCACCTACTTGGATGACATATTCTGTAATAAACTGTGCCTTCCTGAAATACAATGGTATCACTGTTCTGGATACCAAAAATACAGTAAAAAAAGAAAAAAGGCCAAAACCTAGCAAAGATAGCATGCAATGCAACTCATCACGTCACTGCATATGCAGAATAGAAGAAAAGAAAAAAAAATAGAGGTTGTGGATATCATAGAGCAACATAAAATGCCTAGGGAACACAGAACAACCAGGTCCATAAGCAAATGTTTCAAAGGAAGAGTGTTCATTTGTTATTAGTCCCTAACTCCTCAGCATCTTGTGACGCTTCACAGCCATTTTGAGAATACTATCTACACTACCCATTATAAAAACAGGCCATCAAGTAACCAAGTGAAACTCAAATAGTATTTTTTTTCTTTAATGATATTATGTTGTCAAAGACTCTTTCTAACTTCTTAACCTTTTTAACTTGCTGTGAATTTTTTTCTATTAATGGATAGTAAATATGGGCTATTTTCTGGATCAGCCATTATGCCAAAATAGTTGCTACCTCAAGGAACATTTCAGTATATAAAATCTCATGGTAAGAAGTTAAGACATTATATGACTGGAGGCTAGAGATTATCCATAAAACAGTCAGACAAAAATTAAAGCTGCTACACACTGCACTCCTGAAGCATCTCACCTCTTGATTTAGTTTTTATTTCAGTCTTCATCATCATTTATTACTTGATTCCAAACACTACATAGAGTGGTTTGTGATGTACTATTTAGTCCACCAAAATTCTTATAACTTGTTACACAGAAACAGTGCTCTTCAGGAGTAGAAAGCTGGTATGTTTATCTATCTAATGTTCCAAACGAACTAAGGCATGTGGGCAGTCATGTGTTTTACACAAATCATTAGAGATACCGGAATGTTTTGAATAGCCATCAATGGTTACATCATTAACTATAATTTACTTCAATGACTTATGATTTTAATTTCACAGAAGTGCATTAAGAGTGTGTTCTACACATACATTAACACTCCCCATCATAAAATAAAGCCATTTAACTTTTCACAGAGTGACTTTTATGATGCTGTTACAGAAGCAGCTAATTGTAGTTAAAGCATTTATTTTTTTTTAAAGGTCATGCTTTTTTATTGTAGTTTATAAAATTTAAATGGCAGTGTACGAGTGCAAATGTGCATGTATGTGAATGAGAGAACAAGGGTGTTCAATACTGAACCCATCCAAAAGTTCTGCAGAAAAAACAGAATAAAGCTATTTGTATATTAAGCTACAGTGATTTAAAATGTAAATCTAAATTGTAAATAAGTTTTGGAGACAAATCAATGCTAATAAACAACTACTTCAGTCACTGTGAGAATTAAAACACTATCATTAATAAAGCTTAGGTGTTCTGCTGGTAAGCCTGTCTTCAGCTCCTGGCAGATCACGCAAGATCTAGTTGAGGAGAAGTAGCAAGCATAAAGGAAGTAAAAGTTTGAAGCTGCACTGCAAACAAAAATTCCAGGAAAGCCTCCACAACTCTAAAAATCCCATCCAGTTTTAATGTCTGCTCTGAATGTCTGATAAAATTTAAGATTTTCAATAGGACATGACAAGAGAGCTTATAAACCTAGAAGATGAGTCAGAGCAGTCTCTTTTGTTCCCTTTTTTGCATGCAAAACATCTAGTGAAAAATCAAAATGTTTTCTTAAGAAAAAAAGGGCTTTTCTTGGAGCTAAAAATAAGTCTAAACATCCTGTTACTACCTGAATGCTCAAAACCAGCTGTAGGTAGCAATCTCGTAGGGAGAAACTACAGAGGGCACTGTTGTATCAGTTATCAAGCGTTACAATGATGCCAGAAACCCAGGAACAGAAGACTGACAGGAAAATAACTAACTAACTAAAGAAAGAATCCGGAGTTAGGAGAGCATGCAAATGCACTAAACCTAAAACAATAATAAGGCAAAAAGACTGAAGCTGTATTTCTGAAGGAAAATGGGCTGAAAAAGAAGTTCACGTAACAGACTGTGAAGCTGATAGGAATACTGCAGTGCACACACTTGGCATTTTCCTTTGTAGTACGTTCCATGGAAAAGGTAACTAATCACAGTGCCGCCTTATCCTTTGCAAACAGCAACCTATTACTGGAATCCCACTCATAATCAATATGAAAATGAGTGATGACTGTTATGCAATTCTTCCACTGGCAGAATTTATCAACTCTATAGCATAGTCCTTCTACAGTGTAAAAGCCCACTTCTGTTTTATTCCTTTTCATAAGGAAAGTTACAAATCAACCATTTATTTTTTGAAAATGGTTATGCTGGTGCAATACACACCAAATGAAATCCCAACCTTTCCAGAAGAATTACCTTTAAATATACTGATCAGAAACAGTAAGTGCCCAGTTGAAAATAATGCAATGATGCAACTGATGTACATAGAACACTCACATAAGTTAGTAAGTCAGCTTAAAAAACTTAGTAATTGTATAAGAAAGCAAAATTATTTTTACACAAAGAATGAGCTTCAGAGATAAAAATATTTATGAAGACAAATTTGATGTTATACTGTTCATTTACATGAAAGCTTGCCTGTCCTTGATTGTATTTTATTAGAACCCCAATTACATTTCATTAAATACTAATAAATTTTAAAACATACATTACCACCGCCTAATGAGAAGCGTAAATAATATAAAGCAGCCAGTTACCTCAGCACATATGAAGATAAATAATTTTTAATCTTTTTTTTATTATTTTTACCCTTAAAAAGCATGATGCAGATGCCAAGAAACCAAAGTACCGAAACAAGATATGGATAGTACCATCTATTTAAAAGAAACCATAGAGAAGAAAGGCGTGGCTCTTCTTCAATAATCTGGTGGCAAACCCCACAAGCAGCATGTTTTACAGCAAAAAACACAGGACTTTTATGAATGTTGACTCAAATTCACATTTAAAGAGGAAAGGCTACATGGAAGGTATTTTCAAATTAAGTTAGGCAATAACTTCATAATAAACCAAAGAGTAAACATCAACAGAGAAGACACTCAAACAAAGAAAACATCTACCAGAAAATTTTCTACAGCTATACCAATGAAGAATCAAAGCAAACAAAACCAAAACCACAGACAGTTTCAGTGGATACTCACACCCACATGCATAAGAACTGTGATGGTAACTGTGGAGGAACTCCGTCTCTAAGCATACAGAGGTACTACACGGAAGGAAACTGACACAGAAAATTAAAATCCAAGGGTTTTTTAAATTGCAAAATGAGACCTGGAACTCTAAGTGATTTAGGTAATTGTTTCAAGCAACTTGTTAATAAAAGGTAAATAAAACCAAAAACTAATGTGCATGTCAGAAATGGTTTTCATCCAGATTCTGCCATCTTTGGCTTCCAAACAAACCTTGTATGTGCAATGTTAAGTGGTTAAGTTCACTAAATTTCAAATTCTTATCTATCCTGTCTTTAGCCTAATTCTGTCTCTATAACAGGATTATTTTTAAATTTCTAAACATACTTACAGTAATCTGTTTAGTTCCTGTTTTTCATCAGTGTGGTTTCTAACAGTCCAGTTATGCTGAAATTGTTTCATCTAATTTTATTGTTTCCAGATATTTATAAATTTTCATTAGTATTACTTTTACACTCCTTTTCAAGTGTGTAAAATTGCAGGCAGGCAGGTTGCATGCATGTAAACAAAACTAACATTTTGTAAGATACACAATATTAATAAAAGAAATGTATATTAGCCTAACAAATACACACTGTGACACTAGGCTAAAACAGGCGAAAATCTCAAGACATGTGCTTGTTTTGTGTAAAACTTAACTGCTTTTTAAAACTCGGAAGTGCTGTACTTCATTCCTATAGATGTGCAACTGGATACAAATGGGGCTCTTACTAGGCTGTTGAGACTAGTCTGTTGAGACTATGTCATTTAAATAAAATTCAAACCATTAAAAAAGTTTTGATAACATTTACAAAATTGACTTAAACATTTTAATGTATTTTCCCATTTAACTACAATACTGAATGCCAACATGTGAATAGATAACTCTCTAAATATTCAAGATATTTAACAAGATATTTGAGGTTCTTTTCTCCCCATGCAATACAGCACATTAAAACCAATTTTACTACTCTAATTTATTCAAAGCTTGATTATGAGCAATAGCTGGGAGAAGAAATACAGCATTGTTGATTCATATACAAGCATTTCACTTAACTACATTGGATAATAGCAGTGCTCCTAAAGGAGTATAAAAGCAAAGTGATTAGAAGTCATTACTGTTAATTAGCATTCACTTTACATTGATAGGGATGAACCTTTTCTGTGTTGAACAAATGGAAAGCTTTTATCTGAAAGTCTGCCAAACCTGGTCAAGGTAGGCACTGAAATAAAGAGTCAGTGACCAGTAAGTAGAATTCAAAACAACAATAACAAAAAAGCAAAACAAAATCTAAGGATGTATCATCATCCAATTAGAGAGATTCAGTTTTTAAACAGGAAAAGGTTTGAAGGGAATGAGTAAAACTGGAAACCCATACTTCACATTCTGCAATCTCACTGATAAAAGGAGGAAATGTGTGTTTATCAAACTTGCTGCGAGTGCACGGTTCATTTGGCGTCCTGTAAACAATGCCTGGCTGCCCATTTCCAAATGCATGTGAGAATCTTGCAAACCAGAACATCATATTCAGCAGACAAGGTCAGGCTAGAGATGCCCTGGAAATGGGAAATTAGGAAAACCTGGCAATCAGAGGTTTAAAGCTGACCAGAACAAGCCCTCGGGCTTGCTTACCATCTTTCACCACCAGCCTGACTGTCTCTGCTTATTCACTATTAACACAACAAGACTGAACGTGAGTGAAAACAACTCCACACACCTAACAGGGAGAAATACAGTGACTTTTTTGTTTACATAAAGCTCAACATTTCTCACGGTAAGAAACTACCTCAAAGATGTTGTCAAGATCCCTTTCTGGAAAAAAAAAAAAATGACCCTTCCCGAACAGTTCAGATGAGACATGGAGAATGACAGGCATCCTGTTGATTAAAAAATTTCCTTGTTCCCATCTCATGTTAAAATTCAAACTAAAAAAAACCCAAACACAACCAAACCAAAAAACAAACACAAAACCTAAACAAACCCTGACTTCTGAGTGGAACAAGATACATAATTATTTTTACACTGCTTAAAGCACTTCCAACTATGCAATTACTTGTTACCCTCTTCCCTTAAATCACACTCTTACTCACTGCTGATGACAATGGTCATCCCCCAGTTAAAGGGAGCTACAGAGCTCCACTCTACAATTAATTAAAAGAAAAAATAACAAGTCAATTTAAAAAAAAAAACATTGAATATGAGTGCAAAGGGACAATTCAAATTCTAACAGATAAAAATCTAGTCATTATAAAAGGTAGGGGAACGTACTCTATGCCACACAAAAAAACCCAGCCAATATTTTGTCTCAAAAAAAGCCCACCTTATTTTATGAAAAAGCAAAGTTAATTATTTCTTGCCAGCATAAATAGTCATTTCATATGATTTCTAAAAGTACACATTTAAATTGCACATTTAAAGGCAAGAAGAAATATGCTGAGATGATATCCCAATGTTCATCTAATCAACATGAATAACAGAGGGCCCCAAAAATAAATGGCATTTGTCTATCACAGTTCCCAAATTGAAGATTTTTAGTATGTTTTTTTCAATATAGATGTTATAATGGTTTTGCTTTCTGTACATAAATTCTCTTTCAATTGCTGAATTATATGTAAGTTAATCAATATATCCAGGTCACAGTATTCTTGATTTGCAATAGTCTTAAAATACAGAGGGGGAAAAAATTGAGGAGCAGTGATTATTTCAGAAATTCAGCACAATGACAAGTACCTCTTCCTATAATTGAATCTTTTTCAAAAATGCTGAAAAATAGACCTTTGAGGAATTAGTCTACACATCCACAAATAATTCAAACCATAAAAAGGAAACTATCAGATTTTCTTCAACTGAAAACATGGGAAATGATGACTAGAACAGAACTGTCCTGCACACTTCTGAACTCTGAATCCCATCAGTAAGAAGGGGAAGCTACCTACTCTGAACTGCAAAAAAGGTTTGGTGAACAGCACGCTGTCATCCTCAGATTTCAGATTCTTCAATCAGCACTCTGTAACTAATAATATTCAGAACTTTAAGACTCCTAAGAAAATGTGAAAACCTAATTCCTAAGAGTCAAGAGTATACAATTAGTCTTTATCATGTAAATACTACCACTGAAGTCATGGTGGACTATCAAGAGCTGATTAAAGTGAACATCTAAAAGTCAAATGACTCTAAATACTGTCTTTTTTTAAAGGATTTTTAAAGCATTGAAGACAGTGATGCAATGCCTGTAACAGAACACCGTTACATTTATTTACATGATTCTGAGATTTTTCCTGATCAGACCATCTAGATGTTTGGCTGCACAGAAACCACAGAAAGTGAGTCATAAGTCTAAACCTGAGAACTCGGTGGCCACAGCAGCTAAATTCTGGAGAAGGGTTAAAGGAAGACTCTTTCCTTAGCGTGGAAGACTTTTAGCTATATTGAGGAATTGAAAGGTTTTATTTTCTGGGAAGAAAGTAATCCCTATGCAAAGGCCACAGAATAATCTTGTATTTATCCATTCAGCTCAAACCCTAAAGAACTGTTTCCTCAAGAACGCCAAGTCTTAGGGAGATGCGCTGTATAATGATAGGACGTACGTTACCTCTATTCCACCAGAACCTGCACAGACAAATTACTTTGTCTTAGACAAAATAAACATCTTAAATAAAATCAAATTTACATAGCTATTGCAATTTTAACTCTCAGACAAATTATTTCCTGTCTTCAGTAAACTTCAGTCTGGGTCCATTTCAAAAAACACAACCCTGTCCTTAAAATACAACCAGCAAATACAGGAGTCACACTGCTTTAATAAGCTTTTTGTTGCTGTAACTAAAAACCACGTAACTTATTCTTAGTAACCAAGTTATAAGTTCATTGCTCCAGAATGTGACAGTGTGTATTTTAGACAATTTTTTTTCTTTCTCCTTCCACATTACTGATAATATGACATGGTGAAACAAGCAATGGCTATTATTATTCAAATATTTCATATATCTAATATATGCAACATCAATTATTATTTTTCAGCAGATGATCAACAGATGAGATCATAATTAATAATCCTTCAGTGATCAGATACCATATATTTATTTCAATGTAATTTGGTTTTTCGTAAGCTTGTGGGCTCTGAACCCACAAAGGGCACCACAAAAAGAACTCTGACAGAAATATTTCATGCACTAAAAAGCAACCTGCATGCTTTTTAATAGACACAGGGAATATACTACAAATAAACTATAAATATAATACATTTTTTCAACACTAATTTCAATAAACTCATCTACTGAAAAATGTTGTTGAAAAAGATGAAAAAACAGCTAGAAGAAAAAAAAACATTTTCATCACGTCTGAGAACTGTACAAATAACTCCAGCAGTGGAAACTTAGCAAATAAAGGCAAAGCATTGACAAAGCCGAGGTAAGATGAGAAACTTGGAAGAGGATAGAAATGTTTTGGGAAACCCATACATAACTGAAGCAAATTCTCTTGCACTGATTTGTATAGTCTGGAAGCTGCTACTACCAATGCCCTAAACAAAAATTTATACTTAATTCCATGGGATACAGAAAATATTCCAACATTTGACCATCTAATACCACTATTGTATGTGCTTGCATAAAACAACAATGTATTAGTTGGGCAAGATCATAATGACAATGAAGAGAAAGCGGTTTAATACCCAGGAGTATGTTGTAGGAAAGTTTCATAAAAACAACTCCATGCTCCAGCATTTCTGACCATTAAAAGGAATGAAACATTTTTCCCACACATACCCTGGTTCCAATGGCAGTGCCACAGTAACTAAGAAAGTCTAGTTCTCACATGCTTTGCTGGTGAAAGCTCCAACATGCAAGGCAACAAACATGGACAAACAAGTGTGCAGCAAGCCCTATTCAGCAGCATGGAGAGTAGATTAAATTATTCCTTAGAGTTCAGGATTTACATATCTCACAAGTGTTATACTATCAGGTGAGGACTGCACAGCAAGATACCTTCAGACATCATGTAAACACTCTGATATGTTTCACAATATATATTGAGTGCAGGATCTAAAACAGGGCATTAGGCAACTAAAAAATAAATACAAATTTCCTTCATACCTATCAATCATCTGGGTTTGTGACAATAAAATTAGCAGGTTTACAGTCATCGGCAGTCAATTTCACTTTCTGAGTCCCGTGAACAGGACTGCTGTCCTGGTTTCCCCAGATGGCAACATTTAACTTTTTAGATATCTTGTTCTTGTAATGTTATTTTTTAAAAGACCAAATACTTTCAAATTCATAGTGGTTTTACAAGTGTGTTTGAATTTTTTTACTAAAAGAAGTACTTGCAATGCAAGTGCTCTTTACAAACTGAAAGTGAGTCACACTATGTAATTTTGATCTAGACAAACCTTTCCTGTTTGGGCCCATACCCTTTCATAGCAAAAGAGAGCTATGTTAGTTTCAACTGAGTTTTGACAAGCCTTACACAGCTTCCACAGAATTCCCCCTTCAACAGAATGCAAACTGAGCTCTCTGTTTAAGATTTACATAGTGAAGCTACAAAAATGCAGCTATAAATAAATGTGAAAAAAAATTAGAAAGGTTTCAAAGTTACTGTTAACCCAAAGCAAAAAATTAAAGTCTTTTTTCTTAAAAACTAAAAATCCAAAGGCTTAAGAGTTCCTGTAGTTTGCATCCCCTGATAATTTTGCAATTATTCATCACAATATGCAAGACTTCTACTAAAACGTTTGCACCAGAATTTCACAGACAGGTTTGACTGGAAAGGCATGTTTATCCAAACTCTAACACAAACGCAGTATATTGTATTTATGTATTTAAAATACCATATAGTGAAATTAATATTTCTATTAGAAACAACTATTTCTATTAGAAAACTTCCTAATATCTCTTTCAATTATAATTACAATTATCTTGTACAAACTTCCAAAGCGTAAATTGCCAAGATTTAGTATCAGCATTAATTTATGTCAGGCATCCATTTCTCCAAAGACAGCAAGAATCGAAAAGGAAGTATCATCTTAATTGCCACTAATCTGCCCATTTTTAATTAAACTGATCAGTAATTTATTATCTTAGCCAGTGGCAGAAAGCTGTTAGCATGCAGCTTTAAGAGCCAGCATATAACAGTCCTTCTAATTTCTAAAACTATCATAGTTCAAAAATTATTTAAATAATTTAACTCCTATACTATGATATGCACATTCCATTTAAAACCTCTGTGTAGCACTTTAGAGTGTAATCATATAATCACAGAACCACTTAGTTTGAGTCCAACCATAAACCTAACACTGCCAAGTCCACCACTAAACAACCATGTCCCATGACATCTGCACTTCTTTTACATACCTCCAGGGATGGTGACTCAACCACTCCCCTGGGCAGCCTGTTCCAGTGGCCCTTTCAGTGAAGAAACTTCTCCTAGTATCTAATCTAAGCCTTTCCCTGGTACAACTTGAGGCTGTACAGCCTTACACAGACTGTTCTGTTTTGTAGTCTCATACTCCAACACAGGTGTATGATCTTAATTTTACTTCAGTGGAACAGGATCTCCCTGCCAAAAATGTTTAGAAGAAGCACTCTGCACTCAAACCACATTCTTAGATCTTATCTGGAAGAACTTGTTTTTTTTAAAGCTGAACAAAGAATAAGGCTTCCAGGTCCATGAATCTCAATTCTCATTTCAGTGAAGGAGCTAGGAAATGTTCAATACCTGAACTGAAGACGAGAAATAGCTTTAGCTGAAGTTTCAGGAACTAGTCTATCAATTTGAAAAATAAAATTAATGTCTATTAACTTTTTTTAAAATAGCAATTAATATGAACACGGTATTGTTTCAGTACTATGCATTGTGGTCGTCAGCACAATTAACTGAAAAAGGCATAGCACATTCAATCAAACTTTGCGTAAAACCTCTGGTGCCAATGGGAGGTTTTCTACTTCTTTCAATGAGACTACATGAAACATTTCGGAAAAACAGAGAATAGATTTCAAATGGTTTCAGAAACAAGTTCATTCTCTCCCTTTAATTGGTTTCATATCTAGAAAGGATTTACATGTATTATTGCTATTATGTGATACATTACAATACAGCTATTGTACCAGAATCAAAATTATCATTGTAAAATATTCTGTAATACTTTGTGAATGATTGGTGACATACAAACAAATAACAGACTCCAGATTACAGAGCATAAGTGTGCACAAATCAAAATGTCTAGACATTCATTTCCATACACTGATAAACGCACAAAACCCAAAAGATCTCTCATTCCCACAACCGAGCAATGCATTATTTCAAACACGAAAGTACAGAAAAATTTTATTTATAGAAAATTTTTACAATTATGTTCCTGTAGTACATGCCAAGCACATGAGAGAGAGATTTTTATTAAACAAAAAAAAGGTTTAGGCTTAAAATGGGGATTATAAATCTGACTTACATTGGGGAGACAGGAATAAAGTCACACTATATATACTTAAGAGTGCCAGGGAGAACAAAGGATTAGAAATAAAACTTGTAAAAGTGTTCAAATTTTTTTCTTAAAGCTGTCCTTAAATATCTAAGCGGATCATTTACTTAAACTCATAAATGAGTTAAGCAATACAATTGTCCCCAGGTATTTCTTTTCATTCAGCATACCTTAACAAGTTTCAAAAGCTGGTAAAGGTCTTCAACCTCATCTTCCTGACACGTAGTATATACTCTTCCAGTATTTACACTGGTACCCTTTATGAAACCACGATACAGTGGCAAATCCAGTGCATCAGCATATAGGTCAATGGCATGGTGTCCTACTGTCTGATACATATAGCTGTCCAATTCATCAGTCTGCCCTGCCACAATTAAGAAACAATCGTATTAGGTACACTGCTTCAACAATTACAGATAATTATAATGCCACAAAGCACTCAGAAAATCTAAATGTTAATAGTTTTCAGTTCACAAACAGATGTTTGGTGACAATACCTCTATAAGCACGGAAAGAAAAAAAACCAGATTTCTCCACCCAACAAGACGTATGGAGAGAAAGACATCTGTCACAAACATGCTGCCTATTTAGAAATCGTGGTATCTATTTCTTCTTTAGTATTCCTCCCTGCTTCATCCAAAACTCTCATAACGGCCCAGTCATGCTCCTATGTATATGGTACTTAAAATAGGAACACAGTTCAGAGGCACAAAACCAGATGCATTTCAACATACTCAGAGCAAGAAATTTGGAAAGCACTGCAATACTGGAAATAAGCAATAGGCTGTCAGCATTTCCAAAAACTTTTATTGTTACAAGTGTTATCATGGTCATCAAGAAAGAGCAGGATAACATTTTGGCTTCAGTAGAATAAAAGTAGACCATTAAATGTTTTGACACTGCTTAATATGCAAAAGAACAGGATATCTGATAGAATATAGAGGCCTTTTCCACCTTTATGCCTTTTAAAAATTAAGTTCAAAATGACATCAAGTCTCTGTCTCTATTTCCTTAATCAGGAGAAGAATTTAAATGGATTTTCTTACAAGCAGTTTGTAACTAGCAGATTAGAAAAAACACAGCTAAATGCAGACATCATGGACTAGAATTAAATCTCAAACTATCTGATAAACCATTCACATATATAGTCTTTCAGATATCTTTTTTCAAATAGATTGATAAAGCAATACATCATCATTGGTTGAATCTCCACCTCATTTATTAAAAGCTAACACAGTTCACTATCACAATGTTAATTTGTAATAGCAGGACTTCTCACAATTTACACAGACACATCAAGCATCTCTGATGTATACCTACGTAGCACATCTTGCAGAAAGGTTGCAACACGATCAAGATAACTAATTTGTGATGAAACAGTTAGGACATGTCACATTTGATGCCATGCAACAGACATACTTTTGCTCAAAATGGCCAAATTCAAACCTGTAACTACAACTAACCAACTTAGACCTTGAGAGTTGCTTTAAAAGAAAACTCTGTTTTTCAACATACATGAATATGACAAGGTCTTCAAACTGATACTCAGTTCAGAATACACAGTTTCTTTATTAATTGAGACTCTCCAGGCAACACTGGTACAAGATAAAATAAAACGAATGGCATAGAATCCACTGTTGCCTGAAGCACCTCAATTAACTTTCCACAAAATTTCCAACTAGACACTTAAAGAGAGCATTTTATGATTTTCATGACAATATTCTACATTTCTGATGTGGATAAATTAGTTTAAAGACAACATATTTTTAACAAGATTAGAGATTATTATATCCTAGCTACTCAGAAAATGAATTGTTCCTGTACTCCCTAGCGTTTGCCAGTTTCATCTGTGACTCATTTGTGATGGCAGCTCCCTTTTTGCTTCACTTTCTCCGTGTATCTTCCCACCATAAAGTTACCAGGTATCATATTTAATTGTTTAACAGATGTTGAACAGTTAAAGTACGTTAACTTTAACATTCTCCACTACAAACTGGGAGCCAGCTCATTTCCTTTTCAAGTCTCACTTCACGTTCACGTCCAGCACAGCGGTACTCGGCTCAGGCCCTCACGTCACCACTGACTTAGACAACCTGAGTTTCTCTCATTCTCTTCCATGGAAGTAAGCCTAGGTGCAACCTGTGAGGAACTGATCAGAAAACTGGTCTAAGCTTAAAGGAAGGAAAAAGGCAGGAAAAAGTAGTGCATCAAGGTCAATTCCAGTGTGGGTCAGTTCCTCAATCCAGTTCACAAATGCTGGGCTAGACTAATGGAGGAAGGTACACAAGGTTAAGAGGAAATGAGCAACAGTAAAACTCTGTATTTTGGGCAGCTGGAATAGTTTATGCCAGTTTAAAGCACTTCTAGAAATACAGTCTTTGTTTCACTTGATGATATCCTCTACCACCTCTTCCTATTTGTGCTACTGAACTCAAACAATCTCTTTGTTTACCGCCAGAAATATTCGTATTTTCAAACCATTTAAGCCTTTATTTTACTGATCTTCACCTTCTCATGGTATTTTTCCCCCTTTCAGAACAAAATACATTTAATATGTCTCCAGAGCATTTTCTTTTATCTACCTCTTTTCAGATTTCTAGATTGCCCTCCAATATGCAAAACTATGTACAAACACATAAAGAAACTTAGTTCAGGCACAGCTGTGCCTCCATTGCTTCTAATTTAATATACACACACATGTATATCTCCTATAAGAAACGTAGCTTTCATACCTGTGTTTTCAGCAGGTCTTAAATTGGCTAGAGCAACAATCTGATGCCCAGCAGCAACACACTGCATCATATTATAACAGCTGTCCTTCCCACCACTGTAAGAAAAAGAAAATAGTGGCAATTAGAAGTACTGCTAAAAGTTTTTTCCCTTAGGACTTCTGCCTAACTACTTAAAAATTAGTATCATCAGAGCTAGTTATAAAGTTCTGAAATTAAAAACAGGTTGCAAAATATTAGCATAGGAAAGGGATTATTTCACCATACTTTTACTATATATGTATTGTGTGTAATACAGTATCCATAAAGCACACATCCAGTTCTGTATCTTATTACTAATCTGAGAGGTTCCATCAAGAAAAGCCACTTAGACTGGAATCCCTCCAGAATGAGGACTGTCTTCTACTGCAAAGACAAGTGACTCTGCACTTATTACTAGATAACTTGGATTAAAAACACAGTATCTGCTCCAGACAGTTGCCAGCATTAGCAATCTTTTTAAATAAAGACTGTCATGTTAGGAATAACATTTATCCTTCATGGCACACTTTGCCTAAAGTTTCAACATTTTTACTTCCCATTCTCAAAAGCTGTAATTATTACAGGCAGGAGGTTCAGTTCACACTGCAATAAACATACAAATATTGCAAATAAAAATAATTATTGCTGATTAAAAAAAAAACCCAACCAACCATCAACAACAACAAAAAAACCCCAAAACCCAAACAGAACAATTATTCTCTGAGGCCAAAAAAGATACTCTAACATGAGGAAGACAATTAATTTTGACATTCATTCAAGATCTACTGGAACTTTTCCCCCCTATCAATGAGAAAAGAATCCTCCTCTCCTGATGTAGCTGAAACATTGTATTTTTCATGGACTTTAATCACTATCAAAAGAAACACTACAGTCTAACAATAAAGCTAAGAGTGTTCTAGAATGCACACTGCTTACAAAACCCCTGTTCAGACTCACAGTCTTCAAATTACAACTTCAGGTGGAGATTCTGTGCAGCTTCTTTAAATGCCAAGGCCCAAAACCCAGTCTGGGGAAGGAACTGGCACAGAGATCTAGACAGGCTCTGTAAAACTGCATCTTGCTTTATAGACACTGAAACACGGACAGGCGAACAGATAGTACAAGCAGTCCTTGCTACAACAGACGGGCAGTTTCCTTGTGACCAGCCCATTACTAATAAACTTCAGCATTTCCAACAAAAAGTTCTCATTTTTATCTAGTGTGTAACAGAACTGTAACTATACAGCTATTTCTCCTCAATTTCTGCTTTTATCCATGTTCAAATTCTGTATGCTGACCTTAATTTGACATATAGCTCAAACTTAAAGTAGAAATAGCATAAATAAAATGGCATTCTTTTGTATTGAACATATTTTTGTAAAGCAATTGCTTGTGTTTCAGAGCTACAGAACTAAATATCAACATGATAATAGATCCACAATTTGAAAATCCATCTGTACCTGACATTATTCTCATGCCTGCCTACACCTTTCTTCTAACCTGTATGTGGACCAAAAAAATCCCTTTAAAAATCACTTCTTCATTAATTCTGGATACTGTGCTTGATAGCTTAAAAATGTAGTTAGTATTCACTTCATAATGTGAAATTCCAGGCTTACCAGAATCATAATGAGACAAAGGTTCTTTTCTTTTTGAATGACTTAATTCTAAAAAAAAAAAAAAAAAAAAAAAAAGCCTCCTACTAGTTCTGATTTCAACTCAAAACACAACTTCACAAAAAAATTTGCAGTAGATAATTGCCTATGCTGTTTACAGCATTTCAGTATTTTTTTAATAAAAAATTAAAAGGATAATAGAATAAATCTGTTAGTCTTTTCATTTATCAAAAAAATTATGTCAAGATGAGGCTACATTCAGATATCCCACATTTGACGCCTATCTGAGCAATATGAGCTAGGGAGCCTGCTTTGGCAGGGGGGTTGGACCCGATGATCTCTCGAGGTCCCTTCCAACCCCTACAATTCTGTGATTCTGTGACCACCAATTACTTGATTGAAATTTGTCAAGTGCTTGCTGGATCACAAGCTACTGCATATTATTTGTTTCCTGCATTACTGTTACTGTGGCCCTAAAAACTAACTGTACCAAGAGACAAAACAGTGCCTACCTACAATGCCTTCTAATCTAGCTGTAAAACACATAATGGTTAAGACCAATGATGCCGGACAGCCCATGCTGTGGGACAAAAGTGGACACAGCACAGTCCCAGCCTGGCTGTTGTCGAATAGAATTGTAACAAAAAAACCCAACAACCACACACACAAAAAAAAACCCCAAAACCAAACAAAAGCTTTAAGAAGACAAATGTAAGCAGGTGCTGAGATAGCCTGGAGACTCCTCTCAATTCATAGAGAAAAAAAATAATCAGAAGGCTTTTTTTGTAGCAAACTGCATGAAGTCAGACCACGGTCAGTGTTAGCTTTGCCAATGTCGCACGTATGTTAACAGGTAGGCTTATAATCAAAATACCAGAAAAAAAATACTGTAACCATAAAGATACAGATCCATAAAAGACTTCTGAGCAAAATTCCTTTCTATTGACAAGTGTAACCATTTACAGCAAGAAAAGCCTAGAAGAATTAGAGTTGACAAACCTCGTATTTCAGGTAGATGACTAGCTTTAAAATGTCTATGCTTTAGCACAAAACACAATACAGGATTTACCTCATAAATACCACCTTAAAGCACGACTATCAACTTTAAGTGTGGCCAACACTTTAGAGGAAAAAGAAACAGGTTAGAATAGTTTTATATATAATGCTGACCTTTACAAAAGTAAGAAGCACTTTTCAAATACTTTTTTCCCCTCTGATCTTTGAGGCTAGCTCTGTTACAAAGATTTCAAACACTTTGATGTCTCTTTAAAACTCTTAAAACTATTACTGAAACTAAATCCATCCTTGTAAAATTGCCCATTAAAAGAGCAATTGTGTTAGAAACCTGGTTTTAGGATTTTATTTCATCCTGCCTTTTAGCACATTCCTCTTCTCAGAGAGTATCAAAATAAATAAATAAACCTGGAAGAAAAAAATCTTATCTGTAAAACAAGAAGAAGCACTAAAGCTATTTTCCTACTCTATTTAAGCAAATCTTGAAGAATGCACATAATACTTGCTGTACTTTTTCCTCTTTGGATGATGTTTGGAATGATTTGCACTTGTGGTCAAACCTGAGTTTCAACAAGGTTTGATATTAGACAGTGTCTGACAGAATTTAATACATTAAATGCTAAGACATCAGTAAATAGTTACTGCACCTCAAGACAATACTACATTGCTCACATCCACACAATCCTTTTCTAATTACAGGTTTCCCAGATTTTGGTTTTTTTAATCAACTATTTTTCTCAATAAAAGAACACACCTGTCCCAGTCAGCAAATGTTCATCTCTAAAAAAAAAAAAAATACTCTAACCATTTACAGTGCAAGAACTGCAGAAAGTGACAAAAAGCAGCAGGAGTGTGGGGAACACAAATACAGCATTCCCTGACAGACAGAGCTGTGACCAAATTGCAAGTATTTAAATAAGTAAGACTCATCTCTTTAAAAATGAGCGAAATGAAATATAACACTAGGAAAATCTATCGTTAAGAGTTCAGAAAAGTTATCCTAAGAGAGCTTAAGGCATTTGGAAAGAAAAAGCACCTGGAATTTCAACTGCAGATAAGCATAACTCCCTCTAACCGGAAGAAACGCAGCAGTGGCTCTGCACCCTCAGAGGTGTAGCTTGCCCCCAAGGTTGCCCGCCTCCCCCCCCAAGACGCCGGCAGCGGCGTCTTGGGGCTCTCTCGCCCCGGAGCCTGCACGGTCCTGCAGCCCGCACGGCCTCGCTCTCTGCACACTGGAGAAGGGCTAACTCGAGAGACCGGGATAACGGGGAGCAAGCGACCGGGAAAAAGAATGTTGGGTGCTGTTTCCTGTGGTTGGGTTTTTTTTGGGGGGGCTTGCGTTGTTTTTTAACGGACACTAGTTCTTGCGCGTCCTGGGAATAAGAGAAAAGCAGAAGGGAAATTGTTACAGCTTTACCCTGCCTGCAGGCAGGGACTGCCCCACCCCAGCACTCGAACCGCAGCCAGCCCGCGGGCAGCAGCCGGGAAGGCAACCGCGGGCTCTGAGCAAGACACCTCCGCAGCTCGGTCGCTCCGCGCCAGAGGGGCGGGGGGCAGGAAACGCATAGGCGGGAAGAGCCAGGGCGGGAGGGTTTACCCAGGCCGCGCTGGGTGGAGCGCGACCCCCGAGCTGCTGCCGGGCGGGATCGGCCTCTCCCCGCGCCCTCCCTCCGGCACAACCCTCTACCTGCAAGACGCCGCTCGCTCGCGCACACGGGCGCTCCCTCAGCCCGTTACCTGATTAAAGCCACTACTCTCATGTTGCTCACGGGCCCGGGGGTGCGTAACACTAACAGGGAGGTGCGTGACAGCTGCGAAGCGCAGCGGGGAAGGGGCCCGGCCACCGTGAGCCGCGCACGCCGCCGTTTCCTCCGTTGCTACCGCTTTGCCGCCTCCCTTCAGCGGACCCTCCTTCCCGGGCAGGCCGGGAGACTGCCTGAGCAACGGGCTGGCAGGGCAGGCGGGCGCCTCTCCGGCCCCTGGAGAGGCACACTGCCCCTGCCGCGGCCCTGCGAGCCAGCGGGACGGCAGCAGCCGGCTGCAGCCCAAACGAGGGCAAGATGGAAGGCGCAGCCGCGGAGGCAGTGCGCGGGACGCCTATTGAGGGCAGGGCGGCCGCGCTGGTAGGCCCAGGCGGGCCGCCCGCCTGCCGCCGGGGCTGCTGTATGAGGCAAGCGCGCCCACGAGATCGCCCCAGTGCTCCTGCCACCTCTCCCTGCTCGTATTTTCTCTCCTGCGAGCAGCAATAGACTTGTTCTAAGCGACTTTGTGTACGGAATGGGAGCGACCAAATGAGGTCCGTCCCCTTCCCCTGAGAGGGCTGCCGGGGGACTGCGGGGTATAGTCGTAGCCCGGTTTCACTACGGTCCTCTTGAGCGGAGGAAATGCTGAGGGGCTTCAAAAGCGGCAGACCCGTCATAATTGCGTCTGCGGTAGCCGGAGGCCGGAGTGAGCGCTTCCAGCTGCTCTGGGCGGCCGCTCAGCGAACCGGTGTTTGTCACCGGCCGGTGGTGGGAGAGCGGCGCTCCCTCAGCCCCTCCTTTCGCCTTTCCTGGGGGGGATGACCAAGGGGTCCGTTCCGAATCGTCGCGGTGCCCCCAGCAGCCCGTGTGGAGGGGCTGGAGTGAAACGGAAGCAGGTAGGAAGAGGAGAGCAGTTTCCCGGCTGCCTTGCCGAAGGCCTCAGCCTAGGAGCACAGAATGTCCAGCTGCACCCTCGGGCTCAGCTGCTTCTGCAGACAAAAATATCTAATTTTGTCGTGTGATCTCCGGTGTGGGCCAGTTTTCTGTGCAGTGCTGCCGTTGATGCATATGACACACACCACTCTGGGTTTGGAGGCTCAATCAATGAAAAACTTATCTGGGTGCTCCAGTCTCTGAACCCATAGGGAATCTTCTTTCTCCTAAACCATAGGACAAACCTGTGGGTTAGTTCTACTAGTGAGACCATATTGCTCATCAAGAGTCTTAAACCACCAGATAAAGCCGCTGCTGGGGGTATCATGGCACTGTTTTGAGCAGTGGTCTGAGGGTCCACCGCTCTCTAGACTTCGAAAGGCCCTATGGGCCCAAAATGGGGACAAGGAGCCTCTGGTGTGCTGTTGGTAGCTCACTCTTGCTGGAGCCTGGTGTGTAAGGTCAGCTGGACAAGTGCCATGTGTCAGGGTGAGCCTGTCTTCATCTGCAGTGGCACTGCTGATGTCTGTGATCCAACCTGTGAATTGGCAGTCACCAGGAATGCTGATTCTTGGCTCCTACTGAATTGAGTGGCAGCAACCGATGCAGTTAACGCAAAAAGCTTTGTTCCTCAGGGATGAAGCGTATGCTTTATGCATTGTGAGTGCTAATTTAGAAGTCCCCTGTAACATATTATATAATGCTATATAACAATCTGTACCAATCAAAACTCTGAAAATCAAGTTCCTTGCACAGAACTGTCTGTGAAGTTTCCAGGAAGGGAAAAAATGGAAGAAAATTGAAGACGAAAATATTTTAAGGAAAAGCATTTTTATAATAGCAAGAAATACACCAAAACAAATGCATAGACAAATACATAAGATTTTATTTATTTACAGCTCATGAAACATGAATGTGATATGACACTGCACATGATTTGTACAGTAAGTCAATGGAACTTGCAAAATAGGAGTGGATAATTATGGGCAGATATGAAGGTGATGATATGCCTTCCTAACTTTTGAAAAGTTAAGAAGTGATAATCAGCATTAAACTTACTTGATAGGTAGTTACGAAGAGGTAATGATCACAATATAGATTTTTCTGCATAGGATTAATTATAAAAACATATGTTTTAAAAAATAATCCTCAGTTCATGCTTAGGCCAGCACAGGGCAACCATTACGAGACACAATATTTGACTTACATTGGAATTATTTACAGGACAGTTGGGTTTCCGTTTAGTTTAGTGACAATGACTTAATACACCCTTTGAAAGCTTTTTTCTGCTCTTCAGAACATCGTAGATGATCTGAAAGAGGGTTACTTGGATGTGAAATCCTGCTGAAATGGCAGGGACTTTAATAGGGGATTGGGCCTTCATTTTTTGGCTCAGAACCACGATAGAAACCTGTTCTGAATCAAAACTCTAAATCCAGTGGACTCAGAGGTTTAAGCAGAGGTTACTAAATTGAATGAAGCAATACTGTGTAATACAAGAACTAGTAGAAAATAACCACAACTTGGAGGAACTATAAAAACCCCTGAACAAAGGTATTTGATTTATTGGGGAAAAAAGTCATACATCACCTCTATGTGGGTTTGAAAGAAATATTTTTTATTATCACAAAAATAGTTCAGCTATTAGTTGTGAACACTGAAAAGATAATAATTTCCAATAATTAGCAATGATACGTGGAAAGCCTAAAACCATATAAATAAGTTATTCTGCTGCCTTGGCAAATGGAGAGGCCATAGAATCAGCTCTAATCACACAGCTTTATAACAAATATTCAAAAACTTGTAAAGCTTTTTTCTAAGTAACATTGTTCGAAGATCTGGAAAAGAGAAGCCCCCTATTTTCTCAAGAGGTCTGTTATTATTAAACTATTCTGATACAATGTTCCTGCTTTTTCAGCAGATGGTTCTATTGCTTTCAGTTTTACAGCTTTCAAAAAAACCCCAAATTTCCACTTACAAGTCAGGCTTGTTTGAAGTAGAAGTTACATATGACACTGCAGGACCAAAGTCTGCTTCATTTGCTAGTGAGACTGGAGTTTTTGCTTCCATTTGATGAAGACATCAGTAGTTATTTGCACAAATAAAAATGTGGGATTTGGCTCCCAGAATTTGTGAAATATGTCAAAACTGAATTAGTAAAGTGGGGCTTTAAAACAAATCTGTATTTTACCAGAAAAAGATGCGGTTTTCAGATTATTTGGAATATATTCAGTGAGAAAATCTGTTTGCTCTCACCTGATGAAATACCTATGGTATAGTGTCACTGCAACTCTGCCATAGTACAGTGGACAAAAGGCAGTGCATCATCTCTCAAGCTGATTGCCCCAAGACATTCTGCTATATTGCTGCAGCAGCTGAAACAATAAAATTCACCAAAGCTGCCTTTCTTCTCAGGGAAGTATTGGCTAGTTTGTACAGAAAGCCAGCAATGGCTCAGCGCTTCTTTCTCACCCTTTTTCTGCCTAGAAAGTTGAAAATAATTATAATGAATTAATATAACTGGAGGAACCTGTCAGAGGATTAAAAAACGCTATGCAGTATCCCTAACGATCTGGAATAGTTAATTAAGTTCTCTTATAAATGAGTTCCAAAAATAACTTACTTTCAGTAAGTTATTCTGAGAAACAGTCACTTTAGCATACCTGAGCTACAGTGCCTATTAGAAAAGGGCCAATTACCCAGTGATTGGCAGTTAAAGGTGAACTGCTGCAGTTCTTAATTAAAAGATTTCCTATTATAATCACCAGTAAGTAACAGAATACTGCATATATAAAGCAGACGTAATGTTAGAGGAGTATTTCCATTTTGAAACAAAGATTTTGAAAACCGCTTCTATGTTTGTTTACCATTCCAAGTCCAAACTGGGAATGTACGGCTTTCACTGGTGTAGGTGCCGCTATTCCCCTCATTAGGGTGGCCTGCTCCGACTCTCATGCCGTCAAAGGTGTTTGCCTCATCTAACAGGTGGCAGAATTTTTGCTGTTGTTAATACCCAAAGTTCTTTATGCAATACAGAATTATTTGAGGTTTCACAGGAGGATGATTCTGTCTTTTTAACTAACAAACTGCAGAGTTCCTTACTGACAACTTGCCCAAATTTTCACTTAGGTCACATTAAACAGGGTATTATCAACTCTTCCATGAGATACACTGGAATTAAATTTTGAGAAAAAAACTTCTGTTTTGGAAGGATGAGATGTATCAAAGTATCACTAAGATCTGAATGAAAGCTATTTCTCAGGTGTAGAAGGACTTAAGGTTATTCTGTCTACATTTCAAGCTCACCATATACAAACAACTTTGTTCTTGAGTGCTCCAGAACCATGCTAGCAGTGTGTTATGGCCAGTACAGCCTCCTAAGGATAGGTTGAACACTTTGTCACTCCTTTCACCTTTTTTAAGACAGAAAAAGCCACACAGTATCTTCAGATCAATCTCCAGCCTTTCACACAGGTACGTCCCCAGTGACAGGCGCTGCATGGGAAAGATGACTTACTGGGCCTATGGGCTCTTAAGTGCTCCATATAATTAAAGTCTATATACAGCTAATCCTGTAGTTCCTAGTATCTGATAAGACGAGGCTTGTCATTTTCACAGGTCATTTGGCTCTTTACTTTGTCCTCTATATAGTATTCAAATAGACTCCTAACCTGTATTTATTAACCACTGCAAAAGAAACAGAATTTAGCCTAAGAAAGCATTATAGATGTTACAGACTAATACGTAATGGTCCTTATATGATGACAGTTTTTCTGAGCTTTTGATTAACTTATTTTTCAACCAATCTTCATCAAGTCAATAACCTTATAAGGCCACGCTTCCATTAAAATGACTGGTCCGTTTCCATTTCCAGCAGGCATTAGCACAAGCTAAAATTAATATTCACTGGCAACTAAACTATTTTTTTCACTTGACCAGATCTTTTTTCAGTATTTGAAATTTTTATTTTATTAGTAAAATCACTAACATTAATTATCACCAAAACTGTCAAGTGTGACTGGCAAAATCCTTCATGTACTTTTTTTCTGTTCAGCTTAATCCATGGAATTATAAGGTATTTTTCTCTGTGTAAACTCCTTCAGTATTTTCAAGGGGAAAAAAATATGTCTGAACATCTCCAGCTCTCCTGTAGTACCAAAGGAGTTTCTATTTTACTTATATTTATTTTGATTGAAATGGAAAAGTTAAGGGTGGACATTATATTTACAGGTTAAAGAATTTTTATATCCTCCTGTCCTTTTCTTACTTAAAAAGAAAAAAAAGTTTCTTAAAAATTTCGGGTTTAAAATTTGCAGAAGTTTTAAATACAAAAAAGAAGCCAAAACTATTCTAATGTTACATTGTAGATCAGAGATGAATATATTGTAAAGAAGTGCATGTACAGGGTTCAAAACCAAGCCCCTGCTACCTAACAGGACACATTTCCTGTGAAGCTATATTAACTGCTGATAAAGACTCTGAAGATGGAAATCTTGGGAGCATTTCTGTGTGTTAAAGACTGTGATCTCCTTTTAGCCGTTTTGGAGGAGAAGAAAAAGATCTTTTAGATTCAATAATCCTTAGAGTCTGTTCATCATCCAGCAACTTTGAATCTAAAGCTATGGGCTTTAATTTATCGGGAGTTAGCCGTCTATTTGATGGCTGCAAAACACCCAGGGAAAATGTGGTCATGGATAATAAACCATGAGAACAGAGAGAAATTAGCTATCTAGTTAATGAGGTTAAGCTATAGTATCTTCTCCATCATCATGAGCTAAACCACTGGGATCCTGTAGGCAGAAATGCCTGGGATACTTCTACAGATACAGAAATTTGGAGCAATGGCTTTGAAAGTCAGGAACTCAAACTGGTACAATGAAGATCTGAAAATGAACTATAGTGTCTTGTTACATTGCTATATAATTTGGGATCATTACTCACAACATGGTTTTGTGGTTCGGCACTGAGTAGGTTAAAGTTGCTGAAGTTTCAGGGAAATAAGCAAACAGACTCTTTTATGGCCTATTTGTTTCGCTGCAAAAATCTTCCTGTACCAGAAAATATTTATAACATAACTTTAAGTAATAAAAATTACTATTTTATCTCTTTTCCACTGTTCCTATTTTGTTCAACTTTGCAAGTACAAATAACATTAGTAACTGTAACAATCAAAACATTTTTTAACTGTGGCACATTTATTACTCCATCTCACAGTCAGATTTTTCAAGAGAGACTTTAATCTAGTAAGTATGGAGCTGTTTTGACCTAATTAGCAAAGTTGCGAGCTTAATTCGAAGTGATACAGAGAAAGTATTTTATCACTGCAAAAGGAGGAACAAATCAATTGTAACTTTCAATGTCCCATTGAACTTCATTACATCGTATGCAGTATAAACCACTGATACAATATGCCTCTGATTTTGAGAGCTCAAGGAAGGGTGGCTGTGACAGTGCCCTTTGAAATAACATTGAAGCTTCAGCTCCCATGTCAACATCGGGCTCTAATCAGTGCAGTCTTTTTTGTTGCAGGGTCTTCCACCTTATAATTGACCCTGACATATGCTATTCACTCTACCCCTTGGCTTTGGACATACAATTCCTGTCATGGTCAATTATTAGGTGATAGAGCCTGCAACCACAGGGACCATTGCTTAAAATCATCCTACACAGTAAGCCCTGAAGTGACCAAATTCAAATCTAACTGGAGGGGAGAGGGGATCTACTCTTTGATAAAACTAATATTCTTTTCACTTCTATATAGAAAAATGTCAATTTCCATCATCCTATATGTTACGGAGACAAATGGTGACAGTGCTATTTCTGAAACAGGTTAAGGAGAAGTACAAAAGCCTTTACCAAACTCGACATACTCTGAAATGAGGAAATTGTCTGTACAAGCATACAGTATGCATAAAAATTAGATTACACTACATTTGAAAGGCAGATGAGAGTTTAAGAGTGACAAGTGGGCAAGTGCTAAAAATAAGGGCATGTTACTTCCTTTCCAGCACTGCTTTGTCTGTATGCTTTCTTTGATGATGTTTAAGCTTTGAAGTAAAGAAATACTTTGCACGAGTCTGAAAGACACTTCTGACTACTATATCGATGAGAAATGGTTTTGAACAAAAAGGTCTTTTCTAGCTGTCCCACTGGTTCTATAATGCCTGAGAAACTGGGGAGAGACAAAACCCAGGACACCTGATCTCTGGTCTTAGTGTAAGCATCGTGAGTTTCAAAAACATACAGTTTTGCAGTCATTGTATTACTGCAGTAACATCACAAAATCGCTGCAACTAAAGGAATAAGAGCTGAATCGAGCAGAAGTTTACTATCCATCTGCAGAGATTTACTTGAAAGGCCAGGTTGTGAGCCAGGGGTTCATTTCACAGATTCTCTGCCTGTAGTCACCTCTGCCATTAACTCAGAGGGACAGCTATCTCTGGGTTTTGCTGCATGGACATTATTTTCAATTTGCTAGTTGCCGTTTTCTGATTTGGCATATTGTTTTGTTTGCTCAGAGTTTTGGATTTTGTTTTTGTAAAACCTGAAGGAAATTTTAATAATCTATAGTCTTTTCAGCAGAAATTACTATCTACAGGAATTTTTCAATTATTTGTTTCACTGTTGACAGTTTACTTAATTCTCTTGTACCTAAACAACCCAGCTCAGAAATAATCCTTAAAACACCTTTGCAGATCTGCTAAGTTTTACAGGTAATGCAAGATAGAAAATTCTGCAAAATGTGATTTGGTGATATCTTTATTGCATATCTTAGCCTAAGTAGACAAAGCTCTAAAGCTCTAATTAACATTCATACAATTATCTAAGTCTTTTAAAATCCCATCTGTACAGTTTGTCTTAATGATGTATACATAGCTTAGCCATCCCAATAAATACCAAGCACATACAATGCAAGTGCTTTTAATTTCAGTCTTGCTGCTGATTAATGATGGAGTATACCGTAAGTGTTGTACATGTTCTGTGTTACAATTGTACAGTTATCTTAAGAGTGGAACTCCTTCCTGCAAAAGTACACAGTCCTGCATATATCTGGGAGCTGTTACTCCAGCTGCTGCTCTTACTCTGTACAGTATCAAAACAAGTGAACTTTGAAATGTACTGTATTAGCTACATATTTGTGACTTTACTAGAACGTGTAACCTAGCTCATGTGTTTTTCAGACCAAATTTCCACACCTTCAGAATAAAAAAAAAAAAAAATTGAAAGTGCTGTTCCTAGCATACCTGGTTTTCATCTGCCCTGCACATAGCACATGACGTCTCAAACATTGTTTCATAGAAGAGTTAATTCAGCTTTCAGCAGTCTGCAGTCTGTGAAGCAAGGAGAATAACTCCTGGCTAGGCTCTGTGAAGTACTCCTTCCAATATATATATAGTATATTCTTAAAATACTTCATCTCTGTACAGGTCTCATCCTCTAAATAAGTGGAGCATCTCTATTGTGCTTAAAAAGCAGAGGCAGGCAGTAGAGCCCAGAGATACTGGGACAGCACCAGTGATCTGAATCTTGGATTTTTTTTTCCTCTGGTCAATAACTTGTTGATTGTTGCCTCATCATTTGTGCCACTTCGGGTGCTCTTTGTTTCAGTTCTTTGAAGTGGGCATAACTATACCTTGCAGATTTGTAAGGGTTTAAAACTGTGTAAGTTGCAAACATTGTTGAAATAAGTATTAAAAAAGGGGTATTCAGGAACATTTTCATGTGGTTGTTTTAAACATCAGTCCCTAACATTTTGATTATGGAAATTAACGTACATACTTTATGTCTGATGAATAAGATTATAATCTTATAAATTTATAAAATTATCTTACTTTTATTGTTTGTTTTCAGGTTCTTTTAGGGAGGTATGTAGGGATATCACAAGCAGTGTTTAAATCTCACCACGGCAACTGATTTTTCTGTGCTCTATCAATAACATATTTGCAGAACTGCCAGATGGGGAGAGAAACTGCAGTGAGAAAATAATGGTCAGGTTTGTAGTACAACAAGATAAAAGGATCAGACATTAGATACATGATTTAAGAAGCATATTTTGGCTATATCTAAACATTTAACAAACTTCTTAAATCAAAGCTTTACATTGATCTATCTGCAGGAATGACAAAAGCAAAAGGTGAAAAAAAATCATATAGCTAATGCTGACACAAATCCTAACCAAATACAATTAATACGGAATATGAAAATGGTAAATATATGGATGATGAATCATGTGGCAGTATGGGAGTCAGAAGGTTAGTAGGAGCTTTGCAGTAAAGATTTCTAATAGGGTCTATCCAGTCTCTCATTGCATTATGGAGAAGATTGGTAAAAAAGCAGAGCTTTGGAAAAATTGATTCTCACAGGCTCCTCTGTAGACAACAGCACTGAAAACAAACATTTAAAGACAGCAAACTTGCAAAACCTCAGTGCATTTTTTAACCCATTTTCAGGCAGCATTAGATCAACAACAGAAATAATTGCTGTCAGTTTGTACTTTTTGACCAATAATTCTCTATATTTCCTGCAAGAAACTTGAGTGATGCAAATGACCTTATTTTTACAGCATGCTTTTATTAAATAGTTTATTATTTTGGCAGACTAATAAAGATTTTGGTATTTGCTTTTATTTGCAATAATATTACCACCACATAAAAAAGGATTTTATGTTCTTTTTGAGGAACAAGGAGGATAAAAGTGTTGATGGATAGTGCAACTAAGGCATCAGCAATGAGCTGGAAATGAGACACATAAATATGAAAGCAGAGCTAAGAAAATAGAACTGCACCCTTGGCCTTTCTTAAAAGAACACGCACACGCCATGGTTCATTCATACAGTTACAGAAGCTCCTTTTGTTTTCAGTGAGTCAGTGAAAATATGCAAAGACTAAAATATTACTAAGATTCACAGTTGTTTGGCATATTTCTGTAGCTAATGTGGTCCTATAATGTTTCCAAACATTTAGAGAAATGACTGGTGGTAATGACGATCATTTTTTTAGAAGATGTGCATTTTATTTGAAGTAAACATTTGCCACTTGTTCTAGCTGTATCTTACCCAAAGAGTAGTAGCCAGGTTAGACAATCACACACAAATTTTAAAACCAGAATTATCAGTCCTCTAAACAAAAAAACCTAGGTAGCTTGTAATAACATTAAACTTATTTTATCTCAAATGGGGAGTTTCATTTCAGATTGAAAAGATTTTGACTACAGTATTCATTCTGCAATAGTCTGAGCTCCTCAACACCTGGTGGTGGTGGATGCTAGGGGTATTTGGCAGTGCTTAAGAGTTGCTCAGTATCTATTGTCACCTGAAACTTCATTTCTTAAGGTAAGGAACATATTCAAATGAATATTCAGGATATGCCTCAGAAGTAATGGTATTTGCTTCACTGAGGGTACTTAAGATCTGAATTTTACCTATATTCACCCCCCCCCAAAAAAAAAATACAAATGGAGCAGATGTCACATGAAAAAAGGTGAACAGGCAACCAAACTTTGCCTCACTATGTTCCATTTGCATTTTCTAAAAGGCAGTCAATAAGTAAGAATCAAGAAGTATGAGTTTCATAGAAGAATAAATCTAACAATTAATTATATGTCAAGGCTTAAGAATCAAAAAACTGCTTATGCCCATTGCCAGTCATTCACTCCCTGTCAGTAGTAGTTCACATCTTTCCTGGGATGGCATCCAACCACAGTGGCATCTAAAATATAGCAGGCTATATTGTTACAGTTGGAGGTGAAATCGAAAGTTGCACCAAACAGAAGTGACAAATTCACATTGCTCAGTGTTGCCTAGCAATAAGAGATGAGTTTATTATGAACACTGACTCCATCCATCGCAAAGGGGCTTTGTATTCACACCAAAATGCCACTACTCTTACAGGCAAAAGGGGCAAATATAGAGTGGGCAGAAGGAGGAAACAGTCAGTGTAGTTGTAAGCACTTTCTGAATTTTAAGATTCCTCTCTGTCTCTTGGGAACTGATCAGAAAAGAAGGGCAGAGCCTGCCTTGATCTGAACCCGTGAGGCTGGCCAGGTAGCTTGTTACTGATCTGAATTGTCATTTGGAATGCCCTTAGTATTGCCATTTCATTAGTAATGCGCTTCTAGTTGAAAAACTGAAAATACATAAAATCTTTACAGAACGTTCTCAGGAAGTGCTCAGTATTTTTAATTTTGCAGAACTTCCCATTTGCTTCAGCTTTTTGTGGTGGTTTTTGTTGTTGTTGTTGTTTTCTCTTTTTAGGGAAAAGGACAAAGCTTCGGGGAGCTTTTCCCTCTTCAGACACATTACTGTTGTCCTTTTTAACCACTGTCTCTATGTGAAAACATTTATTGCTATCTCAGACATTGGACTGTGTCTCTCAAGGTATTAAGTACCTAACTGGTGAGATAAACAGGATTTTCAATAAATGTTTAAGTTATTCCTGAAGGCCTTACTGGCCATGCACCCACACTTTTAGGCACCTAATCATTTTTTAAAATCCACATAATAGCTCCTATTAAAAAAGACTCCAGTAACTGATCTGTTTCTGTGCTTTTATGCCATCTGCATTTTTGACAACTGAATATTTTTGACAGCATGGTCCATTGTGCCCAAGTTCACATCAGATTTTTTTCTCTCTTTTTTTTTTTTAAATATCACATGACTACATATATGATAAGAAAATGGGTTATATCACACGTTTTGGTTTACAGATTGGGGTTCACAGTGGATTTTTTGAAGTGACAAAAACTCAAGAAGTATTTCTGTTATAAGGATGCATTTTATATTATAAAAATAATAAATTCATCAAACGCTATGTAAGTCAAGTACATCAAAGTTACAAAACAGTTGTGATTTTAAGATGCCTTAGAAACATACACAGAACCTACGGATGAAATGTAGAGATGCTAGAATTTATATGTAAGCAGGATGAAGTTTAAATTAAAATTGCTCTCCTTTAAATTTATGAAATGGTTAATTAAAAATACCAATGCAGGATTATCTCCTTAGCTTACATGTTCACCTAGACAAATTAACTGAGCCTGTAATTTTTATATTTTGTGTGCAAAATGGTGCTATTGTCTCAAATTCTCATTTATGCAGAAAGCTTTGCAGGTACAAAACTGAGGTACTTAACGTTTTGTAAATGTTTTTGTAGAACCTTTAGTAACTTTGGTCCTTTCTTTATTTCAGATTCAACGTGTTACAAACAAACATATTCCACCTGTTACAACAATCTGGCATATTACTTTCTTGATACGTGATGATACAATACCTCTCAGGTTTGCTGAGTAGCAAAGAGAAATGTAAGCAAATGAAAAGGTTTTCCACTTTCACAGTTTTTTTCTGCTTGGGGTTCTGTTTGTCTGAGAACTGTATGAATAGAAGCCATATTTTATAGTATTTCTTTAACCTCTGCCATCTGGTGTAGGTTAGTTTTTCCACTGCCAACATATCCTAGAGGCCCCAGTACCAAAATGTTTAATTTCTAAGCAAACATTTGGACTTTATAAATCCAGTTAAAAAAAAATAGTGCATTATTTTTTTAAACTATATATTGCATTTCCCACTAGGGATGACATTAATAAGCTCACAGACAAGTATGTGGGTTTAAAGGCTTCTGGCTGTGACTTTATTTTCTGTAGCAGAGCTCCAGAGATGTTGGGTCACCCGACATCTTTAATCACCGAGTCATGTGCACTTATCACAACGGAACTTGAATATCCCCTACTGACCTACAGTCTGAAGGTTTGTCAAGGGATTTGCACTGCCATAGCCAAAACCTTCCAAATCAGGCATGGTTTCAGGCAGATAATACTCACCAATGCAAAGCCAAAGCTTTTGCTGCTCAGTTTTTTTAGTATGCACTAAAGTTTACTTCATTGCAACAAGAGAGGATTGTAGCTACGAAAGAATTTAGGCAAGTAGGTAACCACTGAAAACCAAGGATTGCAATGAACAGAACTCCAGAAACTGCCTTATATTTGAGAAAAAAAGATCCACAAAAACTATGTGTCATAATTCTACTACCAAGAGGAGGAAGTCCTTTCTAAATTTACAGAATCATAATGTTATGTTTTGTACTAGCCAGCAAATTTTCAAATCTCAATTTGAAAACATGCACTAGTGTTGATTGTCCCCAGTTGGTCTTTAGTCGGAGTGAAAAATTGAAAAAAAAACCTTGCTTCTGCTGAGAATGGGCAGGCATACACAGTTCATCTTAATCAGTATTCTTCAGAGGCAGGCAATCACTGTGGAAAAGACACAGAGAGAATGTGGATGCATAGATAATAAAGGAGAACATTTAAAGCTCTATATAAGCAAGATCTTATGGGTAAAGAAAAGGAAAATAACTATCTTGTTACTTAATTCAGATTCAGGAAAAGGTCTGGGGAAAAAACAAACCCACTTAGGATCTCCTGCTTCTTTCCACGTCCACCTGGTTAAAAATGATTTTTGTGTGTTTATCCCGAAATTCTAAAATATCAGTGATAGCTTGGTTTGCCACCTCCTGAAGACATTTCTACTCCTGAAGAGTATTCAGAAGCATGGTTTTGGCACACTCTGATTCTTTTAATGAAAATTCCCCAAAAGTCTTTACTTCTTACTGTTTCTTCAGTTGGAAATTAAAAAAGTGTTAATAAAACAAAGAACAGTAAATAATCTAATTAACAAGTGGTTCTTTTCTGAGAACTGAGCTGCAGTGCAAAAGTTATGCCCATTTAATTGAATTAATTTAGAATTTGACTAGCTTAATCAGTGCAATCTGGTAATGAAGATTCATGATATTTTTTGAATTTAAATGATAAGTCTCCTGAAGGATCTACTGCGCAGTATGGATGAAGAGGTGACGTATTGCCTTTCAGCCAATCTGGGATGTGAAATTCTCTACTTTGCAGAACCACTAATTGGACTTACTTTAATATGCTCAGTTATAAACAGCAGCATCTGTGGAATGACCATCCTGTTTCTACCATGGGGATAGTGACTTCTCCTGCCTGGATGGACAATTGGCTTAATTTTCCCAGTATGAATCATCAGAACTGATAAATTGGTGGCCACACTGCAGTCTGTTTAGTCGTCATTAAAACTCATTTGGTTTAATTTAATCATTTTCTGATACTATCTTTGAGACAACTGTTTTTCGTTGTGCTCCTTAAACTTTCTTGTGCTGATGTAAGACAGCTTAGATATACCCTGAAAGATCTACCTCAGTGTTTCTTAGTAGCCATTGATTAGGAAGCCCGGCAAACCTATGCTTGGATTTGTGTTGCACCTGGACTGTCCCTCCCTTCTCAATAACTCTGACCAGTCTGCACACTCTGATTCATTTCTCATTCTCAATGAACTCCAGCCTGGATGCCCTGTGTCCAGCTAGACATTTTAACTATTGTCTCAGAGTGGGTTTGGCCTTAAGAAACCAGATCCATGCTACCAGTCCATCTTTTTATCTGTCATCTTTTATCTTGTTTTTTTCTTGTAAATATTTGGTCAGTGTAACAGAATTTTTTAAAGAACTGAGGTTCACAACATTCCTGGAGATTTTGTGGACCTAAACACCTATATGAGAAGAAAAAAATAATCAAAGTCAGAGCTCCAGCAAGAAAAAGACTGTAATTAATAGTTACATATTGGGCCATCCATTAAACACACAGAGCAGACCCTGCCACGACACTGTGGTTCTGTTTGCCACATCAGTAGTAAAAGGATAGAGGAAGAATCTGGGATTAATTTTCATGAAATCACATCTTTTGTTGTTCCTATATTAAAGCTGGGTGCTAAATCAGTCCTAAGACACAACCTTCCTAGAAGAGACTGGAGCGGAGGAACCTCGAACTAAACTTTAGCACGCAGATGGAACTGATAGACCTAACTCCTTCTGAGGGACAGGTTCTGGGCTCTGGCTTTCTTCTCTGTATTTCCCACTTAACAGCAACCTTCTCTGCATTTCACTCACATAAATCCTATTGAGATTTGTCTGCAGTCCGTCTGCCTGCCAAGTGTGAGCTAAGGGTTTCACTTGGCAGCAGAATTCCATGTTAGGTACTGAAGTGATGGGGCTTGTGATGGGGTTTTGAGATGTCACTGTGAGGCCTTAGGTGTTTTCAAAAGCATGGTTGTGGTTCTCATATGCACTGTAATCTGTCCAATAAGAACAAAACAGATTTAAAGTGGTATTGAAGTAAGTGGATTTATATCAGGGTTAAATCAGTTCTGTGATTTAGATTGTTATATTTGCCAAGTACCCAAATGCTTAACTAATGATTACTGGGTTTTTAAATAAATGTGATAAGCATATAGGAGACAAATGATTGTATATTATGTATATGTTGCCTATTTTTATTAGGTGACTTATGCATGGGGAAAAAGAAGAGGTACCCTAAAGATCATACAGAACATATGTCTATCCAGGGAAGGTGAATAGTAGTCAGTCTCTAGAGCTTGGCAGGAGTTTCATTCAAGGGCCATCATGGACTTTGCACAGTTTTTCTTTATCGTGTAATAAGTAGTCACATAAATTTTCAGACATTGAAAGTGTGTTTTTCTATATTAAAAATTTTTAAGCAGGTTTCTTGGCATGCATTTTGTTTGTGCTGTGCTTGAGGTTGTTTATGGCATTAGTGGTTTGTGTGTTTGTGCATGTTTGCATTCTGTCTGTTTATGAAGTATTTCACTGGTACCCTTACACAGCATGTGGTCGGTCGAAGATTATTTTTGACTGTGTGTGTAGTCATCATTCATTTTGCTGAAGGGTTTTTAAGCTAAGGTAGGTTAAACACTGCTTTTCTGCAGTTATGTACAGACGGACTCACAGTTTGTGCTTGTCTTCACAGAAGTTAGATACAAAAAATACCTGCACCATTTTTAAGATGCAAGTGTGAGTTGGTGCCAATTTTTCCAACAGCCATGGCAGTTTGGTATATTTGAGTTTCATAAAGATAGGCCAATTCTATTAATAACTGGAAAATTAGTATATTTTTATTATCCTAGATGTCAAAAAAAATTAACAGATGACTCATTATAATAATGCCATGTCTGTAAATAATTTTTGAAATTAACTACAGAAGCAAAAACAAACCTCTAAAAACGATAATTTAATTCACTTCAGTCTGTAGTTGACAGATAAGTATAGGCAATAGTTTAAGGACACACAGACAGGGTTGTGAAATTAATCTGTGAATTACACTGGGCTTAGAGTGTTAGTTGATACCTTTCCTGATGTTTTTTAAAGTATATGTTGTTGAGAGTGTGTGTAACAAGGCATTACAGGAATAGTATTTGAAAAAAATTAGATGCTGAGTAGTTCTAGACACTCACAGGCATCAGTTCAGCAAGGATTTTGTGCACACTACAGAATAAAATATTGTTGCTTTATTTAGAATCCTAACTGCTACTTTAAGAACGTAATTCTCCCCATGAGTCTTGTCTTACAGTTCAAGAAACTCTGTTTCTGCAGAACTTTCTGAGAATGTGCATGACACTTAAAAGAAACAGAGCTGACCAACAATAAATGCTTATGAAAATCCCACTTGTGAGTACTATTTTATTACTATTTCTACTAATGTTCTTCACAGGTAATAAACTCCATGTACCAGCTTCTATTTTCTTGAGAATATTTTCACACAAGTTTACCTGTTTTCTTCCTATCAGAATTTTGGACACTTTTCAAATATGTTTACATTGCTCAAGTGTACATATATGAGAGCTTAAAATACATTTCATTAAGATTATCTTTGAATATGAGAATGAAATTAATACCAGTGAAAACATTTCATTTATGTTGTTCAGCTTTTTATCTTCTTTCTGAATGTAAAATATTATACTGCTGTATCATTTATAACACCATGCTGTGCTACACAACTATGGTTGCTTTTTATGTATAGCACTGTAACATACATTGAGACTTTTGCTTAAGAGTAATTATTTAAGTGACTTTAAGTGAATTAGAAAGAAGATAGCTAAAGGTGGAATTCAGACCCCCTAGCTACTCTTTCTGCTTGTAACATGCCGTACCTATATTATTCCTGAGAAGCCTAAATTCAATCCACAGAAAATAACATTTCTGTGCCTCAAGACATAGGAGCCATTCATACAGAAATGAGAAGCAAAATGTGTACAGAAATAAACTTTACATCTTATGACAGTAGCAGCAGGTTCATAGTGTCAAGAAGAAAAAAAAATCATGAAAGGAAGCCAAGCCTGACAAACTGAATTGTAGCTCATCTGAATGTTGTTGAACTTCGTTTCACTAACAAAGCAGGGGTATATGTTTTTTCATGGAAGAATAATTTACAGTTAAAAAAGGGAAAATTATAAAAGTTCCTTCCTATATCTGTAATATAATTGTTTTTAAGTAAATCTGTATGTGCTATATAAATGCATAGTTCTTAGCAACTATATAGGTATTCTTCAATATTTTAAATTGGGAACAGAGAATTTTAGTTAAAGCTAAACGATGGTACAAAGGACTGAATTTTGCAATCATTTTTATGGAAATATATATTGATGCAGAATCAATGTAAAGATGCAAATAAGCACTATATAAGGAGTACTATATTTCTATTTATTAATATGCAATATTTTATAAAATGTAGAATATCTATTCTATTTTATTATCTAGAATATACATAGCATATTGAAGATGCACACATTTATATATATATACATATCTATACATAGATTCCATCTTCCAGTTCTCATTCTTTGATAAATTGTGAGTGATTCCAATAAAGTCAATGCTTAAAATGTTGTAAGAGGTTATCATCAAGTCCATTATATACAGTAAACACATATTAACATTTAAGAGATGAGCCAAGTCAATACTTAACTACTCATTTTGGGCTGTATCCAAATACTGGCTCATATACTAACTACTCGCAACTATTTTGATAATATTCTTCAGCAGACATATTTTTATGTTGGAAAGAAGACCTATGTAACCTGGGTGTTTTTGAATATAGAACATAACTTTTATGTTATTTAAGTGTTTTCAACATTTTACCCTTGATATCTTACATTTTCTACTTCCAGTGCAGTCAGACTACTGCTGGAACAGTCATTTAACTTGTAGGAAAGTTCAGCAGATCTTTTGGGACCTCAGAGCATGTAGGAAGTCATACACTGTTCAAATGAGCATGATACTCGCAACCCCCTAGAAAGCATTTTTAAATCCTGAGAAAGTATTTTTGCTTTTGCAAACAATATTACAATTATGGTCTAAAATTTTGCTTTTAATATATGAAAACATCCCAAGGGATTGAAAATATGTTCTGCTTCATTATATATATTGGCTTCAGACATCATTACCCACTAAAAGTCACTTCAGTTCCAGGTGTGACTATTTGCTATGTGAGAATTCAGGCAGCTAGTTAATTATCCACTTTAGAAATAAAATTCTGTCCCTAAGACAAAAGGAGAAGGACACTTTTCATGGCATTTCCAGTGAACTGGAACTTCTTGCTTCAAATGATATTCCAAAAACTTGCTTTTTCTCTTGGAACTGGGTCAGAGTTTTTCTAGCCTTGATAGAATTGGCATCCTTTCTCCAAATCGAAATATGCCAGCCGTAGTACTTTTTCAGTAATATAGTTATCATGCAGAAAATCTTTGATAAGGCCACGTATGCAACATTTGTGTTATAGACAACCGTGAACCTGCAAGGTTATGTGACTGCGAGTAACCCCTTCTGACATTTGATGTTACTCAGACTTCAGAAAACTTGACCGTGAGACAGCCTTCTTTTTCCCCCAAAGGCTCAACATTCTTTTTGTGCTACAATTTTCAGAAGAACTCTTTGTTTGAAGAAGCTGGGCAGGGTAAAGCTGGCAGACTGGAACACTGCCCTGATGTGTTGTGACAGACATGTAATCTGCCATTTGACCACTGGTTCACACATCAGTGTTAATGTGAATGTGACACCTCTCAGCATACTGTTAATCATGCATTACTCTTCTGTCTAAAATGTGGAGATGTGGAGTAGACTTTTATTCTTTTTAGAAGACTACACAAAAAAAAATCTAGTGAAATGAAAATTTACAGCCATAAAAGCAAACTGATTGACAGCTGCAAATCATAGTCACAGCAACATTGATATATACATATTTATAGATCCCTAGATTTCGAAACTAAAAAGGATCATTAGAACATTCTGCTTAATCTAACACATTCCTATTCCAAACGTGGAAGGAGTCAAACATGCAGTCCCATGTCGAGTGTGAGGAAATCTAGAAGATGGCCTTCCATAGTCCAGAAATGAGATCGATTCGGCTTTCTTTTCCTCACTAACACTTTTTTTGTCTCTTGGGTTTTGTTTCCTTTTCTCCTGGTGTTTCATCACCAAAGTGCCCAGGAGTTCATCTGCTTTCATTCAACTGAAATGCATGTACCAGATGGTGCAAATAGCCCAGTATATTTCAATCCTGTATCCATGTCAAAAAACAGGCAGACTGCTGCAATTCTTGGTTGCTGCACCTCATGGTATCAAAGGCTGGCTAAGAAGAGTGACACTGCTTGACAATGAATAAGATTTTTCAGGTCTGTCAGGGAAGTTTCTTTGGAAGCTAAAATCCTGCTCCTACTCTGTAGGAGTTGCTTTTCATGATTAATTAATTGTGTTTACACTAATCTACAAAGGATGCAAAGAAATATAAAAATAGAGTTACAGAAATGTGTCTAGTTAGGATACTTTATAGTAACCATTTAATCACCTGTATTTTATTACCTGCTTGCTTGCTAGCATTGCAATAGAAATTGACCTGCAATAGGAAGTTCTATATTGTACTTTTCAGCATAGTTTTATGGGAGGACCACTGCAATCTGCCTTTGTGCTGTCAGCAGCCCAGACCACTGTTCTCTTTATGTCGATGAAGTCTGGAAGTATCTTGAGGGCAAGGGAGTGCAGTGAAGGTCACTAGCCACTTTCATCCAATAACAACTGCTTAGAATTTGAGATTTTTGATATCTCAATATATCTCCATAGTAAGACCTTACACTTGCAAAAGCTGTAGCTCTAGAACTATGATGATACGAGGTTTTCAGGAGTGGAGAGTTAGGTTTGTCTTGGAAAACAGAAACTGGAGGTAGTAGTTGAAAGCTGTTTGTGGCAAGGGTTGACATTCTCTGTTGGTTTTCTGACTCCTGGGTACTATAACTGTTACACAGAATAGGAGAAGAGTTATGCCTGCCTATTCATTCTGACGTGTTACAGATCCCAGAAATAACAGAAGACTCATGTGATACCTTTGGACAGCAATGCAGTGCTTTCTGGCTGCTGTCACAGCTGCAAGAATATGCATTCCTTTAAGACCCAGGCAAGGCTGTCCCCTGCCAGTTTCAGCATTACCTATGCATAACCTGCTGGAGCATTCTGGTTTGACTAATTTTAGTGGCCTGTGGGAAGGGGACATACAGTACCCTTTTACCTGTTTAAACTCCCTGTCAAGCTTTAAAATTTTTCTCTGTATTTTTCATTTTATTGAAAATTCATTGTTGTTGGTTTTTTTACCCCTAAGCGAGAGAGACCTGATTTGGATATCTAGCTTCCTTCTTGAACAAAGAATTTCAGGACACAACACAGTGCTGCAGAAATGTTCACATAGCTGAAAGAGCTGTCTTAAAAGGAATTACAACAGAGTTAGCTGCACATTCATTTTGCATGGGTGTAAGTGGTCCACGTGTATGGATATTCTTGTTGACAAATCTATATATGCATGTTTACTTATATATTCAGAAGCTCTAGTTTGCATGCGCTCATGGTCAACCTCCAGGCTTGGAGGTTGTTGGCCCTTCCTGTGGCAGGGGGGCTGGAACTCTATGATCCTTGGGGTCCCTTCCAACCCATACCATTCTATTGTGTAGGTGATTCTTCTCATGTGCATTATAGCTACAGAAGTATAGTTTTAAGCGGAGATGATACTGAAAAGAATCATTTGGTTAGCTAAAGGAAACTAATAGGGTTGGTAAGAATCATCAGGCAGACTGTGGCAGCAATTTACTGGAAAGGTGTAAAAAATAAGGCAGGAGAGAAAGGTTATTTTATAAGATAGGTGGGAGTGCCATTAAGACTAGTGGGATGAAGGTAATAAAAGAAAGTTTAAACTATCAAAAGAAAATCTGGAAAGCAAACTAGTTGTATTAAGTGACTGTATTCTTTATGGGGATGTATTAACAGTCTGACCGCTTGAGATTTTTGAGAGGCCAAAGGAACAGCAAAATACATGGTGGGGAAGAAGCTTGAATTGGCAGGTAGATGGATTAGTTGACCTATTAGTTCTTTTCTATTGCAAACTTCTATGATTTTGTGTGGGGAAAATTCCTTTTCAACCCACGCTGGCAATCTGTTTATGTTCTGAAGTATGATGATTGACATCCCTTTTAACTTCTAACCTAGAGAATGTCTCTGCAAGTGTTATTCCTACATATAAATGTCTAATGCTTTTAATAAAAAAACCTCTCTCAATTAGGGGACTGTATCCATGTGCAAATGCAGAATGGAGATCACAACAGAGTCTGAGGTGTTATAGCGGCATGGGCAGCACTCCCACTCAGGAAGGATGGGGCGTTGAGAAGGAAAAGGGAGCATTTGGGGCTTAAAGACTAAGTAGAGGCAAACAAGAGAAAAGTGGATAAAAACAGCCAGAAAGAAGGGTATAATTTTTGTTGAAAGTGGGAATAGGAAAGAAATTATAGAGAGAAATGGGAAGGTGGAAAGGTATGAGAGCAGCAGAGCAAGATAGGGACAACTAATTTATGGATTACAAGAACAACAACAAATAATGATGTGCTCCTGTTATTATGGTGCCAGAGTACTTCCTGCTTTTAACTATTTACCCTTGGTTCATCCACATGCAGCCTTAATTTTTTTTTTATTTCAAACAGTGTAATACTTTGTAAGCAGTGCTGAAGTACAATGAATGGGTTTTTTTAACCAATTGTGTATTTCATAATTAAAACTCAGCCTATCCACTTTTCCTGTGGAAGTGAAGCCCACCAAAAGGTAGAGCACGTATAAAAATATAGCACCCTAGTAAGAAGTATGCTGCCAACTTTTCACACATCTTGCCCTGAATTGGGGAACTGAAGATGGATTTATGAGTGGCAAAACATCACAAAAGAAATATGTAAGAAATGCTAAACTAGCAAAACTGAATGTATTTAAATAATATTAGCAAAAATGCTCTTCAAATTCATGGCATTAAACTAAAGCCCAGAGTATAAAAAGACAAAATTATTGCAGAGATTTCCAGTTACTCAAAAATATCTTTGCAATGTTACTTGTTCTGACTTAAAAGAAGTTTGCTGAAGCATCAACTTCATTTCTGTCGAGGGCTGTAAAAAAGATTGAAGCCGGGGCCTGGAATATGAACAAACAATGCATCTAAGTTAGTGCCCCACAGAATATTTTAAAATTATTTAACACAAATCATCTCAGTGTCAACAACTCATCACAGATAAACTATCTAATTAACAGAAGCCATCATAGTATTTGAGAACTCAGTCTTGGCTCAGTTGATATACCAGAAGGGCACTCCTTGATAAGCAAAATTTATAAAGGAAGGTTTAAAAAACGTTACTGCCTGAAGTAGATTCTTCTTAGTTTTAAATTAACCCTCTGCTAGGTTGGGGTTTTTGGTTGTTTGGGGTTTTTTTTAAATCTCTCTAACAAGCACAGGTTGACCTCATGTTCTTAGGTATATTCCATGCAAAGATTCTGTAACACGGTCTATTTTATGATGCAATATTTTTTTCAGTGAGTCTGCCATGGACTTGATACCATGCCAAAATGACAGCTCAGTTAGCAAAAGTGTCCCCAGCTTTCGTAACTACTTCTGAAATAGTTTTATCCCACTTTTTTAAAATTGCAAAGGTTGTGAAAATCTTGAGGATACAAAACTTCACTGCAAAATACTTTTGGGCATCAAAACACTGAGTGGCTGTTGCAGCACCAAACCTGTAATTTTGCCCAGGTGTTTTGTTTCCTCACATGAAATCTGTGGGGAGAAAAAACTGACAATGGAATCCATAAAAACATAAGATAGAGCAAAAGTTACCTAAAATAGCTCATGGAAAATACTGAGAATCTTGTAAGTCTCTGAATGGTTGTATTTGCACATGTAGATTGCAGGGAGACAACCGAGGACAAGATTTGCTACTGTAGAACCGCTCCCGAAAGTAGACATGTGAAGTAACACTAAGTACGAGCGAAGGACCATCTTCTTTCCATCCCATCCCAGGTGGATTATTTGCTACAACATTCACAGAGGGTATGGCACGTGTGGGTCCCTTCACCTCTTCTGCCTAATGGCAATTTGAACATGTGTATTCCAGATACATACTCAGCTACAGGACAGCCTGGAGCAGTCCCTAACACTTTCTCATTAAATAGTGCTACTGGTATGGAGGAATTAAACTCATGCCGGAGACGCCAGTGATAAAATGCCAGTTTACAAAGAACAGCACAAGACCATTCCATTCATATCAAATATAATTTTATATTTATCAGGGTTTGAATGGTGCATATGCCTTTGCTGGTCTTTTTACTTTGTAAAACAATGAAAGTGAACCAGCACCTGTCTTGTGGTAATTGTTTTAGTTTCTTCACAAATGTCCCATCATTCCTCCAACGAGTAATGTATATTCAGCTTTCTCTCCCACAGTCCATATTATCCAGGAAGGTCTGATATAAACAAGAAACTTTTTCAGCTGGTTCTACAACTGTCATGTGACAGTCTCAGAGGCTAGATTTTGGGAACTTGCAGGGAACTTCAGGTCAACTGCAGAAGGGATAGTCTGAGTAACATGGTAAAAAACATGAATATGTAACATTCTGGTAAAAACAGAAATTAAATTTCCTATTCAAACCAAAAAGGCTACTGGTATGAGCTCTGTAATATGAAGATGACAAGCAAGGGTCACTCAGATGAAGGGGGTTTCTGAGCAATAACGTAGAACCGGTATTTTTTTCTGAACTGAAACAGATCACAGTTACTGACATCAAGCCTTGCAAGAGAGCAATTTATCCTGTTATAATTATCTCATTCTTAGAGCATTTCCAGTTTTGAACAAAAATGACTATCCACCATCTTATCAAATAGAAATGCTGAGTTTCCCAAAGTTTTTTTAAACAAAAATTTAAAAATTAATTACAGAAACGGAATAATCTACAAGTTCTGCAGCAGAAAACAGGTTTTAAACCTTGATCTGCCTGAGGTTTATTGTCATAAGAATGGAGGTATTTAGGCACCTAATTCAACTACCCGCCTTTGCAAATTTTAGCTCTGGCTTTAAAAGTAAATGAACAGACAAGTAAACAGGAATCATCATCATCAACATATACCCATTTTTTTCAGCAAAACACTTATAATCCAAATTTTTCAGTGGACTAATGTCAAAATGGGTTATTTTCAACTGAAAATGCATGAAAATAATTGTTCACATCTTTCTTTAAAAGTCTGTCTAACTTGCCAGAGTTGAGGGAGATTCTGAAAAAGAAAACAGTAGGTCATAATGATCATGTTAATGGTGTCCACATAGAGTGAATCAAATGCAGAGAGATTTGCTTAATTTACCATGGCTTTTACCTAACTCTACAGTAGAGGACATTTTTATTCTAGGAAAATTCTGATAAGGAATGTAGGAGTACTTTAGAAGGACTCTGCAGAGATCATTGAGCTTTAAGTGCAGGCAGCCATCTAAATGCATGCCAGTGTAACCCTATCACCTCTAGTATAATAGACTGAAAAAATCACAAACACTGTCAACTGCTGCAGGAACATAGCTGGCAAGGCCAAGACAATTGACAATGTGTTTTGTCTGCTCCATCTCCAAAGTTTTGTTAGACATTTATCATTATGTAGGTTCATGCAACTTGATGCATAGCTTACTTCATGTTACTATTTTACTCAATAACACTCCAGGGAGACTTCTTCATGTGTTGCATTCAGCATGCACAGAGAAGGAGTGTGACTGGATATGGGTGTGTTACCAAAGTCCCTTCCGAGTGAAAAGGCACCCTATCTTAAATGTTTTCTTTCATATTGAAGGAATTAATGTTCTGTTGAAGTCAGCAGCAGTGATGATGATGAAGATGACATTCTTGTACATTCCTCAAAAGATATGGAGTATCTCAGATAAGAGTTGTGGAAATAACTCATTTTCCTGGCAGCTCCAGATAATGATTTCAGATCAATTCAAATTAATGGCAGCTCTTGGACTATTTTCAATGTTTAACATGCACACATATTGTTTCACCAGACATAGATATGCACAAACTTGACGTTTTCAGAGGTCTTCTCCAAGTCTGGGGAAGCTACTACATATATATCCTGCTGTCTTGAACAGTTCAGGCGAGATATAACAAACCTCATCACTTCACAACAATATAACAATGATTATTAAATTCTATCTGACCTCAATCAACTTGTTTCTATAAAAAGAATAGCAAAATCTTCATAAAAGCATTGATAACTCCCCACACCATCACCTTGAGGCCCCAGAAAACCTCAGGTCACCCCCTGAGCCCCCTTTGCAAGAAAATCCGACAAGCTGGGGGCACCCAGAAGTTTAAGTAGAGAGACTAATTTTGGAAAAAACCCTCTTCATTAAAAATGGAAATTATATTATTTCTCAAGTGTTGACTTGGATTTACACATACTTTGCATCTACAATGAGTATGCACACAACAGAATGACTGGAGTCCAAAAACGTCTCTACACCATCATTGTATTTTCCTGACTCTGACACTGGCAGCATGCTGAAGCAGTCTCTCATAAATGTTAAAACACGTGTTGGTTTGCATCTGATAAATGTTAGAAAGGGGTAGCTTTCTGGGGATGGTTCTATCAAATTTGGATTAACATTTTCCACTTAGTCCCTTATGCTTCTGGAGAAGCTGACATAATTTAGTGACTACAAAAGTAACACCTTTGTCATTTTCATTGTACTTCATTTCACCTCCTCATTTGTGTCTTTTTAAAATAAGATGTCTAACTGAATACAGTAATCAATGTGCCATCGATTTATATAATGGAATTGTAATCTTCTCTTTTCTATTCTCTATTCCCTTCTTAACACAATTTAACATCTTATTTGCTTTTTTAATCACCACTGAACAAGTCTCTTCATTGAGCTGTCTACAGTAATGCCTAGATCTTTTTTTCCTGAGAGGTTACAACTAATTCAGGAGACATCATTATGTATAAATACTTTAGACTGTTTCCACTAATGTGTTTTAGGGAGGTCTTATCCGTGTTGAGGCTTATCTGCTAAGTTGTTCAACCGGTTATTTTTGCAAAATTCACCTAAAGCCCTTCATAGTCCCTTAATTTAAATTATTCAAATGAGTTTACAATTTCAGCTGCTTTTCCACATTTAGTCTTTAGCCTGTTTTCAATTTCAACATACAGAATGAACAGTACTTTTGCCAAAACTGCTTTTCTGTAGTTAACTCTCTGTTCATCATGCTGGAAACAAGAATTTTATTGCTGTTCTGTTAATCTATGAGGATACAGTCACAATACCAACACACCAAATAGGATAAACACCTAAGAAACACCTACAGTCTACCTATTATAAAACTCACAAACCTGACAGGCATAGCAGACTTGCCATAGTTGCATGTTACAGAAGTGACTTATCCTCCTAAAACCGGTCTTAATCTTAGGACATTTGCCTACTACCAATATGCCTGTATACCTATATTATCAATTTTTTAATAGTTAAGACTTCAGTAAACTACTGACTTTTGCTTTACCATGGAGATTTCTGCTGATGCCCATGTGAGTTAGTTTACAACTTAATCACCCATGTCAAAACTACACTGTGGTCATTAAATTGTGCTGGCAGCGTAGAATATATTGAAAGGGGGTTTTGTATTTTTGGCAAGCAATGTTTTCTCCCCTTGTCTTCTTGCAAAGAACTGCTTGAACATCACTGTAAAATTTAAAATATTTGTAAAGACTTGCAAAATTTTGATCTGTGTTCTCTCTTCTTAAAACAAAACCCATAAAATCCTACCTGGGCAGAACAGTCAGATTTCTCTCATTTTCACGGTGTTTTTTTCTGTATTTGTCTAGACCATGTACAGAGGAGTCTAGTCAGTGAACCTGTCTCTTTGGTGCACTCACAATACAATTAGTAGGGAATAAAGAGAAAAGATGTATCTCTTATTGCACCACATTTGGGTGGCATTATATTTCTCTGTTTAAGAGTGCTAACTGTTACTGCAAGGCAGCTCACTGTTAAATGATTTTCAAGACAATCTAACTACCTGTTAATACATGTAGCAATAAGTTCAATTATTTTAATTTTCTGTTTCTCCAGACTTTGGAGACAGGTATAGTTACATCTACGCATGTAACTACCTTACATTGCTGGATTTCTTAGAATTTCCTTCATTAAGTATTATTTTTTTCATTAAATCTGTCCATTCAGCCTTTGTATAATAGCTAAGGGTGAAGAATCTTCAGCCTTTTCAAAAGACAAATTTTCTGCTATAAACAGCATGCCATTACAGCTCAACTGATTGCAAAGAATTTGGATTGCAGTGTGATTCAAGTCTCATTGAACTGATATCATCCACTCAACCTCAGCAATACCTTAGAGAAATACAAAGCAGAGTAACTGTCTTTTATATTGTACTCTCTCAGTACAAGAATAATAGAGATGCCATGAACATTGCAGAGGTGTCACATTAGCTGCTCTGTGCTACAGCTGAACTAAATAGTGTAAAGGAAAGGGATCTTATTGTTATTTTTTCTTTACGAGGATGGAATAGATGAACACTGCTTACAAATGAGCCTTATTTAGTTTTAAACACATTTCCCGAAGTAAATAGTATATTTCCCTAATTTTCATGTCTTTTGGTATGCTTCCAAAAAACTTGGAAGTGAATTAGTGTGCAATTTGCATCCAAATCTCAGCCAAGGGGATGTGGTTTATTATAATACATGGCCCTCCTAATTATTGAACAGCCCGAGAAAACTAGGCACAGTGTGCATCTGTTATTGCTTGACCACACTGCCAAACATAATTTGGCAAGCACAGAAATGTACATTGAGCAGACCTACAGTCTAATTTGCATTAGTTTGTAGTAATTATATGAAAGCTATAACTGAACCAAGCTTGTCCTCTCTTTTTAGATCACATCATTCTTTTTGAAAAGAAAAGAAATCTCAACCAAAAATCCCAAACAATTAAATAGCACACACATACACAACCCTGAGAAATTCCTTGTTTGCACAGTAGACATTCTCAGTATTATTTAATCATTATCCAAATGTTATTTCTGCATATTCTGTAAAATATCAAAGAGCTTTTTTCCCCTGCAATTTTATAGAAGGTTTTTTGTGTTTTTCTCTATCCCCATTCAGAAATTTTTCATCTCTTCTGCCAAATTCTAAAACCCTGTATAATTCATTACCCTGTAACTGGTGATTAAAGTCAGTGGCATTTTTTAATTCAATTGCTTAGGAGGAAGGGGAGGAAAGTACTGCCTTTCATAATTTACCTTTGCCCCTTTCCATAGGCAGTTAATCCAAACCCTGTCAAAAAGGAACCAGTACATGATAAGCCATCTTGTGTCACGGTAATGCTGGAAAGTAGTGGCTAAAGCTCAGGGAAACTGGGATGCTGTGGTAAAAATACCTGAAGATTTTGGCCTACAAGTTTCTGAGGAAAAATTCAGTCTTCCTCACATATACAGCATAGCTCTGTATAAGAGATTATGTGAAACATAAACTAAGCCAGTAGGTGAGGAAATATAGCCAAATCTCATCCTCAGATATTATAGTTTTATGACAATTATTGTGAGAATAAGGATTTTTCCTGAAGTGCAAGTGTATGGGGCATAAAAAGGATGAGAAGGAGAGTCAGATTCAATTCCCATTGAAATCAGTGACAAAAACTACTATTCACTCCAACAGCCACAGGACCAAGTATAGAGGAAGGAGAGTTTTTTCTCCAGTTCTTCTTTAAATAAACACTGGCATTTTCTGCTTCAGCTGCAGGGGCTGAGAAACAGAGGCACGGTCTTTGTTGTTGGTAAACAGCTTGACATTGGACCAGTCAGAGGGCTTTCAATCTAGAGTTCGAGTATTAAGAAGTAACTGTATAGTCACTATGTAGTTAGGTATTCTCAGACAGCTTAGGGTAATTACTAGCTGGCATATCCAGAGTCACATACAGTTACTGTGAAATGACCATACGGAGATTATGTAAATGAGTTTCTAAGAGTGAAAATGCAATGAAGTATCAAAGTGAATAAAAACTGCCGAGTATCGCTGAATGAGTGAACACTACCTCGTCCCTCTGATTAGACGATCAAATCTATTTTCATAAACAAAAGCAAACTTGCAATGAATTAGAGGGGGAAAGGAACCCTAATGAACCTAAGTTGCTGGTCCATTTATATCACAGTTGACCAAAAGACACTCAATTTCCTTTCTCATTGGACATGGAAAATAAAGGTATGTTTGCCTATACAGTACCTTCTGAAAAACTGCCCTATTTTCCATTTTAGATTTTTAATGTAGTTCCACAACAAAACAGTAACTGCGTAATAGCTTCTTACTGAACCAGTCTCTTTCCACATACATTCCTGTTCATATCATCTTACTTCAGGAGCTGAAATAAAGTAATGGAGGAAAGAAGCTGGGGGAGGGTGCTGTAATGTAAAAGCACACTGTTTTACGTTTATTAGCACCAGAAATGGTCCATAAAAAGAGATCTGTCTTTATCTAGTTTGATGGTATTTGGGTTTTTTGTTTGCCAATGAAATGATTAACTAAACCTCAGTTGTCAAATAGTTATTGCTGCTGATAAAATGCAAGAAGATTTGGTTAAAAGTGCAGGGTTGCTTTGTCTTTGTTTTCTGGTTTGTGCTTTCATAGATCTGAGAATACTAGTCATCTTTACACAGGCAGGGCCAGGAACAAAATACCTCTTCTCACTTGTTCCCACTGTTAGAGGAACATTTTCCTATAGATACCAGTTTTATTGTGATTCAGGTATCTTGCCAGAAGACATTCTTACACATTGCATATTCATTAATACATACAATGCAGTTTTCTATGTTACAGGTTCCTTAAGAAAAAGGATTTTACATGGCCGGTTTTAAGCTTTTTCTTCTAACAGTCCTGTTCAGCATCACTACCAAATAAAAATGACTTGATTTTCAGAGCATTAAAAGTTCTGCAGAACACCAAGGATGGCATACAATTAATAATTTTGAAATGAAGATATTTTTTCTCACATTGTCGACATTGATTTTCCCCATTTTTTTTGCTCAAAAAGGTAGTTAGATTCATCCCACTTCAGATATGTCCAGAAATAGGGCTTGTTTCAGAGCATCTAATTTATGTTTCTGCTCTGAACCACAAAGAATAGCTACTGAACTGCATTCAGTTTTACATTCTAGTTAAACACCTTAAGGCATCATGTTAAAACCATTGTTTTGGAGATATGCATGCAAACATCTTTCTGTTACTGAAAGGAAATGTGGGTGCCGTTCTATAGGTCTACACATTTCCTTCAAAGAAACTGATAGACTTGTAATGGCACATCAAGTGTTTCAGAGTATCTCTTGAGAAAAAGTTCACTTAGGTGAATACACCTTCCTAGAAAGCACTCAATTTCAACTTTTGCAGGTTGCTGTGGTACAGTTTTATCTCCAGTTATTTCCCACTATGCAGTTGGACCTGGTGTCGCTGCTTGAATTGAAGAGCCCTTTGAATGAACAGGTGGGTTTAACGACATATAGGAGATACATTTGAGCTTCCTATCGATCCTAAGGATGCTTAAGTCTTGCCTCAGTTTGGGAACTTAACGGCTTTAAAATGAGCAGTTTGGCATGATTTAAGGTTGGCTGGCTGGGAACTGGTTTAGAAAATATGCCTCCAAACATCCCACTGTGATGAGAGAGTGACATACAGAGTGGTAGGAAAGACAAGGAAAACAGGGACTTGCATTTTACTATTCTTCCAGCGCAACTCCTACTGTCTTTCTTTCCATCCTTTTAAAAATAATGTCTTAGTAGATTCCCAAGCAGAAGAAAATTTTCTCCTTAAAAATAACCAGCCTCTAAGGGGCAGAGCTTGTAGACTAGTTACATTTCCTTGAGAAGAGATTTTTTTACAATAAAGGTTTATACTGAAAATGTATATGATTGCTTGCTCTTATCTTAGTATCTGTTTTTAACTTCTCCTGTTTACAGCCCAGCATCAATTCTCTTAGTTATCCAAGTGTAATTCCTACCTTGTTTTTTTTTAATGCCACCCTATAGTCTTTTTGCTATCAGCAGTAAAGATTACCGGTGTCAGTGAGGCTTTCAGCACACCTGTTTAGCCCAGTCTTCTTCAGAACGTGTGTGGCAATGCCGGTGCAAGCTCAGTGACTACTGAGCTGTGACAGGAGTAGCAGGCTGGGATGTAAGTAAACAGATTGCAGACACTGGAAGTAAAAAGAATGCGAATAAAATTATTTTCATTACAGTATTGCTGATAGACTGGATATGTTGAGGGGCCAAAAATCTGAAGAACTACTTGTGGAAGGGATCAGAGGAATATTTTGCCCCATGTAGGGTTTCAGTCTCTTCCTTGTGTGTCCTAGATACACTAAGAGAAACTTGTCATTTTTAAGATTAAAGAACTCTCTAGGTTATTCAGATAATTAGATCTTCATATAACACAGGCACATAGAATTTTATCTTCCATCTTTTTTTCTGAGCCAGGTAACTTGTGTCAGGCACTTAGAAACCATCTATCCAAATGATCCAAACATTGCCAGCAAGGAAGTGGTATGCGGTTACATACTTAGTAAAAGTTACTGGAGTAGGGCAGTACCTACACCTTTATCTCTGGCAACAAATTTTGTGCTAGCTTTGGATTACTTAAGCATGACTTTCAGGGGAAAATATATCCATTTCTGCTGCAGATATTACAGGCAATGGAGAAATTGCCACTTAGTGAGTTAAATTGCTGCAGGAGTTAATCACCGCCAGTGTTAGGAAAACAAAATAAAACTAAAATCTTTATTTCTCAGCTTATCTTTGGCCTTTAATGGTTTAGTCTGCCCTTTCTGCTACACGAAACAGCTGTTCCATACCTGGTAATTGCACATCTGCATCAGGGGTCCTTGATCCTTTTGATGAACTAAGCACAGTCACCTGCCTGTCTACTACTTTGAAAACAGTTTTCCAGCTTAAAGACACCTGGTTGTCTGGTAGGAAAAATCAAACTGAAAAGCTGTTTTGTGAATGTCAGTTTTTTTGATCTATAAATTTTCCATGACCAGACTAGAAATCTGACATATTCATTCTTCATGATAACTTACAATTTTATCCTACAAATAATATTTGTCTCCATACAGTACAGAAAGCAGGCAGTGACTAAGTGAAAAAGTACTCTGTCTGTAACTAAGATAAATACTTAATTCTCATTTGTAGCAATAAGATTTTTTTTTTTTTAATGTACCTGCAAACTTTATACATTGACCCTACTTGCTTTGGTTCTCTCTTTTTCAGAAGACTCTCATATATTTCTTTATTATATTTACAGATGTGTAAGGAAATACAAAACCAAAACGCAAAGCATTTTCAGACTTTGTGAATGTGGAACTGTGCAGGGAAGAGTCCGTTGTGAGCAGCAATAAAGCTTTTTCTTGCAAAGGCTATATTTTAATTGTTAAAAACATGTGATTTCTCTTTATATTTTGTCAGTATAATGGCAGATGTGGGCCTGAGGTTAACCTTGACTAGCAACCTTTAAGTGAAATTTATCTTTTCCTTGTTTTCACTAATTTATACAAGTTTACATTGCTTGATGTAAAATATATCGATTCTCAACAGTAAAATACATAGCCTGAATCTTCAGACAGTGTGAAACAATAGCTCTAAGGGAAATGTAAATTGCTCGCATTCACTTCTGTGGTGTTATAAATCTGACACTGAATCCTAAAAGGTAACATTTTAAATGTTCTCGCAAAATTTGGTAGCAATGCATTTCTTCAGTCTTCAGTAACTGATTTCCCATTTACTTTTTCTACAACACAATTATCCATGAGAAAAATGACATCCACCTGTTGAAGGGTTTATCATGCTGACTGCATTTTAGTGTTTAATTCAATAGAATTAAATGCCACGACTGATGAACTTCAACCTGACTACTAAACTAGTAGATTACTAAACTTAACAGACACAGATCAACCCCATTTCTCCTGCAAACTGAATTTGATGCTCTGGTACAATAGATATGGCCTTCAGTCTCTAGGTACTATCATATAGTGAATTTAGAAACCTGTCTTGCAGTATTCAAAATTTATAATTTATTCTGCTGTGGCTTATAATTCTCCTAATATGACAAAAATTATCTCAATCATTTGATTTACAATATAAAGCTAACACACCAGGAATTACGTCTGCATACATAATTCATAACCAATGTCTTCATATATCACAGATTACAATATTTAAAATAGATGTAATGTTGGCTTTTTGTGAATATTTAAACATTTTGACCTACTGATCAATTTAATTTAGTGGGTGGTCATGCTAATAAACTCACAAACTCAGATATTTACAGGAAACAGAAGGATCATGAAAAAAGGTTGAATTTATTTTTGATTTTAACGTGAATGAAATAAAATCTTTCATTTATTCACTTAGACTTACCTCTATGTATCTTGCCTCTCTTAATTTTTTTTTTTGTCTATACTTGTGTCATCTATTATGTTTGGTCACCCTGATAATGCCTTTTCAGTTATGGAACCACACTAGGTACTTTATGTAAAATGAGATTAAGGATTTACTAATTTGAGATTGCTGCCTATTTGTATTCCGGTGAGTCGTTAGAGGATTGAGACCCAGGAGGCTGAAATTCCTGAATTTTCCCCCAAGAAAGAAACAGATTCTCTAGTGAAATCTAAACAGAAACATTAGTATCAGAATTTAATATCAATATTGTGATGTCTAGATTGAGCTCATAGCTAGAAGGCAGAAAGAGAGAGACGGCTTTCTACGCATATCCTTTCCTGTACAAGCCTATAGCATCTCACGTTTTTTTGAAGGCTTATTTAATTCATGTTGGCATTCACCAACATTTGATAAACATGTCACTCCTCACCAGGTGTTCTAACTGAAAGCAGAGATGGACGAAATATATTCCACAGTCTACTAATGACAGGGGTCCACTGTTTTAATGAAAATGTAAAAAATTATGTTTGTACAAATATTTACAAAGTTGTCTGTGAAAATAAGGATTATGAAAGGGGTGCCTACATTAATTTGTGCAAAGTTCTTATTCATAAAGAGATTAATTTTCATGTGCTGGAAGCTGCATTTGCATGCTATGCAATTTTTTTCCCTTCTATGTTTTTTCTTCAGGGCAGCTTGACAATCAGTACCCATCATAGGATAAGTATTGTGGCTGTGTCTGCCTTGGAGAAACCAGCCAAGAATTCTAATAATGTACCAAATCCTCTTCTCAAAGATATAATCTGTAGAGAGCATCTACTTCATCTGACAAACATGATTTCAATTCAGGAAATAGCTCACAATCTTTCTATTGGATCTGACATCAGCAGTATCCACGGAGCCATTCTGTGCAAACTCCCTGCTTTTAAAGGTCTTCCCATCACTGTTATTGGTCTCACAGATGATGAAGTATGACACTCCATAAACAATGAGCTGGGCCTTTTGTAGGCTGCTTTGCTTTTTTTGGCTTCAAACTGCCACTGAATGTCAAATCAATTTGGCTCTCATTAGAACAGCTTTATATGTGCAAATGTATTTGTGTCTGGTTGCCACTTTTTTCTATTTTTGCATTCCTTTCTCTTTCCTTTTTTTTCTCATCTCCCTCAGATGATGTCATTTTTCTCTAATCAAAGCCAACACCTGTTTCTCTAAAATAGAAGCCTCTGTGTAGAGCTCTTTATCACAATCTGAGTACACCCTAGATGGGCTCATTATGAATCAAGTTCCCCTAGAACAAAGAGGAAGTGCTCTGTTATGGTGACATTGTACATCATAGAGCCTGGATAAAGTCAAGAGCTGATGTAACCTTGACTTTTGACATCTCAAGAGACTGCTGTCTAGATAGTGAAAGGTGTGTAAGCCACTGTCTTTGATAAGTAGCGAAACAAACAATAAATCTGACCCTGTGTTTAAGAACAGCTCAGCTGTTACACAATGCTGTACTGTGCTTGGTGGGATTCTGGGTTGTTTTTTCTTTGGTTTGTTGGTTGGTTTGGTTTTGGTGTTTGGAGTTGTTTTGTTTTTTTTTTTCTTAAGCAATTAAAAGAAACATAGAGTTGCAATTTTGAGCATTTCTGGTTTCATAAACCACAAACCTGATTGGACAAGCTAAATGAAGAATGTCACACAATGAAGGGAATAGAATAAAATTGAGATGACAGAACTCACAGTTCAGAACTTCACCAGTCAGTGAAGATCTGGTCTAACAGAGGACATTGCAAGTAGTCTGAAAAGGCTGGAGTTTAGGAAAGGGGAGTTGGAGGGGGAAATAAACAGTGATATGCTGAAAAGTTACCATAAACCTTCTGACTGTGACATATATGAAAGAAACACAGGCTCACTTTTCTTCCACATAGGACCACCTTGCCTCTTATAAGACTTGTCTCATGGAAATAGCTCCCAAAGTATACTGTGCCTGGGATGGGATTGGATTGTGTTGAACAATGTTGTAAAACTCCTTTTTCTCCTCCAGAAATAGCTTTTTTCCTAAGTTTCAGCACAAAATCACTTTCCCTCTTCTTCCCACATCTTACACAATCTGAAAGCCAGAGTGTATTTCCATCCACTTCTGGAGGAATATCTGTTTTCAAATAAACTACCTAACCAAGGTCAGAGGCATGTTCTATTCCAGGTAACAAAGCACTTCTAGCCTGACTTGTGCATAGTCAGGCTACATGCTGTGTCCTCTTGCTTGTGCTGCTCCTTTTGCACAGAACCAGAAATAATTTTTTTTTTTTTACTTCTTTAAATGGAAAGATACACATTTTAGAAGCTGGGGAACCTACAGATAGACAGTGGGAGTGAGACAGAAAAAAATTGGTGCTAACTATACCTCGACTCCCTCTAAACACGAGTGTTTGGCACTTATGGAGGAAGATTTCTCTGGACATTGCAGGACAGAAATAAAGGAGAGAGAACCAGGTTTTTCTCACCATTTGTTATAATGGGCCAAAACGCCTTCAGAGGATCTCCACTTGTCCAAGGAGGGTCCTTGCTCAGTTTGTGAGTGGATGAACTCACTCCTATGTGATGGGACTTTGAGTCAGATCTCTCTAAGGAAAACTGCCTATTTTGAGAGCTGAAGAAGAGGTTTGCTTGGCTCAGATACTCAGTGATTTCAAATCCAGCACTAGCTCTAACTGAAATACATTGGTAATCTGCCATCTGTGGTTTTCTTGAACAGAAATTTTGACTGAAGTCCAGGTCTTAGTAGATATGAGGCCACATTACAAAATCCATCCTCCTACTCGACATCATCTTTCATAGTATCTTACTATGCCATTGCATTACGGACCACAGCAAAGCATGGAAAATGTGGATACTTCAGTTGCCAAGTCATTTCTTGGTTTCTCTACTGAAGCTATCCATAGTGAATATTTAATTGCTGACATCTATTCTAGCCACAGGATTGTCAAAGAGGTTTTTTATGTGTAATAAATTTGCATAAACACTCCACCCCAAATATAATGAAACATAGAAAGGATAAGAAAGAACAAAATTATATTTAAAAAAAAATATTAAAAGACTTCTTGATTGATTTGCAGAGGCATAGCAAAATTCCTTCATATAGTGGCCTCATGAATGAGATGATAATATGCAAGTAAAGCATAATGATTGGCATATTAAATACAAGATCTTTGTCACCATCTGTTTCCTGATTGTGTCAGCAAGTTGGGTTTTTTTTCATGGAAGTGTGAGAATACACCATGGCCTCGAAGTATCAAAATGTCAATTATACATCACATTTTAAAGTTGGAAGCCCAAATCACAAAAAACATTTTGAAATGTCCCTGAATTCTGCTTGAAACACTGACAAATTATTACCTACCCTTCACATTTAGCCTTACTATACTGTAGCATGGTTATTGTGCAGGAAAATAAAACAGACCAGAAACACTATAGAAGCCAGGCTTACAACTTAGTAATGAATACTAAAAAAAAATTATATAGAAGCAGACAAGGAAGGAACTAAGAATTCTAAGCATTCAAAACAAAGTTACAAGCAAGACACTATTCCTTTTGTTATATTATCACCTGTACTGACAGAAAAATAATGCATGCTGCTTAGTGTAATGAATCAATAGACACTGCAGAAGTAAAAAACGCATTTCAAAACCAGCTATAGCAGAGGAGCCTTTCCATTGATGTAAGTCCTGCTTTACACCTTCAGTGGTCTTATATGAGAATCAGTGGGAGATAATGTTTCTATGTCCCACAGAGGGTGAGATCTACTAGCACCATCAGCTACCAGTAACGACAGCCCAGAGGTGAAGGCAAGTGAAAAGGTTCTGGTTCTGAAATATTGACACAAGTCCCTTCCCCTCCAAAGCTGAAAACACCACTCAAGATACTATTTCTGCTAGGGGGATGAAACAGAAGGAAGAGCTATCATGCAAACTGATTGTTCGCTCACTGAGGACACTGATAAGATCACCAGATAAATGCAACAGCCTTAAGATTTGCTCCTAGACCAGTCCTTATACCAGTGAAAATGAAATAGCTAGGGCTGTGTAAAATGTGATGAAGACCATAATCACATCCAACCAATCTAGCATGGACTAAGTTGGAAGAAGAACTGTAAGGGTTCTCAATGAAAAAGTGACCTTCCAAACTTGTATGTGATTGGACTTTCAATAAGCATAATGAACACATCTTTTCTATCTGATACTTTCTGATTATACCAGTAATATACATGATAAGATATACATGATAAGATGTACAATCCACTGTTCAAAATGGACTTCTCATATGATATTTGCAGATGAGTTATACATTTTTTGCTGTAATAAGCATCTCCCCTATGAGGAAAGGCTGAGTGAGCTGGGACTGTTCAGCCTAGACAAAAGAAGACTAAGGGGGGACCTTATTGATGTTTATAAATATCCTAAGTATGGGATACATGGGGAAATGGCCAGCCCCTTTTCAGTGGTCTGTGGAGATAGGACAAGGGGTAATAGCTGCAAGTTAGAGCATAGGAAGTTCCGCACCAACATGCGGAAGAACTTTTACACAGTGAGGGTGACAGAGCCCTGGGACAGGCTGCCCAGGGAGGTGGTGGAGTCTCCTTCTCTGGAGATATTCAAGACCCATCTGGACACCTATCTGTACAATATGAGCTAGGGAGCCTGCTTTGGCAGGGGGGGTGGACCCGATGATCTCTCGAGGTCCCTTCCAACCCCTACGATTCTGTGATTCTGTGATTCTAAGTCAGCAGTTTATAGCATTCAAAAGTGATTTCAGATGAGGCTGACTGGAAAATGTGGAGACTTCAGGTAACATATCTTATATTACATGTCTGTGATCATTTTGTGTGCCTGTGAAACAGGGGTGCTGATACATGACAATTATAAAGTACATTAATTATAATGTACGTTATGGTATGGCTGCATATATTAAGCATGCATGGGCATGTATATTAAGTCAAACAGTTTGGGAAGATTCACTTTGGGTTTTCTTACTTAGGTTGTTCTCCATGTACAGTTGTATATAGGCATCTCTTCAGCAATACTGTAATTTTTTTCCTACTTCAAAACTTCATGTAAATGATCTGTAAATTTCAGCAGAGATTCGAATCCTTCTAGTGGAGCAGCACGCCCTGCCAGATACCAGTCTCTCCATTCATCAGCAAGTGTTCATCGTAAGCTGCTGGAAAGCAGAAAAGAATAAAACATCAGAGTTGAAACTGTGCAGCTGTAGTTTGATTGATAAAGTTTGTAGCCTGAACCTGCATACACATATGAACCAACACCCTAACACCCTAAGCAGAAAAAATGAATATGTGAGAAAAAAGCTTTTCTGAGAGCTTTCACGTGTGTCTGTTGCCAAGGTAACCACTGTATGTACATCTTCCGAACAGGTACTTTTTTGGGGTCTGACTTGTGCATCTTACGCTGAGAGATCAGCTGAATGAAGGCAATAAGGGCCCAGCAGTACAAACACACTATGAAAACTGATTCATGTGTTACTAGCAGATGTGGTTTTGCATGTATACATACTGCTGGTGTGGCTACCTTTTTGGAAAGTGAGGTCTCCATATAGGTGTGGTAATTAAATATTTTTTAAATTCATCTGTGAACATTAGTCACTGTCTCAAGTTCTCATGGCAGGGACTGAAGGAAGTTGTCCTTAATGTCTCTTTACAGTTTGTTTTTTTTTTTCTTTCTGGAAGTCCATCATACAATTTCTCCCTTCATACCCTGTAATGTTCATTCTAAAATCACATCATTTACTAACATATGAGAAATATTTTAATTTTTTTTTCCCCCTGTTCTGGCTGCCACCTTTTTCTTCTTGACTGCTCTGTCAGGCATCCCAAATTAAGCAAAAAACCCATCTTGCACTTTTTTTTTAATTGAATCTTGCTATTTCAGACTTGATCCTGAAACAAGCTTAATAGAAGTTTTGCTACTGATATCCATGTATTTTTCGTTTCCCTCACATCAGGAATATGTTATACAAAATCATATGCTTTTTTCCATGTATCCACCTGGCACTTCCAAAAGAATGCTCTGAGGATTTCTGTAATTCTCTGCTTGATGATAATAGCAAGTACAAAACTGTCATAGTCTGTACATGCTATATTTTTCTAGATTTTTATATGTATTCTATATAGAAATACATTATAAAATTAATGATACATGAGTTATAATGCATATTTGTTAAAAGAAAGAACAAAGCAATTTTCTCAATCTTTTGGCTGACAATTCATTATCTTCACTGAGTTTTCCTTTAGCATAAGGTAGAATCAGGAATTAAACTGCTTCAGAACAAGAAATGCAAAGCTGTCTTGCAAGTGCTTATACTTGAGCAACTTTACTCAGAAGAGGAGTCCTTCCAAGTTCAAGGTGAAGTCAGCTGAGTTATCAATCTGATTAAGACTTCTCAGGTGTTTAAGGTGTTTAAACAGGATTTCAAAACAGAAACTGTGTTGCTTGAGGCTGTAAATCTGTTGCTGGGTGCAAGATCTTACTAAGAAAAAAAATCACAATATTTAGAGATAGATCGGTGGCACAAAAAGCAATCCGTACTATTTTCACACTAGGTTTAAAACGAGCTGGATTCAGAAACATTAGCAGTTCTTTTGTGCTCCTTTCTGCAGACAGTGAGGCAATCAAACTCCACTGGCATTAATGTTTGCTGAAATTAGATATAAAATTCAGAGAAGTATTTATAGAATGTGTTAACAGTTTTATTCTGTCAGAATAGTTATCACAGAAACAATGCCTTGTCACTTAGTAAACCAACAGCAATTAGACAACACAATTCAACTCTTCTACATGGAGTATCAAAAATGTCCAGGAGAATGATTAGGGATCAATCCACAACATTGCAAAAATAGTGACAAAGTTAAATGATAGTTCCTAGTTGGTCCTAATGCTGGATTTTTCATTTACTTTCCATGAATTTGGATCAGATTTATTGTGTCCCCTCTTCCTGGAGTAAAAAAACCAGACTTGTTTGGAAATAATTTACAATGATAAGTAAAATAATTAGCAGAAATTATTAAGAAGCATCATGATAAAGACAAACATGTAAACATAAAATGTGGTGTAAATAGAAGTTGCAAAATTCGAATTACAATATACCTTGGTTTGGTACAATTATACACCTATTTTACACTAGCTACCTCATTATTGCACAGAAGCTCTTAAAAATATTCATATCAGTATTCTGCTCTTTACGTGAAACTACTGATTCACAGCAGGGAAATTGTTAGTCTGAAAACTGAGATATCATAAAGAACACTGTACACATCACTCTGAGGGAAAAAATTATGGAAATACAGCATAACCTGCCATGAAGTAAAGCTCACATATGACACACATAAACCATATACATTGATAATGTGTCATTTAAAACAAAAATAAAAGATAATGAAGTAAGGAAAACTAGCATCTTTCACTTAATTATGCTTTTTAAAAGCACAGTTACATTTCAAGGGCTAGCAGAAAGACTTAATGAAAAGTGTACTAAAGCCTCTGAGACCAGGGTTTGATCTCAGAGCAAAATAAATATGACTTTGTGTTTGGTTTCATTTTCAAAATTACATTTTTATAAAGATGTCTTTTTCATCTTCTTTCATCTTTTCTTTTCTTTTTTCTGGTGAGTTGTGGGTTTTTTGGGGTTTTTTGTTTGGTTTTTTGGTTTTGTTGTTGTTGCAGGTGGTGGTGGTTTTTTTAAAATTTTTTGTTTTCTCCATCCCAAAGTCCAAGATAGAAAGCTGGCATGTGTGATTTCCAGTATGTCAGTTCCATCCTAGGAGGCTGCTTATATCCAGTTCCTAGGGTTAGGGTAGGGAGAGGGAGAAAGCTAGTACCCTTGTGTCCTGGTTTCAGCTATGATGGAGTTAATTTTTTTTAGCAGTGAATGGAATGCCATGTTTGGGTGTTAGCATGAGAATAGTGCTGATAGCACCCTGATGTTTCCGATTTGTTGCCGGGCAATCAAGTACCTTTCTCAGCTCTGCATACTTCCTTACTAGTGAGAAAGAGGGGGACGCAGCCAGGACAGGTGACCCGAATTGGCCAAAGAGCATATTCCATGCCAGTTACGTCATGCTCAGTATAAAGGGGGACTGGGGGGAAGAGGGGGAGACAACGCCAGGACGGGCAGTTTCTGGGCACGGTCGGGTTTGGTTCTAAGCTGTGCGGCCTGAGTTGTGTGGTTTGGTGAGAAATTGCATTGTGTATCACCAGTTTCATCTATTTTGTGCTTTAACCTTCTGTTATTGTTATATCTAGTTTTCTGTTATTGTTTAGTAAACTATCCTTATCCCAACCTGCGTGGTTCTGGTTTCTGGGTTGTGGTTTCTTTTCCGCCTTTCCTCCTTCCCTTTTTCCCCTCCCCCAACTTTCCTTCCCCCTTCCTTTTAAAAGTACAAGCGACTGTGTGGGGTGCGGCCCCCGGCTGGGGCAAAACCACGACACCTTGGAAAATGCAGTGCTCTTAAGAGGCTGCCAAAACAAAGTATGGGCTGCTGTGAGAAGTCTTCCTCACACTTTCCTCTGGGGCTTCAATATATTCTGTGGCAGTTTCCAGCAAGGCTTAGGGTCAGTTAGGAGAACAAGACTCCTTTCTCCTGGGAGGAGAGCTCTGACAGGTGAGATCTTTTCGAGAAGCCTCAGCTGACCTTGAAGTTCTCTGACGAAGAGCTGGAAGAAGCTGCATCAAGGGTTCCTACCTCCTTTGCTTACAGCTGTGTTAAGCAGGGGCTCTCACACTCGATTCATTCCTGGACAGTGTTGCAGCTACTGTGCCTGGGCTTGTACCCTGTTGATCTGGACTCTGACCATGACCATAGGCTGTCTTCCTGGCTTGTTCATGTATGATAGGACTATACTCTTTTGTTGGTGAGGCCATGGCTTCTACCTTCCATGCTGTGATGCTTGGTTCCCAAAATCCCCTTCTCCTGATAAACATTAGGTGCCTTCATTGTTCCCTGACAGAGGTATGAGATGCTTAGGAAGAGCAGTGCTTCCAAAGGATTGAGGAAAAAAGTGGAGGCTTCTGTGAGAATTCTCCTATTCACATCCTTTTCACAAGGGTCTTCAGCACAACCTACTGCAGAACTGTCCACCCACACTTAGGATTAGGCATAGGGCTAGGGCTAGAGGGGGAGCAAAAGATATGAAACCCATGGAAAGATTGGGGCGACAAAGAGGTTGCCAAGCCATAGCAGCACTGTGGGCTGATGTGGGAACTCCCTCTCATTTTGTATTTCCAACTGTAGCTTCAGCATGTCCCTTGACAGAAAGCTCTGTCCAGGCCTAAGACTTGGAGCAGGAGAGTCAGATATCATATTGTTTTTAGACAAATGTTTTAAGGCTTAGCTGCAGTGAGTGTTTGCTTCCCACATTTTTTTTTAAATAGTCAGATTACATCCAGGTGAGGTTTTAAATTTAAATTAGAAAGTGTTCATTGAAAGTCTTCAATGGTATGAGGGCTTCCAATTTGAATTAACTTTTAAACAGTCTATGTTTTAAAAAAAAATCTCTTGAGGACCATGTAAAAATAAAAATAGTTCTGTAATATACTATTTTAATAATATTTATGATACTTATATCTTTATAGTTGTTGTGAAAGAAGAAAAATAATTTAGCAGAGATCCAATCAACAAAGAACAACTATAGTCCTGGTTTCTGTTCCTGAAGCATATGAATATTGCCATTCATGGCTTGGAAAATTTTTTCTTATAGCAGTCCATATTTATACTACTGTACACAATGCTTACCATTTACTGTTAAAGGTAGCTGTGGTCTTAAATCAAGAGAATTAATTGAGAATTACTGAATGTACTGTAAGTAAAGTATAAATTTCTCTCCTGAGAGCAACAGAAAAGAGTAACTGACCATGCATCCAAAAACATTGGAGGACTTGGAGATGAGACAATATATTGCAATGTTCTCCAGTTATGATTAAATTGTTTTCAGGAGAATGATCCCACTGAGCTAGATGGGCTTACATCATAAAAAGAAGAGTGACATTTTATACAATATTAACACTATAATTTTGACAAACCTGCCCCATAGTCATTGCAAGACCAAATCCATGTCCTCCCCGCTGTTCTTTTTTGCTGGGATTATTTATTGGGTTTCATTTGGTTTGTTTAGTTAGAATTTTTAGAATGTCAGTGAGATGAGGCCTAAACCAAATGTACGCATTAGGCAAGAAACCTTGCAGGTTATTTCAACAACCCATATGGATGTCATTGTTTATTTTAAATTTGAACTTAATTACTGTGAGATCCCAGGCTCTATAAAGACAATGAGTGCCATCTATAAATGCTAATATAAATCAATAAGGAGGGGGAGGTTAAATGATTTATGTTGGAGCTGAGCCACCATGCAACAACTGATGCTCATTACAGCCTCAGCAATGAATGGGAAATCAAAACATTCAATCGTGCAAACAAGAAGACTATCCTTTTTTGCAGGAAGTTTAAGATACTCCATTTTTCCAGGTCATCCATTTTTTGCCTATTAAAAGGTGTGTTAAATCTTGTATTTAAATAGACATTTTGCCTCAGAAATGGCTATTGAAGTTTGCCCAATCTTTCCATGACTTTGAGTTGTTGCCAACTTTGCCTGAAAATAACAAATGTAGGTGCCAAAACTGAACTTCAATATATGTGTCAGAAGAGTGTTATAGGTACCATTTTCAAGAATGCACTGCTTTTCATATCTAGAGTACAGTTGCCTAAATTATCAATGTTTCATATTCATTACCACTAGTAAAATGGAACTTCAGAATTGTTTTGCATATCTTCCTTCAAGAATACAAACAAATAATTGTGCTTTTGAACACTGATTGGCATATCATGGAAGCATCAGAAGAGCCTTTGTAAGGCTGCATTGACACTTCCCCTGAAAGCAGGACTAACATTTCTCTATTAGAGATTTTATTTATTTATTCTCCAAATTTGTCAGGACATACTTTCAGATGACAATTGCAATTTTCTTATCATTTTCTTAATAACTTTGTTTTAATTGATTTTAAACAAACAAAAAAAAAAAGATTTAAAGTGCTCTGTCTCCATATACATTGCTTTAGTTCCAAAAAAATAGGGAAGGGGAAAAAATAGTTTCCCCTGATTTTACACACAGAAAGTCTTAGAGATATGTTTTTAAGTATTTTAAGTCTTCTTACCAAATTCAAACCTTTTGAGTAAAGAAAAAATATAAAACTATTTCAGAAGTAAGATTCAGGAGAAACAGAGGACATTTAGGTCACTTCAGTTTTTGCTTCCTTCCTACCTCCTAGTCTGGCCACTTCCTAAGGAAGCTCATGGGGGTCAGGTAAGTGCCATTTTGACAATCCAGAAGAGCTGAGGTTACAATATTTTGCAAGCCACCAGAATGATTACTGGTGCATAAGGAAGTAAATGTATCTCATTTGAAATTATGTAAAACTGACTTCCTGTTCTCATCTTTGACTGTGTATTATGTGCCATTAAATTGAGACACAGAGACATAGACCATGAGAAGTTACTTCATTCAATACACAATTCTTAGCATTGAAGATGTTCTTACCATTTGTGGAAGCTGCTTGGGTCATTTTTGGTAAAAGACTCTAATAATAGAAATTTCTCAGCAGTTTGCTTCCAGATACCTTGTCTCAGGATTAAGTTCAAGTCAAAGACATTTCATTTTGCAGCAATGTACTAGAGGTTACAATAATATCATTCTATTTATACCAACTTTTTTTTTTCTTTTTTTTTTTAGGATTCTTTCAATCCATTCTGTAGGTGAAGCAAATCCACTTTTTTAACCTTTTACTTGGGTCAAGTTTTCTAAGTTGTAGGGTTTTTTAGCAATTTATTTCTGGTCATACAATTTAGATTTTTCTTTTTCCTGTCCAGGGAATTTTCCTCCATGACCAGTGTTTGAACCTATTTTGATATCCTTTTGGGAAAAGGGTTATCTTTATTTAGATGGGAGTGAAACTAATTCTTGATTCAGCTGAATTAAGCTTTTCAAGCACAAGAACCTCAATGCCACATGTTCAGACCTACTTGTCTTCAGGAGAGCATGGAAACTGCTTACCAACTCTATTGCATTTGTTCAGTAACGTCTAGTGGGAGACCTGGTATCATCATGTTTATGGAACTTATTTTCTTTATGCTTTTCTTCCACTAATGTTGACTCAATTCTTCAAGGGTAGAAGACTTCCAATTATGTCAGTAGGTGTTGATGCTACGCTTGGAGCTGTACAGGAGTCAGCTCTCGAAGCAATAATGTAGAAGACACACAAAGGGTCAGAAAACTCTTTTCATTAACCTAAGACTGATAATTTTAGTCTGAAACAGGAATTGAAGCCACTTTCCCACCTATCAGTCTCTGAGCTGCCTGCATAGTACCTGAGCTTTGAGGAGTATTTTGACTAATAACGCTTCACACGAATGAAGTGATCTCTCACTTGAATGAACTTAAGTAACAGGCTGCTCTCCTGCTTCTAGCAACAGTTTTTGCACATCTTTAGCCTCTGTTTTCCAGCATTCTATTCTTTGCATGTATGAAAGGATGTTTGGATGTGTGAAATGTTGATTTATTGTAAGGATCACTGCAGTAGGGTTAAAACGAAATAAAATCTCATGGCTGTTCTCTTAAACATGTGGTATCTGATTGCTTCTGTTAAAAGCAGAGGCTTTTTCTTTGTTCTTATAAAAGGAGGCCCCATTGCATCATTTACTGTTGTTTAACTTAGTGTACTTCAAACTATCATGAGAAATCCAAGATTAAAACATTGTATTTTACTTGCCAAAACAAGAAATAAAAGAACAAAGGGGAAATGTTTTAGGAGTTAAAAATGTTTGACTTGTTTGAATGTACTAACCTATGTCATTTTTTGAAAGCAACAAAAAGGCAAAAAATTGTGTGGAAAAATGTAGGGAAACCTGCTCTCCTTCAGTGAAAATGACACAGTATTTGCATTTCTGGCAAACTGAGTTTAGACTCATGTCATTTTATCTAACCTTCCTTTCTTGCTTGATCTGCATGGGATGTTTTCCAGGTATTAGCTGATTGTATCCAAAGGGTCTTGTTCTCCTGCTATATATTATGAATGACTTTCAAAGAAACACCTGGAAGTGCTAACACTGTGTGGTGACAGAACAGTGCTGGAATAAGAAAGGGAAGAAGTTGCATATCCTGATAGTTCTACAATCCACCAAGTCTGTTATTTCTGTCCTGTCTTTATAATGGCTATAAAATATGAGCTGGGAGTATGATGTCAATGCATCCACTTTCAATAATTGATATGATGAATAATCTCAACCTTCTGACACCTTCTGTGTCTCCTCACATCTCAGGAAACTTCATTCATCAACCACATTTGAAATGTTTAAGTAATCTCAGTGATGTATGGAGCAGCGAAACTCCCTTGTTAGAAATCTATGCTACTAACATTCTATCAAATTAAAAAGCCACTGAGCTCTTGTGCATAAAATTATCATAAATTATCTCTGAAGGTTCATTGCTGTTTGGAATGTTTAATTGCTCACTCAGCTGAACTTCAGCAGCTCAAGATTATTAATCAATTTGTCAGAAGGTTTCTCATAATGTTGTCTTTTATGCTGCAGTTATATCCATGGAAAACTCATGTGCAAGACAGCTTTATGCAGCAAGTCAACAGCAGCCATGAATATCTTTCACGATATTCCTTTCATATATTTAAGAGTATTTTTGATTGTTGATTTCTCACAGAAGATTGGGATATTGTAATTACCTTGGCCTAATTTATTTGGCCAGAAAACTAAATTCTGAAATTAAAGATTATAAGAATTGAGACAGATAATAAAAATGGGGCTTTTGAAGCATTAAATACTGGTCTCATGTTGATTTCTCATTAAAGTAAATGTTTCTACTAACTGTGGTAACAGTAAAGATCTTTTGAACATGCCAACAATGCAATGTGAGTAGTTTCTTCATATCAGAAAAATGCATCGTGGCTTAAAGCAATTTTTATGAGATAATTTGGCTGTGATGACATACTAAACCAATGTATTTTATTCTAATTGAAATACATTTCATTATTTGTTTTGAAAATGCCTTTTTCAAATTCTAAGAGTTATGAATTCATCTTTTTTATACGGTTTCTTTTGTTTTACAATGCAACTGTGTATGAGACCTGAGGAGATGGGTGATGATAATGTTTCCATTTAGAATATTTTTTGTCCATAAAATATTTTTGCAGTTCCTTGATGCAGCACCATAGATATAGAGGAGTCTGCTTTTCCTGCTCAGGAACTGAAAAAAAGTTTGGAATATTTTGGAGTAATATATTTAAAAATTCTTTTAGTCACTCCAGGTATTTTCTGAAGCTGAAAATAAATGCACATCATCTGCTTTCTTCTACTCCATGAATGATCATCGTATTGTTTCCTATGCACGTGGAAAGACAAAGGATGAATCCTACCATATAGTTGATAAGTTTCAATTATCTATTTGATATTAGGTATTTATGCAGTATATCACAGAATCACAGAATCAGGAGGTTGGAAAAGACCTTTAAGATCATATAGTCCAACTGTTAGCATATAACTGATATGCTAAACCATATCTCTAAGTACCTCATCTACCCATCTTTTAAACACATCCAGGGAAGGTGACTCAACCACCTCCCTGGGCAGCCTGTTCCAGGCCTTGACAACTCTTTCAGTGAACATTTTTTTCCTAACATCTAATCTGGCCTGGTGCAGCTTCATGCCATTTCCCCTTATCCTATCTCCTGTCACCATTGCCCACCTCTCTACAACCTCCTGTCAGGTAGTTGTAGGCAGTGATAAGGTCTCCCCTCAGCCTCCTCTTCCCAAGACTAAACAACCCAGCTCCCTCAGCTGCTTCTCATATGATTTTCCCTCCAGCCCCTTCACCAGCCTGGTTGCCCTTCTCTGGACTCGCTCGAGGACCTCAATGTCCTTCTTATGGTGAGGATCCCAGAACTGGACACAGTACTCTAGGTGTAGCCTCACCAATGCCGAGTACAGGGGCACAATCACCTCCCTAGACCTACTGGCCACACTATTTTTGATACAGGCCAGGATGCCATTGGCCTTCTTGGCTGCCTGAGCACACTGCTGACTCATGTTCAGTCTGCAGTCAACCAACACCCATAGGTCCTTCTTCGCCTGACAGCTCTCCAGCCAGTCTCCCCCAAGCCTGTAGCGCTGCATGGGGTTGTTATGTCCCATGTGCAGAGTCCTGCACTTGGAGTTGTTAAACCTCATCCCATTAGTCTCAGCCCATCGATCCAGTTTGTTAAGGTCATGTATATCACACCATGATTATTCCACCAAATACTGAAAACAAAATAAAGTGTCAGGTTGTTGGGGTTTTTTGGTTTGGTTTGGTTTGGGGTGGTTTTTTTCAGGTACATAAATATGCTGAGTGCTACCATTTTTTTCCTATGAGTATTCTCACTGTAATCTCAAAACCTTTCTTAAAACATGCTATGTTCAACACCAAATGATAAAATGGGAAACAAAACACCAGTAACAAATACATCACATCTCTATACTTTCTGACATCTGGGGACATCAAAGCACATCACAATAAATGCATAACAGCTCATTGGTACAATTTCATCACCATTACCCATCTCCATTAACACAGAACTTCTAGCACCAAAGATTGTCGTTATCTTTGGCATTGAGTCAAACCCAAAATGATATGCTGAAGATTGAGCCTGAAATCTTTTGAAGAAATAGGAAGTGAAGCCAGATCCTCAGATTCCCAATAACGTCTTAACACATGAATTCTTCCTTCATCACCCTTCTTAACAGTGATGCCTTACAGATGAACAACTGAGCTGTGATTAGATAAATTACAGACTCTTCAGTATTTGTATCTTTTTTTTGTTCTTTGCACTATACAAGTCTGCCATAGCATATATTAGCAGTAGCAAAATATAGCATTGAGAAATGTGGAGATGAAAATGTTTAAAGTGCACTATGTATGTGGCAGATCACAACAATTCCTAGAAATGTTCGGTTCTGTTACTTTGTGTATGTGTTGTCCCTCCTATATCAAAGATCTATTTATCCATTCATTGATTACTTCAGATCAATTTGAATGTGAACATACTAGCACAGATGATCCCAAGCCTGCATATACTTGGCTGTAGTTATCTCATGACCTTAGTACAAATAAACTAATCTGTAAGAAGCAAGACTATTATCACTGTTTCAGTAAATAAATTTGAGGATCAGACATCAGTTCTACGTATTACAATGGAAGTTATGTGTCTCTGGCCATATACCGAGAACATGAAAGCGATACTGTAATCTGTGATACTTTAACTATTATTAGGGCTATGAAGATGATGAAGGGCCTGGAGCATCTCCCCTGTGAGGAAAGGCTGAGTGAGCTGGGACCGTTCAGCCTTGAGTAAAGAAGACTAAGGGAGGACCTTATTAATGTTTATAAATATCTTAAGTATGGGGTACATGGGGAAATGGCCAACCCCTTTTCAGTGGTCTGTGGGGACAGGACAAGGGGCAATGGCTGTAAACTGGAGCACAGGAAGTTCCACACCAACATGCGGAAGAACTTTTACACAGTGAGGGTGACAGAGCCCTGGGACAGGCTGCCCAGGGAGGTGGTGGAGTCTCCTTCTCTGGAGATATTCAAGACTCCTCTGGCTACCTATCTGTGCAATATGAGCTAGGGAGCCTGCTTTGGCAGGGGGGGTGGACCCGATGATCTCTCGAGGTCCCTTCCAACCCCTACGATTCTGTAATTCTATGATTCTATGATAGTGTAAATGCTGGAATGATAACTAGCATAGTTTGGATATCATGGAACCAGAAGCATATATGTGTGGCAAGATAAAGACCAAGGCACAGTCGTATTTTTATACTCTCCCTGTTAGTTTCTTCTCCTTTAACAACTCCACCCCTCTTCTTATTTATGCCTGAAAGCTAGAGTAAGTTCTATTGTCATTAACTCTTTAGACTGACTCCCTGGTGGTTAAATTTCTTCATCACTGATATCAACTTTGATCCTGAACCAGAAATTCTAGTGATGTAGGTGTTGGTCCTTCCATGCTCAGTGACAAGAACATTACAAGTAAAGGTTGTTGGTGCAGATTTTGTCTTTCCGTGTACCATAGCACCTACAGTAACACAGTAATGCATGCCTGCATATCAGAAAGTGTGTTAGCCTTTGATGTACATCTTCCTCAGTACATGACTCATTAATTTAATAGCTCATAACACTCCATTATGTTAGTCCAGCTATGACATGTACTTTAGTGTATGCATGAAAGATTCTTGTGAAATGTTTACTTGAAAAAAATGTTCTGCTTTTAAACATAAAATTTAATTAGAAATAACATTCTGTGATCATTTTTCATGTAAAAATGTTATTGGTCATGAATTTGTATGTAGTTTTAGACAGAAAGGAGATTATTTATTTATTGTCAAACCTGAAATCCTGAATACCACATTTTAGCTTAGGAGAATCATTTATTTGACTGGCCATTTGAGTCATCCTCTTTTACTACAGATTTATCCACATGTATGCCAACAAGTAATGACTTCCATTGAGAAAGAATGAATAGCGACCACACAAAAATCAGTTTCAAAGAACTCAGCTCTCAGTGTCCTTTGAAACACTGTGCGTCTGTGCACTCTCAGAAGACTCAGAAGAAATGTGTGGCTGATTCTTGAAACTTGGTCCCACTAAACACTCCAATCTTTACTTGGAAAATCTTACAGTTGCCTTACAGTGGCACTACATGATGGCTGCAAGGGCAGCAGCTGCCTCACTGGCAGCTAAAGAAAAGCTAACACAGTAGTGCAGTCTCCAGCAGTAGTTATTTTAGATTCATAGGTTTAACAGAGTTAGCAAAAATAAGCTGTGCCTCCTATCATGCTGAAAGATAAGTGACTTGATGTATTAGTAAAGAAAGTGTTTATCATGAGTGTAGGATTCTCAGAAGAACAAATCATACTGGTTTTTTGTCTACCGAGAACCACAAAAGAAATGTATTTCCTAAAGTAAATTCCTAGTGCTTTTACACTATTGATTTTTCAAGCTTTTTCTGAAAACCTCTGACATACTAAGCTAAACATTCATTTTTATTTTGTGATGTGTTAAAGGTATTGACAAAGAAAGAAACTGTAGGAGTAAGTTGCTTAAACACTGCATGTTAAAGAGGTATTAGCGTGTTTTGAATAAGAGAACAAGATTCATTCAAATCTCACTGGATGATGAAAGTCATCCACAAAAGGACAGAAACCAAACATTATTTCTTTTTCTGAGACTTGTCTCTAGCAAATATTACCATTCTAAAAGCTGCTGGGACATTACTTTAGCTATTTCCCATTGACAATTTTTTCCCTTTGATTCCTTTGAAATGCTCATATCAGATTAAAATGGTCATTTGTTCATCAGATATCCTTGGGAGGGACTGTAGGTGAAAGAGATCTCTGCAAATAGAAGACTCATACTGGGAAATAAATCTCATGTCCCAAAGTATGGTTCTTCTGAAGAAACTTCCTAGTGATTCACAAACTCTCTCAGAAAGTTGCTGACCAGCTTTATTTCTGCCTGCATTTTACCTTTCACCTAAAAACCTTTCAATGAGCCATGCTTAAGAGCACAGGATTTATCTTTGTGGGTTTCTGTAATGGCACTGCAAGCTACCTCTGTTTGTCTTGACAGCTAGAAGAGAAATCGGTTGTGAATGGTTAGTATCGGGTTGTTTAGGCAGTTGGAGACTTTTTCACGAAAAAACTTTAAAAAAAAAGAAAATTAGTGGATAAGATTCCTTTCAGAGCTTGTGAATGAGATGTCCCAACAGCCGGGAATAAAGTGACAGATGGAAGTGCAGATCTCACACTGATCAGGTTCCATTGTAATAGCAGGAACAGCATCGATGGATGATTGATTGTGTTATCTTCATGAATTCTGTCACTTCTCTCCTACATATATGATAATAGTTCTTACCAAGGTTGTCCATGATGCCAAAAGTGAACCTTAATCATAACCTTCGTGATCTCAAGCCATCTCCTCTCATGACCAGAAAGTAAACAGCAGTGATTCTGATAAGAGACCAAGAAGTTGAAAATCATGCCTTGAAGCTGATGATAGCTGTTGAGGAGATACAATTAAAGTGCTGGTTGAACAACAAGCCAGACAGGCTTTGCATATGTTTTATTTCAGCTTCCACAGCTGAAAAGAAACAGCATGGTGCACAGCTACCAATGGCAGGCCTTCAGCCCTGTAGCATTCCTGACAAGCCCTATAGGTTTGATATTCTTCTCTGGTAGTTCAATATGACGGATTACCATATAGCCCTTTGCTGATAATGACTGCATGGAATTTTCTCTCATCTCTGATAGTTTCTAAAAGCTCTCTAAGCTCTACAAAGAATAAAGGACTTGATCCTAGAAAGTGTTGATTTTTAAAAAAAATATTAGTTGTTCCAGTTATATTTAAATTTTTTTGATAGAAGAAAATTGGCCAGAAGCACTAGTTGGACAAGTACTCTATTGAGTTCTTGACATTGTTCCACATAATCAGACATTAGTGTGGAAAGACTCCAAGCTTTCTTCTTCTGCTTATATTATTTCAGTGGTACTTCCTTTGATTTACCCAAGGAACGTTTTGTTTCATTTAATGTTTATGATTGACTTCACGACCTAAGCAGTACAGAGAATGTATTGAAATGTATTCACATTTTTTGTGGGTGTTGAGTCTAATTATGACATCCATTAAAATAAACAATTTTGCATGTGTGCCAGAGATAATTTTTTTATTGTTGCAATTCAGAACTTCGTTTTCTTTCAGTTCAAGAGGAATAAAGATAAAAAACAAGTCAATGCAAAAATTTTTGTTTATCAAATTTCACTAAGCTGAATTAAAAATTCTTATGTTTATCATTGAAATGCATCCATTTAATGATGAGAATTTTTTAAAAAATATTCTCTTTTTTTTAATTCTGTATGGTTATTTTTTGTACATTCCTGGAAAATTCTGCAGTAGGAATCATACTGTGGTCCTGATCCACTGCCAGTGAAAGTTGTTGGGTTTACAGGAAAGGTTTATTACAGACACAATATTCTTGATACTTTTAGGAAAAGTGTTAGTGATAGTTATTGTTTCACAAACATTATACACAAAAACTTCAGTAAGTTTTATATATCCATGTACAGTGTACATGTTAATAAAAAATTTTTTCGGGCTCCCTTTTTTTCCTGAAAAAGGGCATATTTGTTTGAAAGAAATAAAACTAATATATCATGTAAGAGAAATGGATCCTTTCCTTATGTACAGGGCAAAAATGGGCAAGCATCTCTTGTACATAATTGCTCATTCTTAATACCTAAGTTGGTTTGGGCAAGATTTCTTTTTATGCTAATACAGATAGACCTGTCCATCTTGATGGTTTTGCTCTAAGTATAACCTACAGAATTAATGCTGTTTGACAGCCTTCATGTAAGATCCACATTTTTTAGTTTTCAAAATTTTTTTAACAAGAAAATAGGAGAGGGGAATGGAAAGTCCCATTACTGGCATGCTTGATCACTGACACACTTGAATAACATGGAGCAAAGTGAAGTTCTAGAAGTGTAAAAAATAGCTATCTTCTCAACTAAATAACTGAATATTTTGTTAAGGGATCTGAAGTTCTGATTAAATTGATAAGCCTTAAGATTTATCATAGATGATTGTTTGCATTAACATCACTTTACATGCCCCACAAAAATACCCTAGTGGAGATGACTGTCAAAGAAAGAGGAGAAAAAGGGAAATAATTTTATGCAATTTAAGATTATTCTGCTATTAATGAAAGAAATAACCAGCTTCTCATCAGTCTCTTTATATCATATGGCCAGTTTCTTAAATGTGTATCACAGAATACTTAAGTCCTTGGGAAGGAACTGCAGAAGTACAGTTACAGTTTTGGGCATCTGCAGTGGATAAAATAAGGGAGATATTGAAGCATGAAAGTCATTGAAAACAAGAAAGGTTTTAGCCTAACACAATTTGGCAGCATGCAGATTTATTAAAATTATTAAAATTATGGAGGTAGCCGGAATAAGTGAAATGATTTACATCAGTGTTCTCTATTGATAAATGAGTCAAGTGTGAAAGAGAAGAAGGGCAGAAAGAAGTGTTATTTGACACCAGGGCCATGTGACATTCATGTATTTTAAATTAACACTACCACCACCATACCCCAGTTTTAATATGGCCAGCCTGTCTTTTGATGAGATTCACTTAAGTTGTAATGTATAAAAAGCTCAGGAAACATCCTAACTGTATTGATGAAAACTTTTCCACTGAGTTCAACAGTGCCAGAATTTAATCCCTGGTACTTGCAATATGATGATTAATAGATATTTTCTCTGTAATGCCTGGGTAGGTGTGCCCTTACTCTGTTTTTCAGCTGTAATTCTGTCTAGATCATTAGTTAGAATGATAGGGCGATACAATAATTTTTGAGTTACTCTGGGTATAATTAAACACAGGAAGAAGGGAGGAACTGCTATGTCTTCTCTGAGTAGTCAATATAGCTTGCAAACTTGAATTCATCACAGGCTTTTGGAGAAAATGGTGTTGATATGAAGTGTACTTTCTGAAATACTTTGTAGATATATAAGCATGTTTGAAAGAAGGACTTGGCACTTCAGAAATTACTTTTTTTGTTGTTTGTATTTTAGAGCTTCAAGTCTAGTCTTGCCATGTTGCTTAAAGAACAAGACTGAACGAGATAATCCAACGCTAAAAAATGCTACCTGCCTCCATCCTGTATCCAATCAGGACAGATAGGCTTTTCCTCTCAAATTCTACGTAGAACAGTGGAATCTGGGGATAGATTTCCCTTATCTCCAGGAAAATTTGAACCTGGAAAGCAACTCTAAAAAAAATCTAATGTGGAACTTACCAGGTTCCACAATACCTACCATGAATTATTAGAATTATTATCCTTGTAATACTAGTGTACATGGTGCAGAACTTGATACCACAGCTGTCGTGCTAAGGAATGCAGGTTAACCTGATGTAAGACTAGTGTTTTAACCTGGGAGGTTGTTTCAAACTATTCAGCCATAACTGAAAAAGCAATTTAACCTTCATTATGTTCTTGTTAGGAGAGCATCTACTGAAAAACATTGGACACAGTAATTGACAAACAAGCTCAGTCTTGGAGTCTGTTCAGTCTGAGAAGCTATTTGCAGTATTTTGTCTTTCATATGAAAGCAGCTGGAGGACTTAAGGTCTCACACATAAGCAGTTTTATTCTCTGCTTTCCTCCCTCACATTGTTGTTTTGTTTTTTTTTTTTTAAAGTAACACCTATACAGTCATATATGGTCCGTACTAATATCCTCTCCTTTTTTAATCCAATAGTTTCTTCTGGTAGTGATTTCCCCAGCTAGCTGCAGTGATACAAGTGAAAAGTACTGCTTTTCAATTTTGACATAATCTAGTTCTGCTGAAAGGTCTCATTCACCAAATTATGTTCTTTTTCCATCTCTGACTGCATTCGCTTACAAGCTGAACCACAAAGATTGAAAGTGGATGTCAAGGAGTGGTAAGGGGCACTGAGGCAGGGGTGATGCCAGGCAGCCCAGGGTCCAACCCAGAGCTCCATTCAGGAGCAAAAGGAGAGATGGGACCACTACAGAGGTCTGAGGGGTCCACCCAGGAGATGAGGCCAAAGACAGGTCAGGAGCAGGGGCAGGCCAGAACTCCTTCAGGACCCTGTGGGGCTCCAGGACAGACAGTGGAGAGGCTCTGGTGGCATGCTGGTGTGCTCTGGGACCTGACCAACTGTGACTCTTTCTGTGAAAAATCAGGTGATGTTAAGGAAAGTAAAAATTTCAGATGCTTGCCATGGTAGGATAAACTGAACTGTTATGTTTCACTGACATACAGCCCACTGATCTTTGGTATAGATATGCAGAAGGTAGAACAGAAAACAGCTGAAGTTTTGAGTTACCAGCTACCTGTAAAATTAAATGTTTTTAAAGGGATAAGCAAATAATTCTTCCTCCTGGTAACTCCAATATGCAAAACTGCTCATCTGTTTCACACTGAAATTTCTGAGACTACTGAGTATTAATAATCATTGATACAAGTAGTTAAAGCATAATACTTCTGCAATTTAATTTCGAATTCTGGTCATCATATGGATAACTGATTTATGACTGTCAGTGTGTAACATTTCTGTATTTTTTATCTGATAATTTGTTCATAGTTCAATACATAATAAGGTTTTCTAAATTTAGATTAAACTATAGGAAACATTGACAATAAAGCACCAGAAGGGAACGCTTATAAAAGTTTGCTGCTATCCTTTAAAATGGAGGCTATACTTTATACTAACATTTTGTTGATAGATACGTATAGAAGAGGTATATGGTTAATCTGAAGGATATGTTTAAAATAATTGTGAATGCTTGTCAAATACAGCTAAATATTTTTGCAATAATTATTTATAATAACATACAATATTTAGTAATATTATTTTTATAATCTAGAGTGTATAACATTCACATTTGTAATATAGTAGTGATACTTTCAATATCAATTAATGGCTTTCACTTCTATGCATGGCATCTCCCTCTCTTTTGCTCCCCTGGCCCCCTGCAACTCCCCTCATATTTATCACTGTTGATTTGGGTTTCTTCCAGACTGCTGTTCCTGTACTCCTACCCAGTGAAGACATATTCTCAGAGACTTCAGGACACACTGCAGAAATTCCTTCTGGTAGAGATTGCAGAGCTGCTCTGCAGCATGATGCAACACTGCAGCATGATGAGGGAAACTACTATCTTCTCATAGACAAGGGGTTCAATCCTGAACGTAGAGAGAAAATTGTGGCTCCTCTGACTACTGCTGAGTTGCTATTTAGCTGTAAGTGGGAATATGTAAGAATTTCATCCCATCTTTAAAGACCCTTTCCAACCCAAACCATTCTATGATTCGATGATCTTCTGATGAAAGGAACACACACACAAAAATGTACAAATTCCACTAAAAGATGCTTTCTAATGGAGATAATCGAGACAATGTGTTGTGGTATAATGACAAATTATGAATCCAAGTGTAAGCAAACTATGTTTAGAGTGAAAAGCAGCCTGCTCACAGTCACACAAAGGGCTAATCACCTGACTGAGGACATAAACTCTTGAGAACTTACTGGCTTCTGAGGTTCTTCGAGCAGCACAAAATGACAGGTCTGTGTAGTGCCTCAAGACATTTTCCAGGTAACTAAACAATGAGAATAAGACAAAACATGGCCTTGGCTTTTCTTTTACTTTCTGAAATCAAGATTTCATGTGAAGAATATATAACATAGGTGATCCACATAGAAAAGATCCAGCCCTATGAAACTGGCTCTCTGCTATCAACTGTCAGCTGTTTGTTGGCAGTTTGTTGAATCTGTGTCTTAGTGAATTTCTTTAGAGAAGTCAGACAGGAGATAAAACCTTCATTCTTCATAGCCAGGAAAAGGCTTGCACTTTCATGTAGTGCAGAGAAATTCTGTGGAAAGACCCAATAAAATTCATCTTACCTAAGTTTAGCATTCACAAAATGTCAGAACTGCAAATATGTCATCATTAAGCTAAAGCCAGATATCTCAGTAAACTCTTTATTTTATTCCCTGGCACAGAGCATTTAGTGACTCAGCTGCAGCAACACTATAGTTAAAAGAAGCAAACAATTCTCTACTGTAAATTTGGGCCTAGCTACCCTAACTAGCCAGCTGTTAGGAGAAGTTTACATTAATAAAATGTTTGTCCCTATCTGAGGGCTTTCTGAGTTGCCTGTATAAAGAACTCCGGAAAAATGAAGAGTAGATTTGTTCCTAGCAGGGAGGAAGGAAGTTGTCAGGCGGAAAGAGGATATGGACCTGTTTGCATGCAAGGGTCAGTATTTGGTTGCTGGATATTTCCTCTGTGTCCACACGACAAGAAAATCCTTAGTTTCCTGCACTGGACAAATAGCAGGAAAGGGTGTGAGAGTTATTGAATGACATTATCATCTTATATCCTCATCGGTGAGGAAGGCTGCTTATCAAAACTGATAGCAAAGAATTGAATTTTTGGACCAGGCATAAGCAGTTGAAATTGTTAAGGGGTTTTTATTTAATTTTTTTTACTTAGTATGTTGTGCCATTTTTTTCTAGAAATCCATTAGGTTTTGCTAGCTTTTTATTCTTCAAATGACTTAAAGTAGGTATGGAAAATATCTACAGAATCTGAAAACATCAAGCCTTAATGACTGTGTTCCAAGCAGGGATGTGAAAGACTTCAAAAGCCAAGTCTTTTTTAGAAACTCTGTGGGACTTTTGCTGCTGTTGTTGCTTGCTAGTTTTTTTTTTTAAATAAAACTGTTAAGACATTGATGACTGGCAGGGATATACCCCATGTGCTCATCTGTGTTGAAAAGATGAGCATACGGCTCACCAGCCAATAAATAAACCAGCTTCAGAATATGAGCCCGATCCTGGAAATATTGTATCCCATGTTAAATACTTACAAATGTGATGCATTCCACTCAGGCTGAAAAAGGTTGTTTCTGTTAGTCAAAATTACCCTTTGCTTGCAGGAAAGGTCATATGTTTAAACCTGTAAATCAAATGATTAAAGTGTCCCTCAATATTAATTTAGTTGTGAAAATGATTTTTTACATAATTGGGTTCACCCAATTGTTTACCCTTTTCAAAAACTTGCAGTCTGTTTTCATGTGCCTATTGACAAAACACATTCACCTGTAAAATGCAGAGACTCCGAATTCTACAGAATTGGGTTTTAGTGCAAATCATCAAAGAAAACACCCAAAGCAGTCCAGGTCTGCTACTTTAGTTCAGACTTTCTACCCTCATCATGTATGAATGGTAGGAATATGTATGTAACACGAAGCTATAAATCTGATTTGCATCATTGCATGCAAAAGGCAGTGTAAGCTAATATTTATTTCATAGCATTTAAGTAAAAAATTGATATGACTCTTACTAGAACACAGACAGGACTTTTCTGTGTGGTATTGTAGAGTCATTTGTATTTACTGAATATTAAATTACGGATTCTGGATGGAGCTGGCTGTGGAACATAACACAATATACTCCATAAATGTGTTTTTTCACACACACACATGTACACACATATGCGTATTTATTGCATTAATCTACATAATGGCAAACAGACTTCAGAAAGTTGCAGGAGGGGTCATCCATTTACAGCAGATGAGGCAAGGCAGGAACATGATGAATTGGATTGTAGGCCCTGAACTGCAGGGACATAAATAAAGTATCCTGTAGGCTACACTGGGGATCTAGTTCAAAAGAAGAAAAAAGAGAAAAGGATGACGGAACAAAATGTATTCCTTTCTTTGTTGTTTGGTGCGGTGTTTTCTCCGACACATACCATTTAACTGAGAAATGTTCCTGCACAATCATAACTTTTAATGTGCAGAGTATGATAAACATTGCGTTTGAACCACTTCATCACTTCCACCACTGCTGCAACGACAAACGAGTTTTCTTCAGTTATTTTATATTAGCTAATCTGATGTCACGTGCACTTTACAGTTACATGGCCAGTATCACTTATATTCTTAGGCAGCCTTAAATATTGGTAACATGATACATGACGGAGTTATTTCACAGGATAGTATTAAGAAGACATCTATGATGTTCTGTTTTATCATTAAAACCATAATAAGATATCTTGTCCCTTTGTGCCACAAACATACCAGGCAAACCAGTTAATAAGTATTTAATTTATAGCACAAATCATTCACAGCATAGAAATCCCCTAAACCTCATCACACTTAACTGCTATATTCAGGGGAAATTAATTTTTTCCTTAGATTAATAGGCAAAAAAAGCTATACTAAGTAAAGTAGATACCCAGTAATATCTATGAGAATGCCATAGCACAGGTGTTGTTTCATTCAGATGTAAATGCCCAAAGAGAGAATGAGTCTTGAAGTCTTTTAGAGACAAGGGAGAATTTGAGAATGCAAGGGGGAAATCTCTTACTCTTTTATATCTACCATCTTGAATTGTATCACAGACGTGTTTCCTCCCCTCCCTCACAAATCCAGTGGATAAACAGAAGATCTGGTATATCAAAGAGGCAGTAGTGGGGCACAATCACTGCAGTTTTAAACTTGCATGTGCTTCCTTTCAAAGCTGATAGGCTCCAGAGCATCAGAGAGAAACACAACGTTATATCTTCTCTGCTACTGTGAAAATTTAATGTGGCTTATTCATAATGGCCTGATAGTAAAAAATGTAGTGGCTATGGGAGAGATTCCTGTTGCTCTGTTTTGAAAAAGATTGCAACAGATCAAAGTCAAGGTAACCCTTGCAGCTAGGCCGGATCCTTTTGGAAACTGAGATAAATCATGTTGATTTTGTTGTGTTCTGACTTAAGTAGAAAGGCAACTGTGTCTTCCCAGACTAAGTTGTGATCATAGAGATTATAGGAACTCTTCCCAGGGCTTCAAGACAATGACTGAGTAAGCAAGGGAAAAAAATAATTAAAAAAAAAAGTGAAGCCATCAAAAGCAGAAAAGATTGGCACATAATGACATAGACTGAAGAGAACCGTACCAGCAACTTTAAAAAGTAAAAAAAGTTGACCACATTACAGAAGGATTTTTTTGCATACCATGGATATTTAAAGAGGAAAAACTTGGCCTTATGGAAAAAAATTTAAAGATCTCCCCAGGAAAGGAATAACAACTCATGGACTCTTCTTGTTCTAGGACTGTACCTTGAACTTTATGAATCTCATTTGCTTTGAGCTGTGACTAAAATCTTAGGCTTATTAACAGTATCACAACATACTAATACTGATCACTGAAAAAAATAAATCTAGTGCAGTGAAAGAGCCTGATTTTCTTCATATAAGTGCTGTGACAACTCACTAAGTAAAATGTTTTGTGTTTTCAGTGGGCTTTCTCACAATAATGAAGTTTTCATCATTTCTCTGTCATTCTCTTCATAAAATAAAACATTGATTTTTTCCTATTTTACAGATGAAGCAATGAGGCACAGAGACTCCTTTTACAAAAGTATAGGCATCTGGGGAATCGGAAACAAGGTTTAGAACCTGAGTTCCCTTATTTCTAGTAAAACAGTCTATCCAGTGGGCCACATTTCTTCCTATAGTTGACACTCTACACAGCTGCTATACAATGTCAGTTGGGGTTTTATTTTTCATTAGTTTGCACGCCATCTGTCCTGTGAGTGAAAAACAAGAAGCTATTTAAACATTCCTCTCCACTGATCTCTTTCCTTCCTTCCGTCCTCCAATAGGCTGGGAAACAGAATGGTTTTAAAAATTACAGTATACATAGATGCACAGATCTACATATAAACCAAGACAATGTCTCCTACGAATCCTGTGACCGCTTTGAAAAAACTGCCTGTTTCCCCTTTTTAAAGTAAAATTCTGTCAGGTTAGGGAACCAACCACAACATTCCTGATCTCCTGGGTAGGGAAGTTATTGAAGCTGTTACACTCATGCATTATGCCTCCATCCCTTTTTCTCCCTGTCCCATCTCTTTCTCTTTTCCTCCTCTTGCTCCCTGTCCATGTCTCTCTCTCTCTTTTTCCTCCATTCCTGTCCCTCTCTTTCCCTTAATAACCATATTTACTTTAGCAAGTCAATGAGTGTGGCAAAAGGAACACAAAGCAACTATTAGATCACAGATGTCTGTCCTTTACCACTGCAGTATAGACCTGTAATCCCCCAGCAAATGTATCTGGTATTATACAGAAGCCAAAATTAATCTTGGGGCTTTGTCAGACAAGCTCTGGCTGTTCTTGCTGCAATCATTTATGTATCATTGCCCCTAGCTGCCAGCCTTCTATTTCTGCAAAGGGTTAGGGACTGAAGATGTTAAGCAAAGAAGATTCATGTCCATGCCTTAGCATGGCCACCAGACAAAATAGTCAAGATCAACAGAGGCTGAGCTGTGGATACATACTGCTTTCTGCTGACTCTTCTATGGGACCTGTAATCTATAGCAAAGAATAGACCAGTCAGCTGTGGGTAAAATCTTACACCAATGCAGAAAAATCTCCCAGAGCCCATCTGTCGAATGCTTTTCATTTGCTGTACACAGGCAGCTCTAAGTGGATTGAGGAAAGGTGCATAACTTTTTGGTGTAGGCCAAAGACAAAAATCAGGACATACAGTGGCTGACTATTTTGCCTGATGCACAGTAACTGCAAACCTTAATGTGTACGGAATGTGGATTGGGTGTAGCCCATCATTTCATGGGAGTGAGGTTTACAAAATTTTCAGGAGTTTTTCAACCCAGAGAGATGATTAAATGGGTGCAGCCAAGTCGAAAAGCTGCTGTAGCTGTGTATTCTTAAAGAGGGTATGAGGGTGCTATGACCTATTGATCTTGGACATCTCTTGGGAGCTACTGACATAAGAGATTTCCTTGTCTAATCAAGGCAGTATATTTTCAGTACAGCTTTGTCCAAGATGTATCTTCCACTTTGGAATCTGCTCTCTGCTTTTGTTGGAAATATCCAGCTTTTGCTGGATACCTGGCTTTCTACAAATATTTTGGTTAGAATTGTATATTAAAAAGCTTATGTTAAAAAGAGAAGAAGCGTCCTACGTGTTCTGGGCTTGTTTAAATTTGTGATCATCTATAAGAGACTTTACACCGAGTGCCTGATAAACTTATTGACCCATGACTGATAGAGTTTTATATTATCAATGGCTGATTTTCAAGGAGCTGAACCCCTGAAGCTTGTATTGACTCTGTCTGTTTGAGTACTCAAAAGTTCTGTAAATCCCACTCCCATGATACATTAGACCAGCGTGTTTTTAACACTGGTCTTGCAATAAGCAGACAAATCAGAACTCATGCCGTTTGGTACATATCAAGTCCTTATGAATCTTGATTTCCCTTTAGGATCATGTAATTCATGTTAATATTTCTTACATATTCTGTAGCAGTGAGAATATGGAGGGAGCCTTTGGAATTGTGACTTCCTAATTTGTTGCATTAAGGGGAAAAAGACTTTCTGCTTTCCTTTAATCAATATGATGTACATCAAACATGTCTTTCAGCTATTGGTGTAAAAAAACAGCAGTAAGAAGCAAAGTAATTATTACACCTTTTTTAAATAGTCTTAGTTGTGAACGGCAACTAACGGCAATGGATATTTAAAGGGATAGCAAAATGGAAATAATTTTATCTTTTTTTGTGGGATATTTTTCTCAGTAGTGTGTCTAGCAATTTCATCTGCACAAAGTTATATCAATACCTTCAGCCAAAACATAAAACTTTTGTCCGACTTAGGTGCTGATCTCTGAAGAGAAAATGTTTTGGCTGACAAGGACAAGGATTTAGATTCCACGAAATTGCTTCTCTGGCAGATTGCACTAGGGGAAAACAGTCTAGACACACAAACCATTCTTGCCAGGACTGATTTTAATTCCCAGGCTCTACATGAGGCCTTTTCTCTACTTCCCATTTCTGAGTCTTTAATCTTCCTTGCAGGTCAAGTGACTATGCATTGTTCTGTGTCCTTAGTTTTTGTCTAATTATGGCATTTAGGAGACTATGCCTTGAGCTATCACCCTCATTTTGGAGAGCTTTTTAACATATACTTGATCCTCTTCTTCCATTTCTAGATTAAATAGGCAAATTTATGTGTTTTCTTCTCCTTCACGGGTCAATATATTGCATAGGAAACCTCCCAACATAAATCATAACTGAATCATTTCAGTTTAGTTGCTAGAGGCTTGGGTGGTCCTGTGGTTTGCAGGTCAAGATATTAGCACATCCTCAGTATGATAAGAGATGTACAAACAGCTACACCCACTCTGTCCAGGGGTGATTAATTTTACAGAGGGGAGGGGACATTTCCTCAGCTGTCCTCCTGAGGGGATGTACAACAAAAAAGCGTGTTTAATCACCACCGGGACTTCCATAGAAGTTCTACCAGTGGAAGTTCCAAGAGGGACATCTGAATCAGTGTGTCCCCTGGCTGCCCTGCCTACCTCCCTTTACACATTGTATTATGCTCTTTAGGGGACTGTGCTAGCACTTTCTGCTCTCTCAGGGTTACTGGTTGTAAGTGATTTCTGCTGCTGAAGGCCTTCTCAATGAAAACTCCTTTCACTTCCAGCTCTCAGATGTTTGGCATAGACCCAAAAAAGAGTATGGTTCCCCTGCTAATTAGAAGATGCTCAGATGTTACTAGTGCTGTTTACTGTGCGTCCAATTCTTGATGAACCAATGAATGAGAATTATAGCAAAAACATTGTAGAGATGTGACAGGGATAATTCACTTGATGAAGACTTGACAGATATGTAAAGAACTTAAAAACATGAAATTTAAAATAATTAGGATCTTTGATTAAACAAACAATCAATCAAATAGCTCTTTTATTTCATTCTTTCTTTCACAAATAGCACTTTAAAAACAGCAGCTTATTTGGGGTGTTGTAGCTTTACCAGTAAGAGACATAGAAGAGTGTTTCAACTCAACTAATTCTTGCAATAGTACAACTGGGAGGCAACAAGTTTGAAAGATGGAAAAAGAAATCCTCATTAAAAAGCACAATGACACTTAGGCTACCAACTGATTTCAAGGTGACAGTGCCAAATCTTTTACCTTTTTCTAGCTCTTTGTTTTTCTGTTCATTCCACATCGCAGAGCAACTATAGCAATGTTAAATGGATAAGGCCAGAGCTCATATAGGAGTGAATGAGCTACAATTTACAGCATGTGGGTCATCTGCCCTATAAATCCCAAGATCTGCTTCTGAGCACAGAAAAAGAGAGGAAAGAAAAAGCTGAGGAACATTCTCTCATAACAGTGGTCTTTCTGTTGCAAGGATAAAAATATAGATAGAACCAGCATCACTTTTAGAAGCCATGAAATTGAATGAATAACATTTATTGCTAACTTTCTGGCCACTTCTGGAAAAAAAGTAGTGACTAGGGTGATGAACTGATAATTTTGGCAAAGACTTCTGGGTCTATTCTCTGTGTTCACTATGAGCTGTGGCTTCTGTTCTCTTCACAGTGCCTCTCCTACTAAAGGAACGGTGAGACTGTAAGGAATCTGCCTAGGAGCCACAAGTCTTTAGAGGTAAGTCTCCTATTGTGTACTTTTATAAGGAAAGCAGAGAATTTGGTCCCTTAACAAAAGATCCATCCTACTCTAAAGCAATTTTCTCAGGCACAGAGACTGCATGGGAATCTGGCTCTGGTTTCATTGGACTTTTTTTTCTTGCTTAAACTTAAGCAAACTTTAGGATCAAGTTACTGATCCTAAAACAACTATTCTTTTTTTTTTTTTGAAAACACTATATTTTACTTCATTAAATTTTACATCTGAAATGTTTGTGCAACTGATCTCTAAAAGATAGTAATAAATCTCAGCTTCTGTGATCAAAGAAAGTGTAAAGAGTTCAGAATAAAAATACTGTACAACATGGGAGGAGTACCCTGACTCAGAGAGACACTTCACCAACCACGTAGTTTTCACAAAAGACAAAACTAGACTGATGTTATGAGCCATGAACTTTCTTACTTAGCATGAAAATGGAGGATGTCACTCTTTTCATGCTGTGTGAACAGTGTGGAAAAAGGTAGTAAAAGGCTAGAACTACTATCATAATGATGTTTATAGCAGAAAGTATTTGCAATTACGCAATCAGAAAAGCAGGCACCAACACTAATCCGCAGTGGGGTGTTTAGATGTGAACTTTACTCAGTGCTTGCGTGATCAGAGTTAGGATTTGAATTGTGCCACTGAGAGGCTGCAGATAAGACACTGTCTATATCTGCTCTTTCTGTTCTCGATGTTTTAGATTATATTTGATTTTATTAAATTAGATTAGATTATGGAGATCCCTGTAGCACCACGCTTTAAAAAGGTTGTTTTCACACCCACTGGACAATCATCCAAGCAGACTACATACCTTTCAAGAGAGAGAGACAGCCTTGTGGCCATGATGAAGTCCTACTGCTCTGGGCTAGTTCTGCAGATTGAGACCAGTGGAAGATGTTCAGGCAGGGATATACCAGCTCAGGAATAGACTTAAAGTACATATTGCTTTGGTACCAAGCCTACAGAAAATATTTTAAAAGTTACTCAAATTGGAGATATAACTCTCCTCTGGTGTGTACCCTCCTTTCTTGAGTAATTTTTCGGGTTTGGGAGTTTGCTTGCTTTGACCCTTTTTTTAAGGTCACAGTGGCAGAAAATGTGTGGCTTCTGTCAGGACAAGGCAATTTTTGCTTTCTACTGTCCCCACGCTATCTGCAGATGTAGTGACTAGAGCATGTCCTCCCTTTTTCTTATGCCCATTTAAGATTTTATTGCTACCAGGTAGAAAAACTGCAAGTTAGCCTTAAAATAACGACATAAGAAGAAGTCCTTCTTATTTCTGCAAAGGAATAGAGGAGTGAAAAATTGATCTCTCTCCCACCTTGACCACTTTCCTTTTGGAAACTCCAAGGATTTGTTCAGATCTGTGATTTTGGGAAACACAAATTTTTCTTGGTCAACTTGGATTGGCAAAATGTTATTAGAAAGAAATAAAATAAAATGAAATCCCAGTTAGTTATAAAAGTGTGACTGTGCTGTACCACTAAGAATTTCTAAATGAATGTTCACTAGCAGTTCCAATGCAGTGATTTCATCTCTTAATGCCAGGCATGCTTTCAGGGCAAAGTAGAGTAATCAAGGCTATCGCCTGCAGGGGCTGCTGTCATGCAAGAGTAATTATACCAGGATGGAACAAACAATCAAACTGTAAGGACAGATGTTGTTTGGTTTTGTTTTATGTTAAGGACTAAGTTTATGTTCCACATTAACAGAAACAGTATCTTTTTGTGGAAGTCTTGGGATACTTTCCAGAAATGAGTAAGAACTAAGGCATATACTTTTCAACATGTTGGGATCTCCTATCTGAGAGGATGTCCTGTTTACATTTTGTGCTCTAGCTAAGTAATTATGCTGCATGAGTGCTCCAGAAATGAGGTGAAATATAAGAGGGGAAAATGGCTTGAAATGGATTTTCACACAAGTTTGAAAAATGACACTTGCATGACCCCTGTCATCAAACCATTTGGGATTAGTCCTACAAAGGTATATATTTAACAAGAATAGGCACTCAGAAGAGAGAGGCCTTGGCATTCATGGAATGTATTTTGGGTGGTTTAAAACCTGTTTTCATCTTCTTTCTCAGAAAGAAAATAAGGAGCGGCTGATAATGTGGCTCACAGCCAGTCTCATGTTATGAAATGACCTGTATAGGTAACCAAACAGTGATGAATCTAACACTAGCATAAACCAGCATCTAGAAATAACAAAACTAAAAAAGCAAGAGGGATCGACTCATTTACATCATCCCTTTGTGGCGTAAAAGCTTTCTATATCACAATGGTAATATATTACACAGGATTTACATTATCTGATATGAAAGGCAACAGAAAATCAACCTTACTCTTTTAAGGTTGGAATTAATTTTGCAGAGGAGTGGCAATTTTATTTTTTGGTGGGAGGCAGAAACAACTTGTAATCAAATGGGGAGACAAAGTGACAGATTCAGAGATTAGTTTGAATGGATTTCAATATTAGCAGAAATCTAAAGAAGTGTTGCTTTTACAAGTACCATAGTGCATTGTGCTTTCTGTAGTTGAGGTGTAGATCAGGGAAGTTATAAAAATTATATGCTGGTGGCTCTGTGATATCTCTGCAAGTTCACAACACTCATTCACCTGGTTAACTTGTCTCCTGCTAGTGATGACTTCTAGATTTAGAAATGGGAAAACTGAGATCTAAATCCAAGAAAGGCTAGAAAGAAACCATGTTGATTTAACACACCTTGTTAATTCATTTTTATATTCATCTGTATTACCAGACAATGTAGGAATCCTGCTCATGAGCCCAGTCAAATTGTTAGCTTTGTAGGTAATGCATAAACAGAAAGAAAAGGGTGCTTCCTGCTACCCACCCCCAAACAAAAAGAATTTCAATTTCGAACATAGGCAAAACATTGTAGACTAATGGGAAACTACCTACATGATGATAATAGTAAATATGGTATGTAGTGCTTCTGCACACCCACAGCTTAACTGCTGTCAAGATTTGGTAGACTTCCAGGAAAAGGAAAAATTTAAGGCACGGTTTGATAAAGTGTTAATTTTTAAATGTTTACGGGGAGCTTTTCAACCCTGTCCAAGGGATACTGATGGGCACACTTCTGTTCTCACTGTGACCTCCTCAAGCTAACTAAAATTAACAAATCTTCATTCCACCATCCGGGACTAGCCCTCTCTCTTTGCATATAGATAGATGTATAGATGCAAATCTTATAAGAATTTTTATATTAGGAATGATATCCAGGGCCAAATCCTGGCATTGCTATTCATCTGGGTTTCCACTTGACCTGATGCTTCTCACATTCACTTTAGTAGCATATTATCTCAGAAGTCCTTGTGTATAATTGCATGCAAAATGAAGTCCATTGATGCAAAACAGTTTGAGCTCTGAATAAAGTAAAAAAAAGACTTTTCCTGGGAATTAGCCCAAAAGAATAGGTGATGGGACTGCTGAAAATAGTAAATTCAGTGTATCTATTATACACAAAGAGCCTTCCTAATACAACATTCACATTTCTTTCTAATTAAAAATTTAGAAATCTAGATCTCTCTGTCTGAGCTTTTACGTGGTGCCCATCATCCCTGCTTCTGAGAAAATGAGAATAGTTCATTGTATGTACTATGAGGTCTGCCAGTGTTATTTCTGAAATATGGGAACTGGTGGTATAATAAAATGCACTGCAGAACTCTGAAAGCCCTTGATTCTATATTTACATCTCTGAACAAGCTCACTTTGACTCATAGCTCCTTAATTAGAGGCATAGTCGTTTTCTTTTCTGTAGGGCATTTTCTTACCCTCACAATACAAGCATACATTTGGTAACTAATACCAGCAATTAGCCTCATCTGCTATGTAAATGAGTGTAATTGCAATTAAATACTTTAGTGGGCCCGAAGGGAAAACATGCAATCATTACAAAGTAAGTAGGACTACATGGTAAAGGGACTTTTAGGAGTGCTAGCAGAAGTGCTTTTTCCCTGTGGTGACTATGGTCCTTTCCATTGTTAGTTATTTCTTCAGGAGTTTAGAACCTGGTTCAAAGGGTATTTTTTCTCTTTTTCATTGAGAACTGTGAAAACTATAGAACAAAGAATGACACGTTTGATGAAGAGAAGAGAAATTATCTCCAGACTGTTCACAGGATTTTGCGGTGCTTGTCTGAGCCCCACTGAAAAACAGGATACCAAAAGCAACACTGGGAAGTTCCTGGACTGGCTTTATTGTCAAAGATTTGTTGGAACCAATGGCTATGACAGTTTTACGCCAACTAAATAACTCTCACTGAATATGTCTACATTACTCTGTCTTCCACAAGAGCTGTCACTGGCATACTGCAGGCAGCCTGTCCGGATGGGATTTGATGGTGTACTAAACACAATATAGAGATACCAGCGCTGTACAACTCATACTGAGCTTGGACTTCATGTGTGAACAAACCGCAAAGCTAATTTTGAGAGTGTCCTCTCAAAAACTAATACAGATGCATGGTCAGCTGTAACTTGATGGTGTAAATATGACTCAAAATTCTCATTTGGATATCCTTTCTACATAATTTTGTATCTGAGTTAATTACCAGTGCCAAATCCACATTTTGAAATACAATTATTTATCCCTAATTTCTTCTATTAGTTCAGGGTAGTGGAACGATCTGTTAAATCTGAGATGCCTGAAACTGCTTAAAGAATTGCAGTGAGGCATCTCTATTTATTAAGAGTAAATGCCTGAATAGAGCTGAGGCAGCCTGGCCAAAAGATTATAAAAATGTTTCATCGCCTAAGAAGAGCTTCACACTCCTTTGTTATAGACCATCACTGAGCTACTCATTCTGGCTTTGAAAGTTTCTATGGGTGCCTGGAAATATTTACTCCTTCTCAGATGGACACTGCAGCAAAAGATTTCCATGACCTCTAGCTTTACCACTGCTTTTTTTCTTTTTTTTTGTTCACAAGTTATTTTCAGTGGAGTTGTTAAGTTTGATCAAAATCGAGCACTGCACTGCGCATGTTGATCCTTTTTACTGCATCTCAAAAAGATGACTGGGAGGGAGAGGTCTGAACTGATATTCTTCTTAAAGAATTCCTTGATTTACCTATAGGTCAGTATTTCTGATTGTGGATATTGGTGTTAGTGAGCCCGAGGAGCAGGTGATGCTCCCTAAAGGCAGGTGGCCAGTTGCCATGCCACAGTAACAGAGCCAGCAGAGTCCTCACTGACAAGGGTCCTGTCCCACAGCACCAGGGCGAGGCAAACAGGGCAGGCCCAAACCAGTAAGCAGGTTCAGACAGGAGCACAGATCTTCAAACAAGCCCACTGTAATGAGGCATGTCTGAGGTCAGACCAAGAAGTCAGTCTGTGGGTGAGGGTCAGAATCCAGATCCACAGGGTCCAGATCAATAGATGCAAGGCAGCCCTGTCATGAGCCAAGCATGACCTCTGCTTAAAACTATCTCCCAATCACCATAGGAACTCCTGCTCCAACTTCTTCCAGCTTTTTCTCAAAGATCTCCAAGGCCAGCTGAGACCTCTCAGACAGATCTCTCCTTTCAGAGTTGGTCCTGAGTGCACAGAATTAAAACACCTAGGAAGGGTTGGTTTGCTCTGGGCTCTGACAATCTGATAGACTGAGAGATTCCTTAGAAGAGCACTTCAAGACCATTCTGCTTATTAGTAGACACTCGTCTATCATGGAAAATATCAGTAGAATAGTGAGAAGAACACACCAAGTTAAATTCAGGCTAGGCAAGTGAGGAGTACTTTTCAACAGAAATAGGTGCTGCCTGAATTAATCATCTTCTTGAGATACATTGTCTGTATGAATCAAAATCCTGGTGGCTTATTTATCCACTGGTCCAATGAAATATTTCTTTGTGATATATAAAGTAATTTATTTTTATGTCAGGCAAGGTAGCTGTATCTATCCGTCTCTCAGGATGACTTCAGAACAGCAAGTGGAGTACAACTCACATTAGTTTCTATTACAGTCTATCAGGAAAAAAAACCAAGGAAAGTCTTGATGGTAAATTAGTGTTCTAAAGTTCCCACAAGCTGCTTAATGTGATTCAGTAATGTAATGAGAAATAAACTACTTGGCATTGGTATCCCTTAATTAATATCTTTCTCATATGAATGAAAGGATTCATGATTGGTGACAAAAATACTGCTACTGAGGTTTAAGTTTTCATAGTCAGTTGAGCAATCTCTCTCAAATAAAATATTATTTCCTAAATTCAAAGGTACTTTATTTGGTATGCTTTGAAGATGATAACCTGTTTGCATAAACAGAGTTTTACATTATCCTTCACAAGAAGTCATATATTGTTCATTAACTAGAACTAATGGATAAGTAGTTATGGGGCATTTGGGGATATGGGCTTTCCAGAATCACAGCTGTAAGACTAAGAGTTGGGTGGTGCTGTATTTTTATCTCTTCCACTTAGAAATCCATTTCAGACCTTCTGTCCATGGAAAAACAATCACTGATATTTCTTCTATTGTTTATGTATATCAATCAGTTTATGAAAGTCTATGCTGTTCTCATCTTAAGAAGATGTAACTGCCTGTGAAGTAATGTGATTTTTCTTCCATGTTTCACCAAAATATCTGGAGTTTTATCATTGAGGGTGGTCATCACTGCAGAATCTGAGTTCAAACTCATTCATCCATATGTCAGCCAAGAACTATTCTTCACTGAGAACTAGTATTCTGAAGAATCCCTTATTCCACATAAGAGATTTTGGTGTGTTTTATAGCTTTTAAGGTTAACATGTCGATTAAAGACAGATTTTCACAATTTAGCATGAAACACATCCTTTCGGTTGCCTGTGAATTTGTGTGGATAAAGAGTATGAGCAGAACGTGGTCGGCAGAGCAGCATATACATTGTTAAGAAGAAAAAAACCCTCAGATTCAAAACACTGATTTCAAGCCACTAAAATGAAATTCAGAAAAGTAGCAGGCTGGTTTTAGGACTCCGAATTCAGAAGCGATTGAACAAAGGTTAGGGTTCACCATATTGCTTTGATGAGTACCCTTAGCAATTGTTTTCTATTCCAGGGATCTTTGAATTTAAGATCTTCCTCTGTTTATCATTATACTAATTGCTGGCACAGCACATCTTTAGAACTGAACTTTTTCCATAAAATTTCAGTTTTAATAGTGGTGAAGAAATTAAAATTAAAAGTCAGTGTTATTGGTTTGGGTCTGTGGAACATAATTTAAAGGAATTGGAATTCAGGCCACAGCCTGGGTTGTAATTTTTAGGAAAGAATAGGCACAGAAATGTCAGCTATAAGCCCAATGCTTAACATGTGTCTGTTCTGTGTGAACTCGTATTCACCTTAGCCCTGTGGAGCACAAAGTTTTTCTTCCAGCCAGCTGCAATACTCAGCCTGTTTGTAACCTCCTTGTAAGTGGAATTGTTTCAGCCTTTCCCCTGCCGACAGCAAAACATAAACATGAGGCACATTAAAATGGAAACAGGATCCTGGTCCTTTCTGTTTCTCAGTTTTATTTAGCAGTGACCTTTAACCCTCATTAAGATACTTTGGAAAGTTTGGGACTCCTTTTTTTTTATAGCTCATTGTGGGAATATTTAGGTTTGTTATGTTGGTTTTCTCTTCAAAAATATTTAAATGCCTTTAGGCAGTTGTATAAAAAAAAACCCAAAACACAATTTATTTACTTATTCTAAAAAAAGTCTGTAGGCTATTTTTCACAGCATACACTCTGGTCATTGCAGTCATCCCGTAGCAATAAGGCAAACACTGACACCCAAATTTTACTCAAGAGGAGTATCAATGCACACCAGAGTTTTGTCTGGGGCAAAATATATACACACTAATAGATGCTAGTCCAAAAACATAGATTAATGAACAGAAAATATAAAATAAAATTGTTTTATCTATGAAAATAGGACTCTTAGGTTCATGAATACAAAAGTTATGTGCTGTTAAACGTGTTTAACAGTTTGCAATATATGTCAATAGCTAGATATGTCCTCAGAACTGTTTGCCATAAAAACTTCCTGATCTGTTGGTAAGTGTGTGCATGCATCAGAAACATGCTAAACACAATACAAGGTTCAGTATTAGAAGTTTTGCCCAGGGAAGTTTTGAATGTCTGATGCTTGCTATTTCTAACCTTTCTACAGAAAATTCTTTTCCTTAAGTTAAAAAATTAGTCATGCTTCCTCTGATTTAAATGTGTGGAAGAGAAGTTATACTGAAATATACATGGCTTGTGCTCCTGGAAAGAATGAAAAATGTCATTGAGATATATTTAAAGACTGAGAGTTTTTGATGTTGATGATACTGTTTGACTTGTTGCTTTTCTATTTTTTTATGAAAGAATTAGCAAACAAAGAGGTGTAAGATGCATGTTCTCTGCAACGGAATTCAGCTTCCATTTATGAAGTGAAATAAACACATCAGAAATGAAAATATTATATTTTTTTGTCTGATTTTAAGAAAACACCTTCCCAAGAGTTTAAAATCTTCCTGTGATATTTCTTCTAATAAAAAGGCTAGCAAATTTGTTTCTGTGTTTGTCATTCGCTGGAATTATGAATTATCACATTATTTTTAAATCCTGCTAAAAATCTCATTTTGAAAAATGTGGCATTTCATGCCATATTTTAAGGGGAAAAAAATTTATGTTCAAAATGTCTCTCTGCAGTTTTAAATTTGATTTAATTTTTCCAGTTATTTTCCTCTGTTCTTCACCCTTTTCCTTTCTAATCCAAAAATGAATAAAAAAAAGTAATATGAAAAAATTCAATGCAAAGAATTCAAAACATCTTTGAGCTTCCATTTATGTATGATATGGAGTGGTTGTTACAGGTTCCCTTCCAAGACAAGCCTTTAGAAGGAGTCACATTATAGTAAAATGCTTTATTATCCTAATTTCTGGGACTGTAAGAAACTTCCCACAGATGCTGTGATTTTGTCAGATGGACTTTGGTAGTATTTGTTTGAGCTGATGAAAATTCACTTCATCCTTGATAATATATTTGAACAGCTAAATGCTTTATTGTTAAAAATGTGCTTCTCATTTCCTTCTTGTGACTTTCTTGTTTCAGTACCTAGTGATTAGTTCTTATATATGTCATATTTAGTATGATTAAATGAAGGCAAAATATGCTATGTCTTATCTTTATTTTGAGATTCAAATTGTTTGATGGGAGCTTTCAATCTCATTATCTTCCTCTCCTACTATAAAGGTAAACCAGCAGCGTGCATTCAAGTATGCTGATTACAGTGAAATCAAGAGTCAGTTTGACCCTATGGGTCTAAATTTGCCGAATTAAGCACTTTAATTTAAGTAGCTTCTGAAAACTGATGTTCATTGGCTATAGGTTACATTTTTTTACTAATGAGGTACAGCCTTCCAGATATAGTAAAGATCATCATAATCCATAAATTTTATGTCCATTAATGGTAATATTTTCACTTTTAATCTTTACTATTATTTGATGGCAAAGATGTACTTTTTATCAATGATTTTACAGGTTAAAGCTAGTTCAAAAAAGAAAAATCAAAAATCCTCTGCAGTGTTACAGTTTCAAAAGTGACCTTGTCAAAGTGAGGCATTCTTACTTCAATTAAATTCAAAGTTAGTTGGTCCCATGGGTAATGCTGAAATGTATAATGTTAGCAATTATAAGAATACTTTGCAAAAGTAGTTAAAAAACCCTAAAAAATTCTTTTATGCTATGCTAGTTTTTAGGAAAAAAAGGAAGACTTTATATTAGTAGCCATTTATGAGGTCATTTTGGAGTGTATTGTTACATAAAATATGAGGTCAGCAAGTAAGGCTAATTAAATTTTAGTAGGAGCAAAAGTCACCAAAAGGGTTTTACTTTCATCCTACTCAGTCTAAAATAGTGATACAATACACCATTAATAGCCTTGGAATTGCTAATTATTTCAACATGAATAGCAGTATCAGTGCTGTCAGTTGAATTTAATACCCTCCTGATGATGCCTGAAGAATGAATGATTACTTTTATTATTTTACAGTTTCAGAAACAAAAAACAAACGAGCAAATTCAACCCAAACATGGAAAGAATCATTCAGAGAAAGTACCTGTTGTAGTCCTTATTGAGAATTTTTCTGCAGAAGTTTTCCATCAGTAAATGCAGGTCAATTAATTTAAAGTAATTTCAGAGGAACATACTGCTTTCACATAAGTTTTCTTGGGAAGAAGTCAACATTTCTCTTTTATTATTTTATTTTAAACCACTTCTTTAATAATTTTAATACTTTTTAAATTTACTGCGTATTTGAGAAAATATTGAGAATGTTGTAGTTTTGTGCTAACAAGAAAAAAAACCCACCAAAATGTTTTAATGATCCTGAATTGAACTTCCATTTTTCATAAGAATTTTAAAATTTTGAAATTCTGTTCAAATTAGGAGCAGAAAAAAACCCCATGAAATCTTGGTGTTTCCCTTGAAGTTGATAGTTTATTTTTCCACCAGCGCAATTCAGTATTTCACCACATTGTATAGGAGGATTTAAGATTTTTAAAAATATATGGCTTAGGTTTACCATTTTATGCAGAACATAGGAGACTTGTGAAATATTCTTATTCTGTTATCTGAAAGAGTGCATTAGTACTTCTAGTTTAATTACCCTGAAAAGTCAAGTTCTGTCTGTAGTCACTAATTCAACTTCGCTTCTCAGAAAATAATATTCTGCCCATTATATGAATACATAGGGTTTTTTCCTCAGAATAACTTTTAATATTAAGGAGAAAAATCCATCTTTGGTATTTCTGAATCTCCAGTTATTGTAGTGTAAAAGTTTTCTTTTTCTGAAAGTGGACTTTTAACTTTCAAAAAATGATGTTTAAGAGAACAGCAAACCATTCATTGTGTTCACATCCAAGATTTGAAAAGGAGGTGACTTAACAGAGTTATTCTCTCACAGTAGTACAGCAGTATTTTTAAAAATATATTTGAACATACCTTGCTTTTAATTCTAGCAAGTACGGTGATCAATAAATGTTTCCCTGTTCTGGTTTTACCTTAGCAGATCTTGCTTCATAAAATGAGTGTGAGCTCTCGTATTGTTTCTTGGTAGGTTGAGAATTCTACTATGAAACAGAGATTTTATTTCTTTCTTCTGTTTCTATTCTGATTTTAAAAAACCCCAAGCAGCTGATGTTACAATAAAGACTTTTTTGTTTTTTTCAGAGTCTACAATTTGGACCCTATTTGGTTTAGAAAAAGTAGGTATTTTGATGTGCTGCTATGCAAATGTTCATGGAAGAGAGTCTTGTACATTCAGTAAAATGAAAACATTGGCAAGAAAAATCAGATTCTGAAAATATTAAAATACATCCTAATTTCAAGAAAGACATGATGGAAAAAGGGTGCTGGTTCAAGGTGCAATGAAGTATCAGCTACATTTGCCCTGGGAAGATCTTTCTGAAGTAGCTCACAATACATGGAGGTGAAAGAAAAGAGGAATTAAATTATTCCATTTCCATCAGAATAACCAGATAACAACCCATCCCTGTGGACTTCAGAAGGAATAACAGGATACCTTAACCATCTACAGCAAGGATCACTGTTTATATGGTTACTCTACACATTCTCTGATAGCACACATAGGGGGGATTTTTCAGCTGGTGTATTTCCACTGTAGATTTGAAGCATAAACAATCATTTATAACAGACGTGCTTCAAATTCTCACTCAGGGAAGAGAAGAAAGTGCTTTGAATTCGAGTGCAACATCTTATTTTAGTAATTTTCCCTAATATTCCTCAAGTCACCCCTCACCACCCATTCATATTCCTAGACATGTTGCTTAATACAGAAGTCCAGCAAAGGAAAGAAGCTGTCACAGAATTTTCATAAATGGATTAATAAACATATGTTCTTAACCTGAGATACTTTCCATACCAAAATAAAGATGCATTTTTTGTATTTCAACTGATACTGTTCTTTCCATCTTTCCTTACATTCCTGAAGATGGTTCACTAAAAGCTAATGTTCACTGAACTCTTATGGGTTGGTGCATGGAATCTAACAATGCTTTGATGTTCTGGTTCAGTCGTCAACATAAATTTTGCCATAGACTTTAGTGATTCTGGGATTTCTCACAAAGGATGTGTCCTGAGGAGCTTCTCAGAGGACCTTATCATATGGCTTGAAATGTGAGCACCTCACGTGAAGCAAGGCACCTCAGCTGGTGAGTCACTTCCGTAAATCTATATTTTTAAGAATTATATCTTTACTGATACTGTGGAGGTACTGTGCAGGTAAATCTGAATACTTAAAAAAGATGGATTTTTTTTTTTAATTGGAGAATGAGTACCAAGTTATTGTATAAGAAAAGAACCATTTGATCCAGTGGTTACTGAAGTCAGTCTTTGATGTTAATACATCAGTAGGTCAGTATATAAGTAAAAAAGAATCATGAGTTCTACCTTCATGACTTCTATTCTTTCAAGCATTTCAAGTTACTTGAGATTCCTATTGGTATGATAAGTATACATGTCTGTCCATAGGTATTCCTTCTTCTGGTCCTTTGACTAGATTAGCGTGAACAGATAAATAGTGAGAAAAAAATGTGCACTATTTCTCAGCCTTTCAGTGAGTCCTTTAGAAGATCTGTATAATATTCAAATTTCCCTTCTTTTGGTAATAATAGCTAATAATTCATCATCAATTATAGTGGAGAAACCAAAACGAATTCATTCTTCAAGTTTTAAAGAAAGAATTGTCCTGGTTCCTGCCAGGCCAGAGTTAACCTCCCCAAGCAGCCAGCCCAGGAGAGCTGAGTTAGCCCGGGCTGTTTCCCACACCACCTGATATCACTCCCCCATAAAAGGGGCTTATTGGGGAGGGATATGCCTGGGTGCCTCCAGGGCAGTTCCAGTGTGGCCAGGGTGTTTGGTTCTTGTGTTATTCAATGCTCTGTAATTGTTGGGTCGGTAAGGTACTCTGTGTTATCACTGGGTGTGAGTGTAATTGGCTGTTATTGTTCTACTTTCTTGGTGCTTTTGTCAATAAACTGTCCTTATCCCGACCCATGGAGGCTCTGTTTATTTCTCAAAGTGAGTAAGTGAGCAGCATGTGGTGCTCTGCCACTGTTTGGGGATGAACCTCCACAAGAATGCAGCTGTAGTTATGAAAATAGCACTTTAGATATTGATTAGTGCAACTAATGCTGATTAAAGACTTATGTGTCACGTTGACTAAGTTCATCTTATCTGGCCTGTGGGAATACCTTTTGGTTATGAGGAGCATAGGAACATCTTTAACTGTGGAGCAAGTGTGATGAAATTTAGGTTACTCCGCACGTAATATGAGTAGCTAATCTGGTAGCACACTTTCATGATTGTACACTGTAATGATGACTGGACAAGTATTTTGTGATTTGATGCAGCTTCTGGCAAAGTGAATGAATGCCAAGATTGCCAGAGCATCAAAGGAAACATTTTAAATTTAAGTATGCATGCTGAGATGCAGCTATGCCAATACATGCATATTTATTGGCTCTGGCCAGGAGGAAAATATGCGGCTAATTAAACTAGAGTAAAGCTGGTGAAGATTTGATTTTAGAGGCCTGGGCTATCATAAACTTAGCTGAGATGATTTTGGTGGTTCTAGAAGCAATTTAAAAATAAAATAACCCTAGGCAATGTTAACCTTGGATACTTTCATAACTGGGTGGTTTATTTTCAAAGAGATCAGGGTAGGCTCTAGCAGTAAGTATATCATAGCTCAAGAAAAACATAGGCACACTAGTAATGCCATACACTTCCATGTTTTAGTTCAGGTATCTACTACATGTTTCCTCAGAATGCTTTTCTGTGACCAAGATGAACAAAAAACTAGTTTAATTCATAATTTAGTCAGCTGCATTAGTTGAATTGTAAACAGAACCCAGGAATCTTTGAAGATGCTAGGCAAGGGTCTGGTCACAACAGTTTTGTCACATTGACCAATGTATAATATGAGTAATACAGTTTCAGAAAGTCCACTTTTATGTGTATAAGGGTACAGTAGGGTTTCTAACAATTCACTTTTCTGTGGAGCTTTTGCAAGATGGACATCTTAATATTTTATTTTCTGAAACGAATGTTTCTGCACTAGAAACTGCACTAACACTGGTTACTGACTAGTAGACCAATGGTCAACTGCTATCTGCTATTCACTTTCAGGGCCCAATCAGTGGAAACTTATATGTAAATAGATTATTATCCCTGTAATCTTAATGCATTTTGAAGAATTTTACTATTCTGGGTATGCAGTAGAACCACTGTATTAAAAAATAGAATATACAATACATTTATTCTACTTGGATACATCTGAAAGCCAGGCACTCCAGTGCTTGGCTTGGTGGCTCTGTAACATTCCAAGGTAGGCAGCAGCACTAACCTCAAGCCTTAAAAGACCATTCTCATATTGTTCCTAATTACAAAAATGGCTTAACACTAATGAAATTTAAAAATACATGCATAAATATAAGGTTTTATTGTTATTAGTTTGACATTTCAGCCTTAGGGTACATCCTTATTAAGGTTTACTCCCTGACCATGGGGACAGTTAAAAGAATAGATAAATGAAAACTGAGTTTAGACACTGACATCATGATATGAATATAGAAACAGGAGTTTCATGAAATGCATAAAATCTTTGAAGACCAACAGTAAAATCAAGAGATCTGGAACAGGTACCAGTCTGAGTGGGATATTTTATCCCTTCTCATTGGATCTTATTCCACCACTTCTTTCAAGAGTATAGTTAGTAAATTGGGCATTGAATTTTTATCCCCCTTGAGCAGGCTGTAAGGAAGTGTCCTCTCTATTCCATGCCAGACTGCTTGGATCAACTTACTTCAATGGAATTCAACTGAAAGAAGGAAGGAAGAAGTGGTTGAACATAAATTAAACAAACAAACAAACCGCTGTATCTTACTAAACCCCAGAACAAGATTGTACATGATTTGTTCTGTTTACTTGCCTATGTGAGGGGGCTGTGTGTATGTGTTTAATCTCGTCTTAAAGCCTTACAGAGTAATATGCATAGTCAGACAAACAGTTCCTATACACAGTGTGTAATTCTGAATAAAAATGTTGATGAGCTAGAGAAAAATCAAACTCTGAACACAAGTATCATTCCTTCCTGGTCCCAGTCTCCCAGCTTGTTTATTTAGTGTCACCCATAGTCTGTCATGGCTGACCTAAAACTATCAGAAACAGCCACAATTGCAGCCAAGCATAAACAAAAATCTAAACTGAAGGTGCAAGGGGACTGCCATTCTAGAGATAAGATCTATTGCTGTAATAGCCCTTGATTATGATGACCAAAGGAAAAAATCAAATATACAGACACATTTCTGTCTATTTATACATAAAGGGAGGGAAGCAAATAATTTACAAAGAGGAAGGCATATAGGGAATAGGGTTTCATTACATGTCAGTATTTCTCAACAGTTTATAAAACATGATATTGTGAAACTAGAGGTTTGCTTGTGGTCTTCTCTGTTTGCTTAATGACATTTTGTAAAGTGCTAAAAATCACATGGAGATAGCAAAGAGAGAAAGAGAATCTGCCAGATGGTTATCTGTTGGTAGAGTGTTTTTCACCCTTCCTTCCACCTACAACACAGAAGCCTTGGTTTTACACTGCAGACAGATTTGCATTAGGAGATACCACATAGGAATAGAAGTCTGATATGTCATGCTTCAGGTGTGTGAAAGATGTGTAAATTGCCGGTGACACAGGTAATGAAGGTGACTCCTGTGTGACAAAAACTGACCTGTTATTTAAAAGATGTGATTTTCAGACAATTTTCAATTTTAATTGCAATCACATTCCCTGAATTCATAAATTCATAAGGGGTTTTTTGTAAAAACAGGGAAGAATAAAAAAAAAAAAAAGGTTTAAAGACAAGCTTTAAAGATCTGTGTATAAAAACTGCTGTAGAAAAAACTGCTTGCAGCTCCTCTGTGGAGCCATGCTATGGGCTTGGTCACTTGGCTATTTCAAAGGTTTTGCTTTCTTTAGCTTTAGAATTGCAACATCCTCCTTAATTCTCTGTGTGTTACAAAGTTTCACTTGTCATTGTTTATGTAAATGCAATCTTCAAAGCTCAAAACTCAAGTAAGGGTAGAAATAGGACTTCTCACTTTACAAACAGTGCCTTTAACTGTAGTAAGCAGTACTTTGCACTCCTTTAAAGTTTGCTGAGCAAGTTAAAGGCGAGAAGAGGTAGATGACTCTACTGGTCTCTTATTTTCGAAATGTGTAAATTCAATAGTTCATTAGCAAACAGATGTCCTGAGAAAATTTCTGACTATGCTTCCTTCAGAAATGACTTTGATTTGACCCGTATCTCTTAAACACTCCTTCAAATGTACCTCCTTGGTTTTTATAATTAAAAACCTACAAATGCCGTTGCTCAAGTCTTTTGTGTTTCCTGTCTATTCTCTTCATCAAGCTGTGCTGGCTGTTCAATAGCATGACACTGCAACTCTTACACACATAGAAAGGAGCCAAGAACTAGTCATGAATGATAACTTTTTACTTATTAATACGTGGTTAAAATGTTGATTTTGTGGACATGCTTTATTAAAGCAACCACCCAAGTATTCCATAACTATAAACAACAGTAACTTTCACTGAGAACTCCACCTAAAAATGCTTAGGAATTGGTTGGGTCTGTCACCACACTGGCACAGGAATCACCATCTACCTGACCCTTCTGTTTGTCTGGAAAGAACTGCAGTGTTGTTCTCTATTCTGATTATAAGAAATACAGAAAGTACTAGGAGTTTAAGTATATTCATGAAAAAGGCCCCTACCAGTTATTCTGATTTAATACCAACAAAACTTTTGCATGGAAGTCATAAAGGTGGGGGATGTCCCATTTTCTTGTTAATTCTTCTCCTATTTGTCAGTTACACTTATGTAGCTCTGCAAAGGAGTATTTGGCCTTTACAATAAAAATCCATGAGGGGACTCTGGAAAAGTGGATATAGGGAAGACATCAGAAAGCAGCATTTGATGGAATTTTCAAATTCACATTTTGTAATGTCCTGATCAGGAAGAACTTTCTGGAAAAGTCCCCTAAAACAAAACCAGAATACACCTGTGGTGAACGCATAGCCAGAGATATATTTCTAATGAAAGGAGTTTGCAAGTATTTTGCAGTCCGTAGGTAGAATGTGTTATGGAATTGTTAAGTACTAATCTGTTTTTATATATTTCATTCTATGGGAAGACGCTTACCTGCTTGGAAAAAGCCATGTGGAATTTACTGTTTTTATTACTACACGCAAAATGAAACATTTTACAATGTATGATTGACACCATTGATACTGTTTTTTTGGGTCTGCTAACTGTCCAATACTAGTCAGGAAAAAAGTCTTCTTGAAGTTGTTTTGTTTTAATGGTCCAGAGGTAAATCCTGCCTGCTTTTGATGGCTTGAATAAGGACAAAAGAATTTCTACCATCAAGAAAATATCTGTCTGGTTCACAAACCCACTCAGGTCTGATATCAAGCTCTTTAAGTATCTATAACCTGACTGAAGGAATACATCACTTCTCCCAGAATGACATTGCACTGTAACTGGCAGCAGTTTAGCCTAGACCAGCAGATTTTTGATCTGTCTTCCTGGGTTACTGACCAGGGCCAGGTTTGGATGTAGATTTGAGTGTCCTGTTGCAGAAAAGAAAGATCAAAAGGACTGTAGCTGCCAAGGTATTTAGCATGAATACATCCACTTTAATGCAGTCAGACTGCCTGGGAGAATGCCTATACATTTCAACATGCTACCAAGAAACTTGAGACTTGTTCATCTCTCTACTCTTAAAAAAATCAGCTGCATGCACACAATATGCAGCACACAAAATGCTTTCTGAGGGCAAAAGACATCGGTATGGTTTTTCATAGGAGATGTGAACCTTTGCTACTCTGTCTTCTAACTTTGACACTTTGGTGTGCTACATTCTCAATGCAGATGCTTGTAAAGAAAGAAAAGATACTGAAGGACAAGAAATTAGAACAAGTGCATAGCTCAGTGTCTGTGCAAAGGTGAAATGTAAGTTTTCAACAATGCAGAGACACAGTTCCACACCGCAGCTGAAAGCATTTCAGGGATCAGTCTGAAAATGTGTTTTGGTCAGTAACTAGCAAGTGTCAGTAGCGTTAAAATTTCCAACGCATTTTATAATCCTTTTGGCTTTCTTAACACAGACAAGCATTTTTACTGAGGTTTATTTTACCTAGGTACTAAATAGGTAATGTTGGGAATAACCATGTAACATACTTTGTAAACTAACTATACACTGTGATTTATTCCAAAACATGTTGCAAATAACTTGAAATAACTACCAGCTGATGAATAACTGTTTCTCAAAGTAGAGTTCTGCACGTTTTGGTAAACTTCTGTAGAATTACTTTATTCCTTGTTTAGTAATCTCATTGTCCTACTTACAAAGTATGATTTTTTTCTGTCAGTCTAGTGTTGCACATGTGGTGTGTATTGTTTGACGATTTTTTAAAATCACCAGTATCTCTGAGTTTCAACTTGTGATTTGCAAAGAATGTGCCATCTGAAAAGTTTAGGTTGATGCTTCTCTTTGTTTTCTGCTGTTCTATTACAGTAAAAATTAAAAAGTATAGATTTATAATGGTGCATTTTTTTTCTAGTAAGTAATTATTGAAATTTCCACAGACATTTAAAGCAATTGGAGATAGAAAAGGAAGGAGCCATGGTATAATCTCTTGATTAAGACAGATGTTATGGAATGCTACCTGTCTTATTTCAGCAAATTTTCTTTATAAAACCAAGTTTGCTTGGCCACCAGAAAGGTGAAACAGTTGTGTAATATTATTTAACTTGGTTGTACGGCTTCTTTATTCTTCCCACTCGTGGCAATATGTATATATCTGGAGTCCAAATCTAAAATTTTACCCATAATTGGGTAGGTCTTATAGACAGCAAAAGTTCCTTGATTCTAATTTGTGTTGGTGCAGTGGCAAACATGATAAAAATATGGTTATATTTTTTACTAGTTGTTTGTGATTATTCTGATCAAACTAGAATAAAGGAATTGTAGGTTGTTTGGGTTTTTAAAATTAATTATTATTATTTCACTAGTTTCAGTGTTTTATACGTTCAGTGGAAAAAATATTTTAGTCTGAAATTATAGACAATGTCTCCTCTTGAAAGAAAACATTTTGTTCCACATTGCAAAATACACAGATAGCAGTATCTTTTTAAAATACTGCTATAAATCATGATGAAGCATAATTAGAATGGGATGCCTCTTCATCCTGACAGGTTTCCTCAGGAATTTAGCACAATTTAACAGGTAAGCTATGTTAGAAAGCGAAGCTGCCACAGCCTGGTCAAAAAGGAGGTTCCGTGAACTTAAAACCCTAATATACCTTCTACTGAAGTAAATGTTAAAACACTCAGTGACTAGGTTTTACAGGCATGTGCATCATTTATAAGCTTGCTTGAGTTTTTATTGTTACGGGATTTCTTTGAACTTGGGATAATGAAGATACCCCTCATATCTACTAAACATAAAAAATTACAATAAAGTTTTCTTTCTGAGGAGTATGAATGGGCTTTTGAAACTCATGTCTGGCAGTAATAGTGAAAACTAGTGACTGTGTTGCACTAGTTATGTTGTTGAAAGTTAATACTTCATTACGATGGCACCTGAGTACTCCACATACTCATTTGGTATGCACTGAGTCTTAATTTGGCCAAAGAGATTGAATTTAGACCTTTATGCCATACTTTTCAAGCTGTATGCTGCTGAAAATTAGAATGAAGTTGTCGCTCTCAGTTTTATTTTGTTTTCACTTTGACAGCATGTTCATCATAGAATCACAGAACATTAGGAGTTGGAAGGGACTTCGGAAGATCATCTAGTCCAACCCCCCCTGCCAGAATAGGATCACCTAGGCTAAATCACACAGGTTGTACCTTAATGTTAAAGCAGGAGTTTTTGCTCTGAGGGTTATGTTCCATCACTGGACAGCTATATAACTATACACCAAATCACCAAATTTCCTTCAACTCTGTTATTGATTGCCAATGGAAATTTATTCCTTGCTGGAGTTAATAATAACATTGTATTTGCTTGAGTATAGTCTTCTCTTGTAGATAAAGTAGCATGTGCCTAAAGAATTTTTGAGGATTGAAGCCTGGACAGCCAATAAACAGTTAATTCTGACAATTTTTTAATGGTTCAATTGTGGTTGGCAATCAAAAAGATTGTGTCAAATATTATTCCACTTTCTTTGACTTTTAATTACTATGACTGGGTCATGAATAGATGTTTGTTCCTTTATATTTGTATATACTGAGTTTTAAATGTGAGATTTCTTCCCACAGGTGGATATCTCCTTTTTCATCTTCCTGTTTTCTACCATGCTGTACAAACATAATTTCTAATATCATGAAAGGCAGTGTATAATATTAGTCTAAATAACCAGATAATTGAATTCTTCTCCTCGTAGTAACTGCTTTGTATTCTATTCTTGATGTTCCAAATTTTAGTTTTTTGTCTTTAATTAAAAGTACTAAACTATTTTAGTCACTAGTGACTGACTGACAAGCTTGTGTTATTTTAAATATAGGTAACACGTAAAGTCTGCCTTCGTAGCCTTAGTTAGAATCAGTTTAATCTTTGAACTCTTGAAAAATGGGATGACAAGTCAAATTCATCACTTGTTTATTTCAACAAAGCTTCCTAGGTGAATTGTACTGAAAACTTCATGGAAGAATGGTGAACAGCAAAAATTTTTATTCCAGACTCTGACTTAAAAGTTCCTTTTCTATTTCCATCCAATGTTAAGAAAGTCCATGGATGTTAATTTTTAAAATTTTTTCAGAAAACTCTTTCTGGATATAGTTACAATACAGTAACAGTTACAATAAAATTGATGCATTTTAGATATAAAAGAAACTAGTGGTTTCTCCAGGTTTCCATCTTCTCTCTTCAAACATACTTATAACACCTACATCACCTCCATCCCCTCCCTCCCCCCCTCAAAAGTCAGAATTAGTTTTAATAATATCATTCAACTTCACATGAAACTCTTTCTTAACATGTCAAAATTTCATTCAAGCTGTAATAGTAGTAAATATTTCTCTCCCCTTCTGCTCCCTCCCTTCTCTGAATCTTGGGTGTTTTCTATGATTCTGTGTCATTATAAGGTAAAATGTCAATATGTGTAATGACACAGCACAGTGAAAACACATATTTTAATATTCATGTAAACTCATGTAATTGTAAATTAGGCTGTGCCACCCGCTATCATAACATACTTCATGTGAAAAGATGCTAAATTTACTTGACCTACTTTCATCTTCATGTTTAGGAAACAGGGTATAAGAAGTAAACAAAGTAGTTGTGCCTCATGCAGGAGATGATTATTGTTTGAATTTATGATTCATGCCTTGAGCAAATTTTGTTTGTGGCCTCATTTGCAGCCATAATTTACAACTTTACTAGGGATATACTGTGTATTTGGGAGGCTATATATTAGACATGCTTTGTACTGGAACAGTTTTCTAGCTTTGGGTGTAGTATTTTCTGTGTTTCTGGTAGCTATAAAATTCCTTGGCATAACATTTATTGTAGTAAATATGGATTTTTTTTTTTTTAAATTGCAATTCCCCTTAGGAATGTCCTATTGTATTTACATCAATACCCTTGTTACAGCTAAATCAAACTAGTATTTAAAGGAGTTGTTAATCGTACAAACAACAAATCATAAATGCAAGAATTTACTTTTTCAGTATTTCCTAACCACAGTGTTCAGCTTTTAATGAGTGTTTCATTTTGTTTAATTCATATTTTTAGCCTAATCCAAGTCTGAAACAGTTACATATTTCTGGAGTCTAATGAAGTAATCTTTTCTGATAATTATAGAATTATTATCAGGTAAATTAAGTTGAATTACCTTAGATCTCTTAGACTAAATTCCATGAAGATGATGTTTTGGAGAAAAACTTAAAATAAGATAGGGCAAAATAATACATTGCCTAATATATTCAGGGTATAATCATGTCCTGGAAAGAAATGGTCATTATGAAACGGATTTTAATGTTTATGAATCTACTGTACTCTGGATTGTTTACTGTGACATTTATGTGAATTGTCAGATAAAGTCACAACTAACAGAATCATTGAAGATATGCTTGATATTTTTCCCTTTGTAATTCATATTTCTTTCAATATCCAGATTGTTTACAGACAAGTTCTATTTTTGAGTCACAGGAACTAACCCTCAGGTGGCAGGAGTGGGGCAAAACACCTTTGTGCCTTGTCTTTCAGAAGCCAGACATTTCTAAGCATACCCCAAGGAACAGGGGTTTCTTTTACGTAGCTGTGGGACATCCATATACACCTGTACTCCTGGAAGACCGCACACAAATCCTGCTTTCTCTAGAAAAGACACACAAGGTATGACCCTGTCCTGGGCTTTCTGGGCACACTGTCTGCACCAACACATACTTCCTAAAGGAGTGGTGTGCTGGAGCTACCATTGGGCTTCCCTTCTTTGCCTGAGCCATGCTAGCAAAATTTAATAAAAATCTACTAGCTCTAGCACTGGGTATGCAATTCTTTCATTCTTCTCTTAAATCTATGGACTCACAACTCCATAAAATGCTTAAAGTGACTTTACATGCTGTCTTGGAGCCCAAAAAGAATTCTGCTAAGATCTCTCCTTATACCCCCTCTGTCTCACTTTTAGGACTCTTTAAGTCCAAAAAGAAAAAACAGAGCATCCAGTATCTAATGGAAAGTGAAAGACAAGACTACTTGTCCTCTTGGGCTCATTCCAGACATCCACTCCATTGCCATGGAACCAAACATAGTGGTTCCAAGCTGATGGCAAAGGTGGAGGTGGTGGTCCTACTTATTGTTCTCAAAGGGGAATCTAGAATGAACTAATTTCTCCATTCTCACCATGCTCCTAAAGAGAACCCAGAGGGACCAAGTCTCAACAAAGTCATGATACTCAAAGACAATGATACATGCGAGAATACAGTCTTACTGACTAGATTTTAAGTCCTAAGGAACATGCTAAATCACTTTTCAAAGACAGCATCATTTCACCTACTTGTGAGAGGTAAAATTCAAAAATATTAAAAGGGAGAAAATTACTGAATGATAGGGAGCTGCCATCATAATATGTGCTGCTTAGTGCTTGAACATTGTAACTGTCAAGCTGATTCTATTATGAAAAAGGCAGTAATTTAGCATTATTTAATATTCACAATATGCACATATTGAATAGAAGTGTATGTAGAATATAAGGCCCTATTTCAGCATAAATGAAACTTTAATCACAGGAGTACTCCTATTGATTTTAATAGGATAACTCTTATTCTCACATTTATGCATGTGCATAATAAATAAGAAGCTACTAATGAATATGTTTAAAAATAACTCTGATATTACTTTCAAGGAAATATAAAAGATATCCTAGTTTTCTTAAGTGCTTCTCAGTCAGTTTTTGAGACTGATTCTCCAGTCCACACTCTCTACCAACATCAATTTTATTCTGTTAGCTATATCAGGACCTTTCCTTGGTTTGAGGGCTGTATGAAAATAAATGAGAACAAAATTTAGTTTAGTGAGGGTTTTTCCCAAGAACTGAAGATTTAATGCTGCCATCAAAATTTAGCTGGGGAATATGGGAAACAAAGAAAATGTGGGGAAATATCAGAAACTGTGGAACTGACGACTTCGTAGCCTGATGCTTGAGATGTTCAGGCAGACAGAAAACTTTGAAATGAGGACATAGTAAAGACAGGAAGGTCTGAAGGAAAGCAGACAAATTGCTTCTAAATGCACAGAGGAGCCAATACAAATCACAGAAACTTATATCCCTTCCATGGGCTACTGAAGTTTTCTTCTCAAGCTTCTGTCTAAAGCTTTGTCTTCACATTGCATCCCTGGGGCCAACTGTATGCTGGTCATCCTTCTCTGGAAGTGGGAAAAAAAGCAGGGATGGTGAGTGGCGTGGTTTGCCACAGCTGTGGTATGTAACTCTAGACTCCTTTCCTTTCATGTTATTTCTCCTGACCTCTCCACAGGTGCTAATTTTTTAAGGACCTCACTTGGACATGGCAAGATCTCCTTCTCTGGAGATATTTAAAACCCACCAGGATACAATCCTGTGCAAGCTGCTCTAGGTGACATTGCTTTAGCAGGGGGGGTGAACTAGATGAACATGTGAACATGTCCCTTCCGACACGTGCCATTCTGTGATTCTGTAAAACAGTATCTTGCTTTAACTAAATGTTATGTAACAACCCAAGAGGAATGTCAATTGCTTTGGAAAGGTGCTCAAAAAAACCTCTGTAGGTTCTCCAAGGAGCTATTGATAGCAAATAACTTAAAGGCCATTACAAATCCTACCTTTATCTGGAGTCTAGGTGCCAGTACCATTTCTGATTACTTTGCAACCTGACAGGGTGCTGCTTCTGCATTTTATTCAATGATTGTTCGATAAAAGGGTGAGATAGCTTTTGGAGTAGTGGAACCTTGGATTTGCTCACCCTCTTGTAATCTGCAACCCCTCCATGGCTACATAGATAAAACCTAGCCCATTTGCCTTCCACTGTGCCCTATTCATCTTGCTTTATCTACTGTGTAACAGTGAAGAATATTTTGGTTTTTTTAATTCAGTAAAACTCTTAAGGGGCTACTTTCCTCTAGCTGGGTGAATTATCTTCTTAGAGTAAGGACTGCAAGATCGAAAAGGGAGAGAACTTGCTGGGAGTGACAATAAAATAGCAATACTGATTTATTATATGAAAAATATATATTGTATAAATGGAAAGACCAAAAAGGCCAATTATAGGTGTAAATACAGATGGTTATTTCCAAACAGATTTTAGAAATTAATTTTGTTAAATATTCACACTCTTTTAGTAGTAAGTGCTAATATTAGGAGAGTGTCATGAAAATATCTGAAACCATTAGGTCTAATCACCCATGTTTCTCCCATAGCATAAGAAAATTGTGCCAATATCTTTAAAATGACAGGTTTAAATGTCGGCAGCAGCAGTGTAAATTTTTGATTCCAGCACACATTTTCAGTGTTACTGCCTTTACATAATTACCTTAATGTGGAAAGAAAAAAAATAATTTAAAAAAAGCATATCATGCTCCACTGCTCCTTGTGTGCTCTTTAAGGGGAAAAAAAAATTTTCTATGAAAAAACTGCTTAGCTTTAATTGAGCAAAAGGATTCATATGGGGTCTGGACTTGCAGCTCATAATTTCTGTAGACAGGTTAGTTGCTGTGTGATGATCCTAATTAAATTATATAAAAGCATTGAACTAGATAAACCAGAGTAGCTGCTCGTCAGTTCACCAGGTGAATTACCCACGTGCAGGGGTCTGAATTTGTTCATACACGCCTGCGCCTTTCGTGCCATGTCTTTTTGCTGTTACCAGTGCCCCTCGGACGGCCGCGCGGGGCTGACGTAGTGACTTTCGGTCTATAGGTGGCAGCATTGTCAGGGCTGTGGCGCCGGCTCCGCTCCCGGGAATTTTACACTCGCCTCCAGCCTCCCCCACTGACCCACGCTCTGTGATCAGGGCTGAGTTAACATCACTGCGTGCTCACCTCAGGTAAAATAAAGTGGAATGAAATGTTCAGGCCAAAAATTAGGCTGTGTTAATTTTTCTTTGGGTTTTTTTTTTTCTTTTTCTCTTTTTCTTTTTCTCTTTCTTTTTCTTTCTCTTTTTTCTTTTTTTCTTTTTCTTTTTCTTTTTTTTTTCTTTTTCTTTCTCTTTTTCTTTCTCTTTCTTCTTTTTCTTTTTCTTTTTCTTTTTCTTTTTCTTTTTCTTTTTCTTTTTCTTTTTCTTTTTCTTTTTCTTTTTTTTTCTTTCTCTTTCTCTTTTTCTTTCTCTTTCTCTTTTTCTTTCTCTTTTTCTTTTTCTTTCTCTTTTTCTTTTTCTTTTTCTTTTTCTTTTTCTCTTTCTTTTTCTTTCTCTTTTTCTTTCTCTATTTCTTTTGCTTTTGCTTTTGCTTTTTCTTTTTTCCCCTTCGCTTCCCTCTCTCTCTCCCTCTCCCTCTCCCTCTCCCTCTCCCTCTCCCTCTCCCTCTCCCTCTCCCTCTCCCTCTCCCTCTCCCTCTCCCTCTCCCTCTCCTTCTCCCTCCCTTTATACCTCTTCCTCCTCCCTCTCCCTTCTTCCTTTCTCTTCTCTTTTCTTTTCCCTTCAATGCAACACAGTTATCATTCTGGTCTGTGAGTCTTGATACTGAGTTTTTAAAGATAATTTTCACCAGAATACAGCAGAATTCTCACCTCACCATGGAAGAAAGAGCAGTACAAGATTAAGAAACACACTGAGGCTGCACAAACTTGGCTGGTACTCATCATACTCCTTGATTTGTGTTATGTTCAATACAACTGTATTGCAAAATGGTCTTCTCTCCTTACAGAAGTACATGCCATGGATGTCATACTCTCTCAGGCTTAAAACTAATGACTTCTAATTTTTTTAATATGTGGACTTGTTTTGCTCAGGACAGATTTTTTTTTTTTTTTTGAGACCTGTAGCAGTCCCAGTCATTAGATGATTCTTGTTTCCACTGGCAAACTATCAAAAAGCAGAAAAATATTTACATTTCATAATGCTTTAAATAGTTTTGGGTTTGTTTGGGTTTTTTTTAAATACCATGCCATTTAGGAACATTTTCCCTTATATTTTATGCTTAAATGAGCTGTATTTATGTCAGTTCTTCATGTTAGTGGAACTATTTATATGAGCATTGGCCATCAAAAAAATTAGACAGTGATCCCTTTTTGATTATGTATATTTTGTACAGTATTTTCTTTATTTTATGCTTTCTATATTAACTTTTGTGATGTCATAAATAAAGACATCATGCGGTCATACTTGTTCTACTCCTCATTCCCTTTTCCCTTTCCTCCTCCATTTCCCCAAGGGAAAGAAATTCTGAAGTAGAGGTTGAAAAAATTGTTTAAGTATTATTGAAAATATAAACCAAAATTGTTTCCTTAATAAATATAATTAGCTGTATATATTGCATTTTCAAGAGCTAGTACTGATGTTGGGACCAGCTCTTTAAATAAAATAGGACCTCTGTAGTCTCTTGAGAGAACATGCATAAAGCAAAGTAAATGATTTTCTGTCAACACTAAGTAGACAGGTGCTTACATTGAACAGCATTCTAATATGTCTCTGAATATTTATGTCTTCTTTTTCAAATGCATTGCCCATGAATGTCACAGCTGTCAAACGTCTGTATACAAGAAGATAAAAAATGAAATTAATAAAAGGCAGATCAACATTTCGTTTGTTTAGGCCACTTTTTCCTATTGCATTTTACAGAGGTTAGCAATGTTGAGATGCTTTGGTATACTGCGATATTGCAAGGGGCCGAGTTAAATGCAAAGCGATTACTTGTATTTTGTGTTGGCATAGGTATACTTCCCATTATTTAACCTAGACATAATCAATGAAAATAATGATTGAAAGTGCTATAGGCTGTTCCTTTATCCTCTGCCCATTTGCTTTGCTGATGGGGACTCTGGGAAGAGAGTTTTGGCAGTTCATTGCTGCCATAACTAGATGAGGGTTTTTGAGGGGCAAATTCTGAACCAAACTCTGCAATGTGCAAGGACAGGAGCCATCACTGCTGCCTGAAAACAGTTAATGGAGAATAGATTTTGTTTTAAAATAGTTCTAAAAGTCTGAAGTGTATACACATTAACATAAAACTTACTGCAAAAAGACACACATCGATGCACCTTTGCAAGAATTTGAAAGGTCTTATGATAACATGGGTTCTGCTTCATAGAGAATGGTACTGAGAGAATGAGAGGAAAAATTTCCTCAAATAAGCCTCAATCTGCATTATTCTCCTTGTATGCAACTAAAGTGGACTTCATTATGGGTGGTGGTTCAGTATATCACTTCCTCACCCATTGACACACTTTGACTGCTCCTCTACTTTAGCAGTGCTCCTAGTGCAGGCTGATTGGTGCTTGCGCACTTGAATATAGATGCCAGAGCTTGGCCATCGCTCCTCTTAGCTTATATTCCTTGGTAAATACTTTGCTGTAAGTTTTCAGTTTAACTTTGAGAGTCTGAAGACTTTCTCTCCAGGAGCACAGAAGACACATCAGTTCACAATTCAGCATATCATTCAAACTGGGTGATTAAAATTATTACAGGAGAAAGAAAATTGGACAATGTTGCCAAAACTTTAAATGATACACAGAGGTTTGTAACATTACTGGGAAAACAGTAACTTAGAATCTTAATCATGGTACAGTTTGGATTGGAAGGGACATTCAAGATCATCTGGTTCCAACCAACCTGCAGGGATAAACTTCAGTAAGTTTTCTTAGCATAGCTGTTAAGACTAATGTTAGGTTTCCCAAATGTCCAGAGTTTCTATGACATATGTATATCCTACTCTCTGAAGCCTCTGCACAACAGAAAGTGCAGAAAGAGTCTCTATAGACAGACATTTGCTTGAAGTGCACGATCTTAAATGAAGCACGCAGACATAATGAAAACTATATTACAATTTCATGGCAAATTTTCTGTCAGACACTGAATTGCTCCTTGGCAGATGTTTTTCCTCTCAGAAAATTTGTCCTGAGTAATCATCAACCGCTGAGTGAACCAGTAGGGAGTAACAGGACTGAGAGCACAGGGGCTGAGGAAGTGGCTGCAGTTGGCTTTGAGTTTTTAGATGAAGATATTCTTTGGGGAAAATACCAGAAAGTCAAAAAATGTTTTATAAAAGAATATCTCTTGACAGATTTCAGAAAAACACAGGCCTGATTTTCTGGCAAGTCACAGTGGAAGATACTGCATCTGGAAATTGCTGGAAATCTTTAGATTTTGCATGTATTACCCATAGAGACGCAATCCTTACTCCCCATTCCAGCTACACATCCTGGGAAGAGATGACATTTGGTAACACCTACATCATTAACTGCACAGGTTTTATTTCCAGAAAACAGATAGAAAGGTCCTTGGATTCTCCTTTAAAATTGCTTAGTTGCTTAGATGACAACAGAGCAGATGTTAGTGATTTTGGGATACGACTAACATTTGTTCCAGCTTTGAAAGGTTCAGAAGTTCGTGGAGATTTTTTTAGGTGCACACATTTAGCTGGTTACTGAGAAATGATATAGAAGAAACTATGATCTTGTGGAGATAAGTGTGGAAATACGGTAGTATTTTGTTCTTTCTGGAATAAGAACTCTTAAAAACGTGTTGTTTCTTTTGCTGCTGGCAAATAAGGTCAATGTAGAAATGCATAAAGCTGAGAACAGAAGATACATTTATCTGGTAAGAATCTGAGGTTTCTTTTATCCTAACTCGTGTTATGGTTTAGAAAATGAAAATGAGCTGGTGTGGTCAGTAAGATAACTGAAGTACAGAAACAAGAGGAAAAAATCCATTCTGGCGGTAGGTATATCACAATAAACCTATGTTTAGAGTGAACAAAGAATATTTTTAACAACAGATTCTTCGAAACTTTTGAATTACTCATGCTTTCACTTAGGACTTGTTCAATCAAAGTCTTTCTTCAGTGATTTATCTTTGATGTACATGACTATCATGGTTACATTCTAACATGTTTTGGATCTGGTGACACGCTGTATCTAATAGCAAGAAAATTAAAATCACACAGATCACACATGGAGTGTGTTTTCTGAGAAAATAAGAACGTTCTGAAATGTATTCTCTCTCATTCTTTGCATTAAAACTGTGTAATTGTGTCTACAAGTTTCAGCAAATCTAGACCTAATTGGTCACATGTAACCTAGTATAACATTGACGAAAAGTTTTTAATAACATACAGATACTCCAAATGGCGTAAAAGGAACAAATACAGAGAAACTATTTCAACTCTTAATTCACAAGTACAGTCTTTAAGAGGCAAATCAATCCCTGAAATCAGTAGGAACTGTATGGAGGCTGTGGGATTAGACTCCAATTTTCGTCTTTCCTTAGGATATTCCGTGAAGTCAGATTGTTATCCTTTGAGCTACATGTATCTCATTAACAACACAATAAACAAACTCCATGCTTCACTGTTAAGAAATGGAGTTTTCCTGTAACATTGAGATAACACATGTAGCTCCAGAGCTGGACCAGATTTGCAGCATACCATAAGAAACTCCTATGTTTGTACTTTTAGGCATTACTATGGTGCTTCCCTGAAAATAAGTATAGAGATCTGTGGACTACCAAACAGATTTGCAGGCATAACTAAGGGAGAAACATCTTGGTAAGAAAGGATGAGCTCAGCAATTCAAAATGCTTTGGATAAAAGCACTGCTTGCTTTCAAGGATGACATTCCCAAAAACATCTTAAGGTATATACTAGAATTTGTCTTTTTCTCTGTAGCTTATTCTGTTGCATCTAGTGATCTGTTCATTGGGATCAGACCAGAGAGCAATATATAAATATAGATTAGCACTGCCTTAGGTTGCAGAGAAAAAGTGAGTTTCAAATATCTCTGTGTCTGATTTCTTTTGCTCTCAATACATACTGAAAAAGGGTCCTGACATTTTTTCTGCTTTTTTTTAAAAAAAAATATTTAAAGTGTTGTCTTTTTGAGTAGCATTTAAAAGAGAAAGAACTATTTAGAATCATAGAATGCTTTGGTTTGGAAGGGACCTCAAAGATCATCTAGTTCCAACACCCCTGCTATGATCAGGGACACCCACCACTAGATTTACTGAGTTGCTTTTCATATATTTCAGATTAAATTTATACAACAAAGTTGATACTGTGAAGAGTTGTTTCAGAAGCCCACTACATCCACTGTTGGTCCCGGCCTGAATTTCTCTGGAGTCATAGTTCCTTCGCACTTCTGACAACGATCAGCGATTAACTCCAGGCCTTCAGAAGGGGAAGGCTGGGAGTTAGCTGATTGCATTCCCTTAACAGCTTATTGCCCTCACTGACATCAGGCCATCCTGCTACAGTAATCACATCTTGTGTCTCAACGTGAGGGAGGAAAACTTTGAACTTACTGAAGTTGAGTGATACTGTGCCATTAACTTCAAAGGATTTTGCATTGTTAGAGACTAAACCATGTAGGTAACAGAGGACGAAGGGCTTTCAGCCCTCCATCAGCACCAGGAATTACAGAGGGATTTACGTTATATTTCAGCTGGACCACAGTGCAAGTTTTGTCTCACCTTCCCGATTAGTCTTCAGTCCCTTGCCATTTATTGCCTCTAATGCCATAAAATCTCAAAGAATCCGTTGAGAATATTTAATTAGCTAATGAAATTATACCTAGATTGAAATTCCATTGATTTAAATAACTGATTTATTGCTAATTGCAAATGTGCTGGTCACAAAAGTTTCAGTGGACCATAAAATTAAAAAGGGACCATTTTGAGTCAAACATAGTGTTTAACTTAATTTGAAAAGTGTTGTTTAAATCATATTTCCTCTTAGATCGAAATTATTATTTTGCAAATAATTTGTCAAAAATTACCATTTTAGATTAAAAAAAGTCATCAGCTTTATTTAGGAGATGAGTCCTGTTATGTTATTAGCTCTATTTAGAACATACCTCCTGTTAATATAGAAATCTTGGGTAGTTCTGGACAGGATGTGAAAGAATGATGAAAGTAATTGAAACTGCAGAGAGGGAGAGAATAAGTAACAGTGTAATTACATGAGTTGGAATTTGTCCAGGTTCCTAGAACTAGAAAATGCCAAAATGCTACTTCACAAGATATTTCTTTTTTAAAAAAACCCGAAACTTTTAAAGGTTTTTACACTTGTGCAGCAACAAATCTTCAATCTTTAGCATCCGCTCTGACCTTCTCTCCCCTCCTGGGCTAAGTAACTTCCTTCTCTTTCAAAGGAATATTTTAAACCAGTCTATTCTCGAAAGAGAACAATGCCTCTTTCTGGAAATCTTCAGACTTTTTCCCCACCACATTGACTTTCCTATTTAGAAACAGCTCCCTAGTGAGCACAAATTCCCCCACATTATAAGTCCACTTAATTCCGTTTCCAGTTTTCAACAAAAACACATAAATGCAATATATTTCTATTTATAGTGTATTTATAGTAAAGTTTATTATACCATCTAAATTTATATTGGACCAATTACCATCAACTCTTATAATGTAACGGTACAATATTGCATGGAGCTGAAGTTTTGTGGACTCCACTAGGATCAATGTGATCAAGTGCTGAGCTCGTTTATTGAAACACACACAGAGAGCTTATATAGGTTTCTATATCAGTACACGAGTTACATCACACTGCTATTGGTTAGGTGCTCTGTTCACCTGCCTTACATGTGTCTCACTATTGCTAATAATTGGTTAAGGCTACACAGTCACTTTGTTCCTTTTTAAGGCAGCTGTTAACATTCTTGCAGTTTCTTATCTTGTTCTCAGACTTCTGCTTGTCTCCTGCTGCATTCCAATTATGCCTTAACGTATCTTCGCTCGACCCCCAGGCCTGATTTTATGGGAGTCGAGCCGTGTGGCAATAAATCTGGGTGGGCCACAGAATCCACTCCTCTCATACATTGCTACACAATATTACAACCTAGTATATTATATGAATTAGATAAATAACTCTCTGCTGACATAATCTCTTTTTTAATGGTTTTTCTCCTACCAGTCTCTACTAAGTCCTAAAAATTCCCAAACTTCTGCAACCCCTAGAGTAAATGACATTTGTAATTATGTTTACCCTACTACTTCTGTGTATTCTAACACATATTATATGATTCTTTTACCCAGTGTTCAGTATTGGAAGGGAAAGGGTCTCTAGTTATCTGTATGCTGGTGGTTTTCTGCATATTTCTAGATCAGAGAAAACAAGACACACCTCACTCATCTGAAGATTTAAAAGCCAGTACTATATCATTATTGATAGAAAATTAACATTTTATGTCACACAAACGTGGCTAAGACAGGTTTGTGATGCAGTACTTCAGGAATTATGGAGAGATGTCGGTGAAAATTTGGGTGTAAGCTAATTTACACTCATTGGTCAGTGGTGTACAATAAATTAATGTAAAAATAAGTTCATAATAATTATATAATAAATTATTCTCAAAATAAATTAATCTACCGTGATTGAGGTACTTGTGTTGTTGCAGAAAAAAATCTAAGACAAAAAATTAGTACTTCCCATTTTTCAGGGGTATGTTTGATTTAATTTTCCATTTAAAAGTTGTAATCTTTGAACTAATCTTTTCTGAGTTTGATATGGGACTGGTCCTATTTAATTCCAGTCAGTAACAATGAGGGTGTATTAGAGACAGCTAATTTAGTAAATGCATTTACATTCAAATACATTTGTAAGACCACAAGGTGTTTTCAAAATGCGTTGCCCATCTTATATTATAAACCTGGATTATAGGTTTATGGTGCTATTTTCCTTCAGCAGTTTGTAAAACAAACAAAGGACAGAGAAAAAAATTCCCAGTGAAAATTCCCAGTGAAAGCACCCTCGGAGGTTTTGTTAATCATAAAAGCATTTCAAGGCTGCTGGTCTACCTGAAAGTGTAGCATGGCATACTTTAAATTGTATTTGTTGTAAACCAGGACAGGCCACAGTTTTCACAGTGAGCATAGAAGCCGAGCACTGCTGGTTTAGGCGAAAGCTACCCTGTCTTTGTATATGTAAATCTATATATATCTATATAAAAATCATAGAGGAAAGTCTACAGTTCCTCTGAGAAATATTTCTTGAATTGTCATCAACTCCAAAAGGACACTCAAAAATAAATACATTTGGTCAAAGAAATGCAAAATATTCCAACCATCTCTCAGCTTTAGTGGTAAGTGAAACAAAGAGCAACAAAAGACATGACCATTAGAAAAAGAGTTAAGAGATTTTTCTCATGATCACCAGGTCTTGTTTTTTCTGTTTTCTATTTGAAAGTTGCAATGCAATAACATTATTCCAAAAAGACCTAGTTACTACTGCTTATTAAAAAAGTAGGAATTATGGTTTTAACACAACATGAGGATTGTTTGACATTGGTAGCAAAAGTTTTGTTTAGGCTTTCTTAGTGTTGACTTACAATTGACACTTCAAAATTGATTTGTACAATGAAGACACAAAGCTATTTTGCAACATCAAAGACTTTTTGGAGATTTCAGGTGATTTTTAGTATTTACTTCGCATTTATTACTTGTTACTTTTTATGTATTCCCCAGTTCCTTCATCTTTATTGCTCAGATTGGTATTAAATAAGTATTTTGGGTACAGTTTTCCAGGTTGTGGAGAGGTTGTGGAATATTGAAAAAAAAAAAAATTAGACAACTACACCTTTCATTTTCATTTTTATTTTTGTTAATGCTTATTAATGAGCAGATGTGGTTTATTTGATTGTAATTTATATTCCACATACAGACATTGATATGTGTTTGTGCAAACTAGTTTAAATAAGATAAAAACCCATCCACCTTCACAAAAACAAAAGACCAAAGCAACCTGTTCTATTAGTAGGAACTGAAACAGAAGTGACCCCAAGATGTTTGATCTTAGCAGAAAAGAAACAATCTCTTCTCAAGAGATTGCTCTCTTCAAAACCCAAGTGGTTCTAAGAAGATTCAATAAACATGCAAAATAGAGCTTTTAATTCAAAGTTTAGCATTTTATCTGTATTAAAATAAATGCCAGAGCCTGTTGAGGTCTTTAATGGAATAACTGAATGAAGAACAATTGTTTAAAGGCTATCTACAATACAAACAGGTGTACTAGCAGGCTTTGAACTAGAATTTTCTTCAATTGAACTTCTCTGTACATAAGGAAGGTACCCAGAATGCTAGTTCTTGAATGCTTCTTTATTAAACTGCCTTGGTTAAGTAAAGGAAACTGTACCATAGCCTTTGGATCAGGGCTCTACGGACTTTTTTAATAGGACTGCCAATCCCAGGTACTTTGAGGAAAGAGAACACTCAGAAAAGAAAACATATTTTTATAGAAAGGGAAAAAAACCATATTTTTCTGGAGAACATGATATAGAATAACAATGGAGTGAAGAGTGTTTTGAAATATTTATTTTCTTTCTCTCTGTAATGATTGGGGGTGAGGGAGTCAGAGGATGCCTCTAAGTGTTTTGTGGCATTTTTAAAATCTGAGAAATTTCGAGGGAGAACAGTTCTTCCACCATGAGAGGGTTAGCCATTGGCCAGAGGAACACACTTGTTGAACAGCACAACATTCAATAGGTTCAGTCATGTGTCACTCACTGGGAGAATAGCAAAGCTGGTGCCTAATTACTGATACAAAAGTAATAGGCCACTGATATATCTCATTATCTTGTATTCATTTAGGATAAAACTAATACTTTATGCAACAATGAAACAAATAAAATACGAGAACCTCATAATCACCAACCACACAGAAAAGTCTTCAATAGGAGTTAACTCCTTTAAAGATACTACTGAATATATGGGTATCCAACTTTTAGCAATCTACACATGCTTAAAAATCTTTTGAAGGTAACTAATAAAAAGAGTACATATAAGATTTGTAGTTGGTTTACTAAGAAGTAATGTTTCCCATTTATTTTTGGCAAACTGTACAAACTGCCATCATGTTTGGCACTGCTCAAATTGAGTCAGGACCTTTTCTTTTTTGAAACATGACCAGGAGATGACATTTTTGCTTGAGTTTTCTGGCAGAAACATTCCTCATTAAAATGATGTGGGACTCTTATTGTCTACATTGAAACAAAAAAGAAGGAATTACACTTAAAATACCTTAATTCAATTTACATGCTGCGTTTGCCATGGCACTCAGTGCATCCACTTTTGAAAGCCAATGACTGGCATCAACTTGAACAAGAACTAAACTTCTTTTTCTAGGGAATTTAAGTATTTTTTGCTGTTATGGAACCATTATATTAGCATGTCTGTGAAATACTGCGTTCAATTCACATTATGAGCTCCTAGAGCTTTTTATTTTTTTTTTTCATTGTGGGGAGAAAGAAAGAAACAGAATTAATAAGAAAAGCTATAAAAGTATGAGTGTAAAGTTTATGCTCTCTCACTAAAAAACAGATAGATTGAAGTTTATTTTTTTCAGAAACTGCAATGTAATTTGCTTGTTTCCCAAGTTTCAGCTAGAGCATTGCCATAATTCAGCTCTCCTTTTCTAAATGCTTCCCTTTCTTCCCCCAAATCATCTTTTATTTCTCAAAAAAAGACATATATGTTACCTTTGTTCCAGCTCTGTAATATATCAGCAAAACTGGTTTTAATTGATTTACAGTGATTTTGACTTTATGTTGTTGGTACTTTAACATAGAAAATCTTCATGTTGAGTATGTTTTACATGACCATGTGATGGATTTCTCACATTTAAGTTTTTAACTTTATGAGTTGTTACAGAACTTTATTTATTCATATCCAGAGAATCTGCCATATAAATAACTTTATTAGTCTGGGGTTTTGTATGTAATTAAGGGTGCTCTGAACAGGTGGAAAAATACTCATCAATGTCAATGGATAATGAATTCTAAATGGGTTGCTGCAGCTTAAGAGAGGTTTTGACCAATTGCACTGGTTTTAAGACACAAATTTCACTAGAAAGTATTGTGCACGTTTAGAATAGGAGATATGCAGTGCATATTGAAGAAGAAAAGTTACATTATAGTCTTCAAATACCAGGATCCAGTGTGACACATATTTAAACAAACATTGTGCAAGAAGCGGTGGTTCCCTAGTGAAAGAAAAAAGAATACGGAGTGATCTGTATAATGCAAAAATAATTCAGTTAATGAAAATGTTGTATAGGATAGCTCTATGTCAGATTACAACCATTTTTTACAACATTTTGCAGAAATAAACACATCTGAATAGTTTGGATGATACCTCAGTTTTCTGACAAAGGGGAGTAATTTTAACTTAAAACCAGATGAATCTTTGTACTTGAGGAAAACTTTACTTTGGTCTTAAAAATGTGAAAAATATTTTTCTCAACTTTGCTATTTGACTCATAGTAAAAAAATTACAAATTTGTTTTACTAATTTCATTCCAAATGTTGCATGTATTAGCTTGTTGTTGCAGACAGCAACCATCTGATGGCTTATTTAAGTAACACGAGTACTTGTCGTAATTGTGTCTGTATTGCAGTTTCAGAAAAAGATTGACATAACAGTGCTGTATGTTAAATGAATTTTTAGGGTTTTTTTTTTAATATATTATAAAGAAAAATAATCTAAAGGGAAATTTCTTTAAGGTTCTTTACTAAATAAAAATAATGGTAGCCGCAAATAATTATGAAGTACAAGCAAGCAGAGAAATGTCAAAAGACCTGATCAAAAGTACACTTGAATCAGCAGACAGGTGATTATTACCTTTAATAAACAAGAAATCTGGCTCAACATGTATGAAGTATAGGTTTCAAACTCATTCAATAATCTGGCTTTATGAAAAGAAGTCTAGGATATGTATCCTTGAACATTGTATTAGGATACTCAGGTTTTTCTCATGATAATAGCAGAAATTTTCAAATAATATTTGAATGAAATAATGGCTTAAAACTTTTGCGTTAGTCATAATAAAGAAAAATAAACCCTGAAGCTTGTAGGGGTTTTTTTCAGTCCTTCCATGTTTCCTTCTTCAAATGTCTTCATAAGTACATAGACTTCAGTGTTAAATTTTAGAATATAGTTCTAATATACTTTCTACTTTCTGTTCCCTTCTTTACAAAGTTGATTTTTTTCCAGAATTCATTCTGATGTACTCCTTGTCTCTACTGCCTTCTAATTAGTACTGTCTTTCTTCCTATTAGGACCTATTTGTGTACACAAATATGACACAGAATCACAGAATGATAGTCTTATCCCTCTGCTTGTATTTACCCAAAAGTTAGGTGCACCATTCACCATCGGTGCATTCCATTAAAAAGGTATGACTAAAATGGACACTTACCATTGAAAAAATTGAAGAGCTTAGTAAAACCAAATCTTTTATCATCATATAGGAGTGTTCATTATCCTTGTTACATGTCACACCGCTATCTCTCCATCTATTTTTTTATGTGTGCATGTGCATAGCTATTACAAAATAATTTTTATACTTTAAACAGCATCCATCTGCCATATATCCCATATGAAACTTACAGTCACATCATCAAAGAACTCTAATAAATTATTAAAGCAATTATTCATGTAAATCAATAAACTTCTTATGAATATGTGTGGCCCACTTGCATTATAAGTTTGAATAAGTTGCTTTACAAATAATTGACATATATTCAAATTGGAAAAAACAAGACCAACCATTATAAATGAGTTATCTTATTCAATATGTGTATGAAACTGGAGTTTCCAAAACCTCACTCTAAAGTATTAATTCTATATTTACCAATAATTATGTCTGTAATACTATTTTTCTGAGAAAATTTTGGATTATCTTACCCAAAATTAGTATCTAAAAATTAAAGATCAGTGGAACAGTGCAAGTGGAAAATTATTCTCTAAGAATCTCAAGTTGACTCTATTAAAAGCTGAACAAACTTTTACCAATTATCACAATGTCTGACATAGGTAAGTGCTATGAGCACTTATGAACCATATAATTGTTTTATGGGAAGAAAAAGTGAAATATAGGAAACATGTGTAACTTGCCTAAGAATAGCTACATAAAATAAATATCAAAGTAGCTATTAGAACTCAGATATTTCTCATTTTTATTATATTTAGTCCATTGGAGCATAAAGCTATTTTAAGTATAATGATCTGACCTATATTTGTAAGTGACCAAAATAAATTCTGTGTTGTTAGCTAGTCTTTGGTATTAGAAATGAGCTATTATTTAAAACTTATATACCTCTGTCTGTTAAAAATTAGTATTTAGATACTTGACAATTACTGACTTGAGGTCAGTCATACTTCATGGTTCTCACATCTGTTAGTTCCTTGTGATACTGTGAAATTTTATTCTAGACTTGAATATTTTCCAATTTCTTAGTTCTGATGGGAAAAGTTGAATTAACAAATCTAGTAATTGACTCTAAAAACAATTTTCTAAAATTATAGTGGTTGATGAAATTGGGAGAGATGATTTATCACCATTTTTTTATTCTTAGGATTCTAAAGTTGTTATTCTATCTATCCAAATAATAAATTCTTTATGTCCAACTGATTTCAATGGGATTTCTGTCGTCTGAAAAACTGGCCTTGTGTACATGATTTCCCAGTATATGCATCACAGTCATAATAAACAGAATAGAAGAAGAGATTAAAATTATAAAAGAACTGCTTTAAGTTCTGAACAATGAGAAACAAAAGGTCAAAAAAAATCAGATTTAAAAAAAAACCCTATTACTCTTAGAGAGATTAATCCCATTTCACTATATAATGCATCTTCCACAAAGACAGGATCATGCAAAAGCAATTATCTAATTTTAAGATCCTTAAGGAAGCGAGCATTAAAATTAAAACCCAATCAATTTCCTACAAGAGAGATACTGATGGCGGCAACTACAGATGGCGTTGAAACACTGGAGGATGTTTCATCCTGGAGAACACAGAATGAAAAACCAGTCAAGTAGAGTAACTAGCTGACTAAACTCTGTACTTTACAGTCTATAAAAAGTGTTAAATGTCGTACAGACAAGGTCTTTCCATAAATAAGTTAATGAAATCATTTTTTCTCCGCTTTGTTTAACCCAAAAGGCTATAAAGTTTCAGCTGAGCGGTGCAATACTACTCAAAGGAGAGGTGCTTTGAACTTCTGCTTGCCTCAACACAGGACACTGCTTCCTTAAGAGTGTGGAGTGTCTTTTTTTGGGTGACAAGGACTTCTCTTTGGAAAATAAGGAGGAGATGGAGACAGACAGCACCTATTAAAGACAAAGGCAGATTTATGCCTCACCAGCAGCAGCTGTAGCAGGAACAGGACCTGTGAGCAAGACTCGGCATGAGACAGAAGGGTATTCCCACCTGAGCAGGTTACAGCCCTGGAGCCACTCTTCCTGCACAGAAGAGGGTAGTGGGTGATGCTGCAATGTCTCTCCAGGCAAATGATGCTTTGGGGGTTTCCTAGAGGCAGGATCCTTGCTTGATTTCATATTTCAGTTAGTCTCTGCCACACAGGAAAAAAATGGGCAAGAGTAATCCCTGGAATGCCATCTCTGAGGAAAGGCCATGCTTGCTTTACAGTATTTTTTTAATATATATTTATAAGCACATTTAATATATTTTCATACATTTAAGGTAGGTACACTACACCCTGCAAGATGTTCCTGCTAGAGAAACAATGTTCAAAAGTTGACTGTGCCCTGGCTGTGCTTTGTAAGACTGCTTTCTTACTACAGGAACTTTTTTAAGTCTGGAAGTGCTAGAGAAGCACTTGGACTCTGCATTTTATGCTCATAGAAGTATACCTAAGGATAAAGAGTGGTCAGGATGGTCTCTGTTTTTTGCTAAAGAGCCCTTTCACCTCTTAACACTAGAGTACATTACAATATCCTGATCATTAACTTTTAATGAAGCCCACCATATTGACCTTGAAGTACATAGAATTAAATGTAGTATAGCCCACACAGACAATTTTTTATTCCTTCTTTTTTTTTTTTAAATAGGCAACATCCAGACAGGTAATTCAAATCTTCCTCCCTCATTCAGTACCAGTCTAGACAGAATTTAAACAAATGAAATGCTGGAAAACTTTGACACATGCATAGACAGGGCATGTAACACACGGTTTGGGTGAATGTTATGAAGTCGTGTTTTCCTACAAGTGCACACCAATGCCTCCCTGACCTGGTCTCAATTTCCAATCCCTCTAAACTCTCATGCACCATTGTGGCCACATAACTGCAGTCTCATAAGCCTTCTCTTCTCTCTTGTGATGTTATTTCAGGCCCATCCTAGGCACAGCAATACACATTTGAGCTGGCCCACAGGACTTGTAATAAGCCTTTTGAAGACTGTATTCAAACCTTTGAATAATTTCATATCTAGAGCACTTCTATAGAAACATACCAAATATTGTGTTGTAACCATTGATCACACTATTATATGAGGTAGTTCTAATCAACAAGAAACAAGGCTGAAATTATCAGAAAATAGAGAGAAGTGTCCACAAAGAAAAAGTGTGCTTCCAGTGAGCACTTTACTGCTTTTCAAAATGATTGTGCAATGCTTACTAATTTTCTGGCATCAGTATTCACTGCTCTAAACATTTATTTAGGTTAGATGAAAAAAATTAATTGGAAACATATACAAATTACAGTAACATGTGGAAAGTAATACTAACATTACTGATTGTGTGCCACACAGTGTTCACTGCACTTCATTTGTGGGTCTGTTACACATTGCCAGGCTATTGCATGCCAATATAAAAATGTATATTGGCAGAAGCCTGCATGGTTTAAAGGCTTCATCCTTCATGAGTGACAGAGCCAACTAGACAAGTCGATGATATTCCCAGCTACTCTGGACATCTCTACATGACCCATATCTGCGACCAACAATAATCCTTTTTCACAAGAAGGCATTCACTCAGACTTTATATACTGCTGTATAAAAATATAAGTAAACATAAGCAATTATATGTTTATAAAAGTAGTAATTTCCTGCCTTTTAAATTCTTCTACTGACAAATTTTTGTTTATAAAACATTCAAATTCTCATGTAGAAAATAATTCCCTGGTTTCTACAACTTCTATTGTAGAAAAATGTATGCAGAAAGCCTTGAGATTTATCTTTTATTTGAGAATACGATATGGATGTTCATGGAGAAAAAGTCCTTATTGCTTACGTACTTTTCATTATGTAGCTAGATAATCAAGCAAATAATATATTTTTCTCTGGATTTATATTGATTCACCCTGCTGTGAATACAAATTATAGGATATGACATTAAGATAATAAGACAAAAAAGAAAGAAAAAAAAGGAAAAATTTCTTTGTTTGCAAATCTGGAGCATTAATTGCGTTCCTGTGAGGCAATCTGGATGAAGCTTCTGCTAAGCAAATTAGATATAAACTGAAGGTGAGGGCAAAAGGGTCGCCACAGCAAGGGAGCATCGAGTGACAGGCACTGGGACCTCCGATGCATGGCTTGTAGAGCAGATGTTCACAAGGATGCAGTGATTATTGAACTGGTAATAAAAAAGCATCAGCTTACAGGCAGCCACGATGGATGCTGGTAATTATAAAGCATCCCCTGGGAGGAAAATGACACAAGTCAGCCGCATCTCTGCAATCACAGGGGCATAATTAAAGCTCTAGTAACAGTTGTTAATAGGGTGCAAATAAAACAGGGGGAAAATTTGAACACAGTCTTTTTCTTTTTTAAAGAGACGGCAAAGGACAATGTAATTACAGAGACTGCATGCTTTTTAATTTCACGATACAGTAAAACAAAGACCTTTAATGTATTTTATACACGCATATACACACCATATCAAACAAGACAAAAGTGATTTAGTCTTTGACAGTGTGGCATTGTGGGGAGAACATATTTTTATTACCAGAATGTTTTTATTTTAATTTTCAAAATAGGAAAACCACAAATATATAAAACAATGTAGTATGTATAAATATTTGGCCATTTTATCCTCACAGGAGAGGTACAATGTATATATGGTTAGCTAGTACTATTGGTGTTGCTGTAATCACAATAATATTAAGATAATACCAAGATGGTTCATATTATCTATTAAACTCGCTAGAAAAAAACAGAAAAATTCCCAATTTTTATACAGTTCAGGTATTTTGCAGATACTTAAATCATATTTTTTTACACCCAAAAGTAAAATTGGTATTACTAGTTAGGATTAATTATCTGTGAATACCTTGTGTGTTCCATATCTAGCACACTTAGGACTTAGATATCTATTTCAGGAGAAACTCTTATGAAGTGTTAGCTACACGAAAAATGTAAAATCTCTCTTTCATTTACAATAAAGACCAGTCAATCACACTTTGACACAGAGTGATAAAAAGTAGTTTTGGTCTAAGTCTTTCCAAATTCAAGTATTCTCATCTAACACTATAATTAGTCAAAAAAATCACATAGCTGTATGTCTCACACCTTTTGAGTCTGCAAGTTTTTGGAGTCTCTCTAATTATCTCATTTTATTTGAGTGGTTTTGAAACTTTGCTTTCACATGTTTCATGTCTTTATTGGTACAGCAGTTTTGCAGAATTTATCCAAGGGAACAGATTCTCCTCAAGAAGCATAGTATTTTAAGTCTTTAGTACTGTACTTGATTGCCTTCCCGAATGAGTTATGTCATATTGTCATTTGCATTTTGGTTTCTTCCACTCTCCTTTAGGATCTTGACCATCAGTCAGTCTTGGAGGGCTCTTATCTTTCTCCATACAGATGAACATGCATCATATAGCACATATTTTTGTAGTCTCTTCAAGATTAACCAATGAACCAGTATCCAAGGGTTTGCCTGTTGTTTCTGTTTCCATCAGAAGGATAGGCTGATGAGGAATACTGTGATATTTTTTGCTAGAGTCAAATTAATTTCTTAAAAATACACAGAATTTTTGCTTTTTGTGAATACAACATAAACCCTAAGAAAAACTTTCTCTATTCTGAACCTTCCTCTATATCAAGAACAATCTTGCCTGAAGGGAATTCTCATTTTCCAAATTTTTTGTGAGCTCCAAGTCTGTACTTTACTTTCTTGCAAAATGTCATGTTTCTTTTGCTTCCTGGTTTCTTAAAGACTTATCTATCTTAAGGATTTCTTAAAGATTTATCTATCACTGCAACTAAAATCCCAACCTATCCTTTGCTTTTTAGTCACTGTATCAGTTATTTCATTACTACCAAAAGATTTGACATACTGGTTCATAACTGAAGATTGCTTTTGTAATCATTAAACAAGAGAGAATTTACCTTTTTCTTTATTAAGACTAAATGAAGAGTTTTCAGCCAGAACTGTGATTGATGCCATTAATATCTGCAGCATATCAGTATTAAGAAGGCATTAGGAATCATTGATAACTGTCAATGTTTTCTATTGAACAGACTGCCAATACTAATTACAGCAGACAACCAATACGTTTAATGTCAAATACCCATGCAGTGTTTAAAGTAAGAAACGTCTTTTGCTAGTGTGGTGTTTTGATCCTGACTGGAGACCAGATGCCCACCAAAGTTGCTCTATCACTCCATTGTGGCACAGGGAGGGGCAGGGAATGAAGGAATGGGGGTTTCGGTTAGTGTTAAGTCCACTCCTCGATCATGAGCCCATCTATATGTTGCATCCCTTCCTTGATGGCTGAAGGTGTCATGGGCTTACTGAGGTAGTTCACCGTTACGTTGCCAGTCTAGATCTACCCAAGCCACTTCAATATGAGTAGCCTGATCCACCTGTTGGTGGCTCTGATGCTATTCCTTAGTGGCCCAACTCTTGGGTGACGTACTTTTAACAACTAGTTTGTCTAACTGGGCAGTAATATATTGCCACAGTGGAGCAGCCCAGATGGGTTTGCCTCTGTGCTGCTAGTTTCTCTGCTTCCACTGCTGTAACCGCCACCCCCCCAGGGCATTGGCCACCCTCCATGAGTCAATGTAAAGGTAGAGCATTGGCCACTTTTCTCTTTCAGTGGTGTCCAGAGCTAGCTAAATGGCTTTCCCCTCTGCAAACTAGCTCAATTCACCTTCTCCTTCAGCAGCTTCTCATTGTATAGGACTCTATACAGAAGCCTTCTACCTCTGATGCTTTCCCACAGTGCCACAGGACCCATCAGTGAACAGGGGATATTGCTTCTCTTTTTTGGGTAATTTATTATTCAGTGAGAATACATCACTTTCTCCTTTGGTGACATTTCCAGATCTTTGCCTTCTGGACAGTCCATGATAACTTTCAGCACCCCATGGCAATTGGAGCTTTCAATTTCAACCCTTTGTGTGATCAGTGGAACCCACTTACTCAATGTAACATCAATTGCATAGTTTGTAGAGGGGACTCTCCTTTTGAACATCCAGCCCAGCACTGTCAGTCAGGGTGCCAGGAGGAGCTGAGCTTCGGTACAATCACTTCTGAAACAGCTTGAACCCCTTCATATAATGCCAATGTCTCCTTTTCAGGAGGTATTTTTTTAATAAAGAAAAGTAAGTCTTAGATAAGTCTTCCTTATCATGCTTCTCTTCCCCATGTATAAGAAATGTCCACATTCTCTCACTATATCCAGCATGTATCCATAATACATAATACATAAACTCCAACGTCTAATGATTGAATGTCCAGGAAACAGAGCCCTTCATATAGGTTATGAGAATATTTAGTCCTACTACAATAGTACTTTAAAACGGAAATACTTAACTGAGAAAATATTTACTGCTGTATGCATACATAACCATCATTCTTTAATTGCAGTAGTCTTTCCCCATTATTAAAACATTCCTGATGACGTCACAATGAAGCCCAATATCCATCATACAGCTAAACTGAAATGTCATGAACTCCAAGGTGTTTACATTATGAGTATTTTCAGCTATGATACTAGACATGAATATGGTTTCATCCCTGTAGTATCATTACTTGCAAAATGGCAGAATTATCCACTTCCAGAAAACTGGGCAGTCCCTAACAGTGAAATAATACCCCTATATACAGGAAATTCAATAACTGTAAAAAGTCTGCCATAAAAAGAGCTACCTACAGACTTAGAAAAAAATTGTTTGCCCTACACTGAAAGGGCAAGGTAAGACTATCCTCATAAGTTTCATGCAGTATACACAGCCAAATTTCTCTCTGTTTCCTTCCTTCTGAGGAAAAGGAAATAGAGACATCATGGAGAAGCTCATCTAGTTTCCTAAGTCCATATAACCATAGGACATTCTTATTCAAACAGGGCATTCAAGGTAAATACAGTTCCTTCACACTTGGTTCTAACACATGGCTTGTTTTTGCTAGCTTTCCTCTTTTCACATGCGATGATGACATAACTGTAAAATTTGTCTCCTCCTTCAACTTTTCATTCTGAAAATCCAGGCTTCTGGCAAGTCAAATTTTGAATCTGCAGATAGGTTGGGAACAAGCAGTACTTTTTTATCTTCTAAAATTTTAGGGACTTCTCTTCCAGAAATTTTGTTGTATTAACACAGAGAGGAACATCTCGTCTAGAGATTTTTAGCTCCTATTGCCTATTTAACCAGTAATCCCCTGTTTAGGGATAGCTGAAGGTTCTGCACACTGCAAGTTTGCATTGTGCTGTTGACTGCAATTAAATTTGGGCTCTGTGGCCATGTGTTTATGCTTAAGTATTTATTGATGGCCATTAAAGTTTTACACCATTTGCTGAGATCTTCAGCAAAAAATTGAAGGTCTATATTTTTACTTGTGAAATAGCTATCAGAGTCTAGATTAATGTTGTGGTCTTTATTAGTCTATTTGTTAGCTAGCCAAATTCACATTTTGTTGTACTATTATTATCATCACTACCAGTTACCTCACCTGCTACCTGTTATCTTTGTAGAGAAAATGTGACTGCTCTAAGAGATTCTTTTGCAGTAACTTACATATTTTTGTAATGATAATTTCTTGCAATTTGCTATACTATTTATTCTGTCACTGGAATCACATCTATTAATTAATTATTAAGTCAATAAGTCCTACAGCTGGCTTACTCATCTTCAATTGCTTTGAGGTTGTATTTTCTACCAGTAAATGTTGCAATTGTCACCTATAGTTCTGGAATTTGGACTCCTTTAACATAAAAGTTTTCAGTTAGATTCATTTAGCACAAACTTTATGACAATCTTGTGTACAATTTTGTAAGTAGTAATGTTATGACACTGGGAAGTACTGATAAGAAAATTATGTTTCTGTGGTCATTTGAATTATGTAAAAGTATAACAAAATATAGCCTTTCAGTGGTTAACATCAGCTATCATCATTCATTTGTTTTGTAATATTTTGATTAATGAGCATCCCTATAGAGTAATATCTAAGTTAATGGTTACTTCACAGTAACTTCAAAAAACATGTGTTTATGTTAGTGAACAATATAATGCATTACAAATGCTTATTTTTATCTCTGTGACTTTATTTGAGTGTTTTGTGTCTCTTAAAATGTTCTATGGCAGCTGGATACAGAAATACTTGATTTTGACCACAAGAAGAAGTAGGAGTACTCTTTCTGGCCCTGTAAGCTATTGATACTAGCAGAGAGGTTTGAACTGGACAATGATTCCAGGCAAAGGATTCTAGGTGGTGAGAAAATTGCATTGTCCATTTCTGGATTTGTATGTTCACCACCTGGAACCCAATGCCCAGCCTGTCCCTGAGCTGCAATATCCCCTCTAGCCAGCTTTCCCACCTTTATATACTGACCATAACATCATAGAGTATGAGACCCCTTCTGCTGGTTTCGGTCAGCTGTCCTGGGTGTGCCCATCCCCCCACCAGCTTCTTGTAACAATTAACTCTATCCCAGCTGAAAACCAGGAGGCAGATTTGACTTCTAGACTTCCATTTAATTACAAATGGTCATAATTTACAGGACTCTCTGTCACAAAGCTTACTCAATATCCTCAACCAACTTAAAGAGTAGGAGTAATCATTCTGGCATGGTCTGCGGCAATCACTGCTTTGCCAAATGCTTAGTCAGAGCGGAAGCCCTTCACAGCATCTACTTCATAGGAATGCCAATGCAACACTTCTGATTTTAACAACATCAAATTATCCCCAATTTGTTTTGTTTGATTTCCCTCTTGTGAACGGCTCCGTGCTTCAGATAGCTCCGTTTCTGTATGTTAACCCGCAGCAGGAGGGCAGATGTCACAGGGTGACTTTACTACCTGTACTTTCTCCTCTCTGATAGAACTAGTTCACATGCCAGTTTTAAATAACCTCCCCAAAATACGTAATGGCCACCACCCACCGAGATCTAAGTCAGCCCTTGCTCACTTGGAGCTTGGCCAAAACTGCACCGCTGTGATGCAGAGCATGTCACACTGCTTCTCTCTCTGATGTGGAAATGGAACTTTAACAGTCAGCAAATCTCCTTAATTTGAGTCTCTCAGTTGAGGAATATCAGTTGGAATCTTCACTTAAAATACCAGCAGCCAGCAATAACGACAGAAACCCCCTTTCTAGTTCTCTCTCTAATCCTTGTTTAAACTTCCAAAGGTGTGCAAAGGCAAGCCTGCAGAGCAGTAGGTGGAAGCAGTAGTAACAGCAATAATTGGTTTGCACAAGAAGAAAACACACTACTTGTTAATTCATTTCAATGAACAGCCATCATCTCCTTAAGCAGCCTAACTCCTCAAGCATCCAATGTACTAATCTGTATTTCTGAAACACTTTTGGCTGTAGTTTTGCAAATGACAAAAATCTTTCTAATATTTATGCTAATATATTGCTAAATCTAATATTTATGTTTCTTTAAATTCCTTAGACTTGACCAGATGTAGAATGTTCTCGCTGCATATTGTGCCACAGCAAGAATGCATATTGCATTGATGCACACTCATAAACATGCATATTCATGTTAGATTACATTTGGTTATGATCTTATAGACATATAATGAACTTCAAATTTTACAGTGAACCTGCTTATAAATAGAATAAGGTGAGGTGTGATAAGAAGTGGTTGAAGAAACCTGGGGATAGATTAGGTGACATTCAGCAATTTGGCATTTGTAGTGTTACTGCTGCTCATTTCCAGGTTTGATGGGACAGAAAATACATGAGGACTACCAATGGAGGCAAACAGGAAACCGATTTTGTAGCCTCTTTCTTGCCATATTTCCTACCAAAGTGAGTTCTTCCCCTTTTCCAGCAGAAGCAGGTCTGAAAGAAAACAGCAGCAAAATATACTTTATATCACATACAAGAAATAAATTTCTTGTTCACAGAAGCGGTTTGAAACTGACGTTTGCCAGGGTTGACATGGTGACCGCTCCACCTCTTTGGAGACCCCTCATTTCAGCAAGACGATTAGGGCTGTATGTGAGTGCTCAGTGCACTGCACAACAGTGCAAACATATGTTGAACTCCAAGTATGCAGATGTGTGTAGGCAGATGACCACAAAATGGAGATGTAACTGCAGATCAAAAGCTTCCATTTTGTATTTTTTTTCTCTAAAGCAGACAGAGCCCCAGCAGAAATAGCGTTTGGGAATTCTTAGCATACTTTCTGAAGTGAACATGTGCTCCTGAGAGAGTATTCCCCATCTGCTCTAGGACACATTTTTACCATCAGCTGCAGAGTCCTGAAGCATTTGGAGTACTTGTTGTAAACATTGTTGCTACCTGGCAACTCCTATTGTGATCGGCTCTTTAACCCAGATACCAGAGAAATAAGACTGCCTGACTGGAGTATACATGTGTTTGTGCTACCTCCATACTGGAGGAATGATTAATAAACCAAGCTGTGATTTGCCTGAGATGGTATGTGAACAGCTTTTGCGACTGGTATAATCAAAAACACGATTCAGCAGCCACCACCTAACACTGACAGAAAATGGCTTTGATATTGCTGTGCCCTAAAGGGGGAAAAAAAAAGAATCAAAAAAAAAGGAAAGGAAAAAAAAAGAAGAAAAATAAAAGCTACATATTCAGGGTCCAATACTTGCTACTGTGAAGGATGTACTGCTTTCTGAGTCAATAAGAAATCAACCAGGAAGCCAAACAGCATATGAGCAAAAGAAAACTTAATTTCACCCTTCACTTTTCCCCTGACTGTCCATGTCACAAAATCTCATGTAAGGCTTCAGTTCACCTATGTACAAAACAGAGATGATGATTAGAGCACATGGACGTCTTGGGTTTTTTACTTCATTCATCAAAGTGAATGATTAAAATAATCTTTCACAATCATTTACTTTTTTTGTCATTTCCCTGATGCAATAAAAATTCCCCAGATCCATTTTGTTCAAAAGCAATGACAGCTTCGTTTAATTTTGTATATTTTTCTTTAAATTCCTACGTTTTGAAAACAGTCCCACAATACACAGTTTCTCATACACATAGTTTTCAGCACAGGCAACTATGTGAATTGAACTTGAATCCATAAACAGTGTCAGTCCACCTAAATCTGTATTTTTGGTGAATAAAATATTTGGCAGAAAAGCTTTGCAAAACTGTAGTGATCATATTTACACTACTCACAGAATTCTGGGAAGCTTGATTAAGGTTTATGAAAACATCCTGAGAATCTTTTATTGCAGCTGTTATATGAATGTAAGGATTTATTAATATGCAGTTTGTCACAAAACTCCTATATTCCTGAAACTTTGCAAAAGCATGCCTCAGAGCACCAGCTTTTCCTACTGTAATTTATTTATGCCAAATTTGGAATATTCTATAAAAGGTTATGTTTTTATCCAAAATTCTTAACAAACACTGTTTGCATAATATAAAAGAAAGGTCTTGTTAAACAAGAACAGAAGTGTGTGGATGTTACTGTGTGGTGGCTCACCACAATAGTTCAGGAAAATTAATCTTTTCAGGGAAACACTCAAGGCAAAGTCTGAAATTATGTGTGTTTATATATCTGTAGACAAGCAATTTTTGTCGGGATAAGTATTTCCGCCAGCACTTTCTCATGCACCATTTTTAAAATGATTTCGTGTTGTTTTTACTGAGCTTTTACTGTCAAAAGCCAGCTTTCATCACCATTCTGGAGCCCTCCGTTCAGCATTTTTAGAGCAGTCAGGGGTGAGGGTGTGGAACTCCCATGCCCACATTAATAAATTGCCATTTGCCTCTGCTCTACTATCCATTGCTCCCTGTGCAGCAACAGATCATATAGTGATAGTAAATCAGATCCAGTATGTTTTCCTAATTTTTTTGGGCTAGTCTATCTAATGGTAAAAACATCTGGTCTAGTTTTGCTTTCATTCTGATCTATACTGCAGGAACCTGATCACCCAGGGACCAGTGGAGTCACACAAGGTCAAGTTCTGTACCTGCTTGGAGTTAACGTGGAATATATGTGAATAATAAGGGATTTCTTTATATTTATGTTATACCATTTTATAGAAGTAGCATTAATAATAAAACTTTAACACTAGAGCAGATTTAATCAATAAATTCCAGAAAAGTGAAAATCACAGACTGCAATTAAGTCAAGATACAAGAAAGCTGTGTGTGTGAAATGGGCTAGCCCCTGATATGAATTTGGCACAGTTTAGATTATAAACTACATAATTAAAAAAAAAAGTAAAGCTCATGAGAATTTTACTGGGTAGACCATGCATGATGGATATCTGCGTGACTACCACAAACACCTCAACACACATGCTCTAACATTTATCATGGGAAGTTGCTTTTTGTTCTGTACTTAATCTGCTGAGATTAGTCCCATGAAAGAAGATGATAAATGAAAGAAATTGCTCACAGAATGTTTTATTTTCTGAATTTTACAGCACTTCAACTGTTTTTTTGAAGTAGATTTCAATGTTTAAGAGAATTTTGATCAACTTAGTAGAAACTGTATTCTTAAATTCTATGGCTCTTTCTGTGCTGTCAAAACAGTTAATTCACTGTTTCCTTTGTTTTATAAATTTATAAAACAAAGTTTCCTTTGTTTTATAAATCAGAAAGAGTTTCAGGGTCATCCTGAGGCAGCATGAGAGAATATAAAATAAAATAGTTATAGCTGGGGGTAAAAAAAAGCCTTTCCCAAATCAACAGTATGTTAGGGGACTTCTGCTCCCTAAAGTAACGTTACTGTTTATGCACTCCCTGGCTTAAAGTTCTTTTTCACTTGGCCTGAGGAAGACTGCATAAACAGCAACACTACTTTAGTCAGCAAGAATTAATTATTGAAATCAATTATTGTTTCTTTCAGACTGCTGCAATCAGTCCACAATGACTAGCTGTAAAAAATAGTTGTCTTTGCTGTCTTTGTGAAGGTGAAATAAAATAAATCAAAAAAACCAGGTTTCCGGCACAAGATTTCTGATTCCTTCCATGCCCATAGATTTTTTTTGGTATTTACTGTACTTTACACTGTGCTGACAGGGGGAGGTAGTCACTTTGGCTGCTTTGGCCAGCTACATTTCAAAATACAGTTTTGGCGGGGCGGGGTTTGCAGAAATCCTTATGAAACAAGATTTGCTTCTGCCTAGTATGACTTCAGCATTCAAAGGCTGAGAGTCTGGAATAAATACCCCACGTAACTACAGCTGGTCTTGCAAAAAAATACAGTGGGACTAAGGGAGAAAGTTATACACCATGCAAGCTCTCTCACACGACACAGGATGCTCCAAGTCAGGCACCCAACATCTAATTTATAATAGACTAGAATCTGTCCCTTTGTTCCTTAATAACGTCCCTATTTCTTTCTTTGCTGTGCTTAAAGGTATTTGTATCTTATTTATTTCTCTTGCTGCAAAAACCTTTTGACTAAAAGAGAAAATTTTTTTCCAGCTGTATTTTCAAATCTGTTCATGGCCACTGGGAAGACTATGAAGCAGCCATGATTTTCAAATTTTCTCTATAACGTAGTTTATACCTCTAGTTACCATCTTGCTTATTTTTTAGTTCCCTAGAGTAGAGTGCATTTCTGTCTAATGTTATGCCTTAGTCCTTACATAAAACTTTTTCTGGGCAAAGTGACTCTACATTTAAAGGTTGTTCTCAGAATTGTTATTTCCTGACACCTGAACATTAACTGTCTATGAGCAACACATGGCTTCTTCAAAGATGTGTCATAGAGGGCAACAGCCAGAACTTCCTGCAGTTACCAAAATACCTCTGTGAGTGATATTGGTTCAGGGTTTTTAGATTCCCCCTAGAACTTGAACTTGCCACAAAGGACAAGAGGTAACAGCACACATGCTGCCTTCTTGTAAAATTCAAGAAAATCTCTGACCTCTCCTAGCAGCTGTTCTTACAAACCCAGGATGCTATGTGCTGATTTAAGTGCTTTGACTTCACTGGACTTGATGATGGAGGAAACATATTATACACACATACATGCTGACAACAATACGCATTTTACTAATTGTTTACAAAATCTGCTATTTGATTTGATAGTATGGCCTTAATGGGCTCACAGTTCTGAAATCTCAACACCGACCACCACTCTTGAGTGATCTAATACATAAAAATTATATTCATTTATGGACTCCTAGCTTTGTATACTTACATTGTATACAATACGTTGACAAATAGGAATTGTAGATCATGTCCTCTGATACTTCAAATAGGCACAACTCCATTGGAGCCAGTGGTTCTACATTAATTACGACTATAATTACAGTGGAAGATACAGCTCCCTATACCTTAAATTCCCATTTTGACAGCTGTTATACATTTGCTGCTTGTTTGATAGATTACATAAAGCTAGCCTAAGATGGCCACATCACTACTCCCTGCCAGGCATGCTAACAGTGATAACTTAAACAAATATAATGCATCACATTCATCAGCTTTTGGCCTACAACAAGTGATATCCCATCTGGAAAAAAAGATTCTGTTCACACCCTTACAAAATAGGCTGACTGTTTGAGAATGACAACTGTATAAAACAGCATCTTAGACTCAGACTATGGGGTTCCTGATGGTAGGCCAACTTCTACTTTGCTCTTCAGCAGCTAATGTCTGATTAAGAATATTTCCTATATAAATACAAAGTTGCAATTTAGTCTCTCCCTAAATTGCATGATCCTTTCCTGGAGAGACTAATGCTGGTATATCTCCTGACTCTGAAACCAGAGTTATCTATGTCATGAAGATATGATGTTTTACTCCATGAACCTAAATACAGTTGATGAAATTTGGAGAAATTCCTGTTTTTATTTGTAGAAAATTTGGTGAAAAAAAGTTGTTTAACTGCAAAAGGAGAATTTATCTGCTTAAAGTGTTAGAAAAGTATATTGGTTTTCTCAGCAGACATTCTGTCAAAGAACATTGCTTCTCAATTTGATGGTCATTTGTTGCTTCATGCAGTATGTGAAATATATTATTCATTTAATGATACAAGATTAGTTTTAAAATAAAGGATGGATTGACTCCTGATGAATGAAAAGCTGTCACATCAGTGTATTCTGAAATATTCTTACATATGACTTACCAAAGAAAACTGTATATACTTATTCTGACTTTATGAATGTATAATTTTGATTTTCTGGTGCGGTCTGTTGGCACTAGTAAGGGACAGAATTGGGGTCAGCCCTATAAAAGCTGAAAACTCAAATTTATTGTAATATTTAATACTTGAAAAGATGTAGAAATTTTCGTTTTCTTTTCATATCTTACATGTAGTCTTTTGAAAGTGGAAAAATATCATGAAATAAAGAAATGACCAAAAAAATCACTAGCATGTCCTAAAGAAAGTTTACAAATCTCAGAAGATTGTCACTATACTTGAAGTTAATAATAACGTGATCTTAACCGTGTTGATAAGAAGGAAGGTGAGGAATTAAATTCTTGTTTCTAATAATCTTCTTTTCCGTTACATTTTTTGCCCTGTTTTTGCTGCCTGCTTTCCTTTTATCTGCTTTCTACTTTTTTCTCTTCTATCTGACTGATGAGGGAAAGAAAATAATTTCTAGGACCATTTTAGAAAAGCTTTAGTAGCTCTGGGTAAAAATCCATTTCATTATGGTTTCCATTTCATAGTGATTACATTAAACCCTAAATAAAGCAGCCTATAAAAAAATTCTCAAATTCTATTTTGTTGTTCCTTGCCAAAGGGTTAAAATATTACTAAAAAAAATTAATTTAAGGGATCTTAACAAAACCTCCTTTATTTTTGATGAATCTTGAGGTCTTTTCTTTCCTTGTAATAAATGAAAAGAAATAGTAATAATGCCTAGAAAGTTTGATCTGAGAGTACTTTACACTCCAGAGAGCCCTGCATTTTACCTGGAAGGAAGGGATTTAAATGCAAGGTCACTTTTCATTCTATGTATCGTTGATGCTATGGTTCTAGTGTATTAATGGCATTTGCCATTTGTGAAGTAACTGGTCACTAAAAGCATGCTCAATAAGCCTGCTCAGCTGCTTGCCATTAAAATCAATCAGTACTACCCTTCTGAATGACGTCATATCCAACTGTAAATACCAAGTAAGCTGTCACCTGGTTGCCATTGCTTTTACCTTTCAGAAGATAGATTTCTTCTCTATCACTGAACAGCAGAAGTCTTCTTAATTATTTCTGATATTTGCCAGTGGAATCAGGACTCTTGCAGGGATTGGGGGCGAGTGGGGGGAAGGCAGAAATTACTGTCCACTGCCCTGTGAGAGAACTAAGGTTTAATATAAGATAAATGTCTGTAATTACTGATGATTTTAATATTAACACAACTTAACTGTATATTATGCTATAAAGAAAGACTAGAAAAATACATTTGGCTATTACTACTTATAGTTTAGATATTAACCAGCTATTATCTCAGTGCTTCAGTTTTGAAAATATGCAGATCAGTTATGCCTAAACATGACTTATTTATATCGGGATAAAATTTAGAAAAATCTCATAAATGCACTTTCATGATTGTCTAATTGCCATATATATGAGACAAATGAAATGAATTCTGCTTCATTTATTTCAGGATAAATGCAGAGAAATTAAAATTATTTCAGAGGAATTGATTTTCAACTCTAATGCCCAGAGGAGCTCTTCATTGCTTACATGAAGAAGAAACGAAAAAATATATTAAAATTAGCACATGTGGGACATAATCCTCTTGCTTTGACACAGGGAAATGTAAGTTATATGTTGAGATAACATAGACATATGGAAGCATGCATTTCTTAGGGACAGCAGGCCTGTGTGGTAGGTGGGATGACTGGGATTCCAGTCTGGCAAAACCTTGTGAAGAGAAAGAGGTTCCTGCTTAGCCTTCCCCACTTCTTGGATGGCATTAGCAAACTGGGATTTCAAACTGACCAATGGTCATGCAGAATTCCTGCTTCATCCAGGCTCTAGGGAGCATTTTATCCACAGTGCTCATTAAACGAGCTCCTCTACCAGACTCTATTGGATACAGATCTCCAAACTGATGCCACATTGCTTTGAAAGTAGTCATACTAAAGCATGACTTGCTGAAGATTTTCATTTCAGGTTTGAGAGGTTTTGCCAGGCATGGTTTTTAAGGACTTCATATTCTGGGCAGAGAGTTTTGTGTAATTTTTAGATGCAGCAAACTATAATAAGATATCAGGGATAATTAAAGACGTAGTTTCTCCAATACCAAAAATACAGTTCATTTATTATTTATGATCTCCATCCCAATGATAAGAGAGTATCTCAAATGTAATAGAATGACATATAATTGGATTTCATTTAACACTTCAGGGTAAAGTTTGGATCTCCTTTAATAACTCTTTGACCAATATTTCTACAACTACATCTCCCCAAATGCTAAAATACTTGACAAGTTTTACAGGCTGATTGCAAAATCTGCATACCTTTCTCACTGCACGCACCAGCCAGTCACCTCTATAAAGTTTTATGAAGTGACCTTGAAATGAAGTATCATTCAGAAAGTTCCCTTCATAGTTCATTTATGGCACCTGAAGGCAAATGTCCAGCTGGAACTTGGCTGCAGTAGAGCACCCTATTGCACTTCCCTGGAGGATGCATACAGTACAGGCTCCTTGAAGAAAAGGTCATAAAATCAAATTCTTTAAAATCCTGCAAAAAAACCCAGAGTGGTTATGCTACTGAAATTGTGAAATCACCGAAAATTTGAAAGAAAAGGAGTGACTTAACTATAACTCCTATAACATATATATTCTTCCAGCTTGACTTTTCATTTTAGAAACTTCTTAAAATTCTTTACCAATGTCAGAAATTCAGTATGTACTGTCCAAAATTTATAAATTGCAATGCAATTTTATGATGGTTATTAATATGGAATAGCTCCTGTCTTTCATTGAAACTCAGAGGAAATAGTTCCATGAGGTCATGGAAGTTATTGAGGATGTTTTAGCCTGTTTCTTCAATAAGAAGTCCTCACAGAGGCTTCAGAACCTACCATATTTTAAGAAAAACAATGCTCAGTTTTCATCCTGGCAGATATTTTTGATAATGGAAGCACGTTCTCAAGATATCCAAATAGGCTTCGCATTTTGTTTCACCTTGCTGTTGCACTAAAAGCTAATCTTGACCAGCTTTTTGTCTTGCCCTTTCTCTTTACTTGGATTTTCCCATGGGATTTAATCTTATTCCAGCTAATTAAACTGAAATCAAAACTGAATTGTCTTTCTGAAATAGCACCTGGGCTTATTAATATCTTCAACTGGAGCTTCCTAGGTAATTCTGTGGCAAATAGTTGTGCTTGCATGCAAAAGATAGCTGTCCCTAGGGAAACTTTAGGGAGATAAGACATACTCTTTGGATGTGTTGTTTTTCAGAGACTAATGTACATGAAGAAATTCATTACTTGGGTTATGTGGTGGGTCATATTGATGACTCAATTTAAGTCAAATCACCCCACAGACTTTATAAAAAATTCCATTTCAACCGTCATTTTAAAAATTATTTCTCATTGAGCCATGTTTAAGTTAGGTTGCCACTTGCCCAAAAGCTCAGTTCAATACATTGTAATGTAGTACACTGTATTAATTTCATCAACAGTGTCCTGCATGAAAAATGGACACTTTTTCCCTTAAAGCAGCCCACCCAGAATCATGCCAGACTTCTTCAGTCCTGAATGAGTTTGCTTCCTAGCTAAGTTAACATCAAAAAGAAATACACACTTTTAATTTCTACTTATTATTAGCCACTCAGCATTAAAGAATACATGGATAGGATAGTAGAACATAATAATTTTTTTTTACATTTCATGTTTTTCACATTTTAAATTTAATTTATTTTTCTTTAGTTTCTTATCCTAATTGTATTGCATTGCTTTTTTCTGTTTTATTGTATGGTTTCATTTTCTCTGGTCTTGATGAAAGGTTTCAAACTGAATACAGTTTTCAGTCTTTTTTTTTTTTAATAGTAGCCAAAAACCCCAAACAGATTAATTGTGCATCAGTAACTTTGACTCACACTTAATTTATTAATTTACTATTAATTAATTAATTAATCTCTTTAGAGAGCAACTACTTTGGAGGCATCACAGCTCATATTAATGGTGAACTGCCCATTGTAATTAAAATTTATCTGCAGCTCTTAATATGGTCATTCTTATTTTGACTAGACGTACTGAAATAGTAGGTAGGCATAATTTGTTTCTAAACTGAGAAATTACTTTGTGCTTTTTCATTTCCATAGGTAGTAGAACAATGTAAAGAATAAACATTATTTTCAATGTTGCAATCCGAGGTTACTAATAAATTTATGATTTAATCAGGGGACATTTCAAAGAATTTAAAAAGAAATGGAGGGAAAAAAATCACTGGGCAAAGGCTTGCCCTTTCTTCAGTGAAAGAAACCCTTGAATGCAGTGGTCATAGACCAGTGCATATGATAATACAATGTTCTGATGTTATTAAAAATATATATTTATTCCACCAAAATAAGGAATTACTCTCTTAGGATTTGTTTCCTTTCGTTTAATATATTTTATTAAAGCACAGTGTCTGAAAGAATAGTAAGTTAAGAGGGCACTGTGACATTTTATATCTTGGTGTACAAAGTTGGTCAAGGTATGGCCTAATCATATCTAATATGCAAGTTACATAGCAAATGTTTATTAGAATATTTTATTTGATTGTATTATTTTAATAAATGATAACAAGGTCTTTAGCACATTTATCTAACCCAAATATAGTTTTATCTTTAAGATATTTTGACAGACAATATATAATCCTAACATAACTGCAAGAAAATCAAGGGTTGGACAGACTTAGATACTAACTCTATTCTAAAAATCATGGAATCACAGAATTACACAGTGGCAGGGGTTGGAAGGGACTTCTGGAGATTATCTAGTCCAACCCACCCGCTAAAGCAGTTCACCTAGAGCAGGTTGCACAGGATCACATTCAGGTGGGTTTTGAATATCTTCAGGTAAGGGAACTCCACATCCTCTCTGGGCAGCCTGGCCCAGTGCTCTTTCATAAAAGAGTCTTTTTCTCATATTCAGATGAAACTCACATTTCATAATACCTGGTTGAAATATGCTGTTGGTAATTTAACTGGGACCCTGTATCTTTTCCATTTTTATATATATATATATATGTATCTCAAGAATTGTCATTCTTTTCTTCATTTTATGAACATCTATCATACGCTTCTGACACCTCTTTTCCAAAATACAGATTCCTCATAAGCCTAGTTTCTCCCTACGTGAAAGCACAGCTTTTGTTTTGCTTACATAATTCTTTCTAGTAGTAATGTATCTCTCTTGATATGGGGACCAGAATTGCTCACACTGTTTAAGTGATGTAGGTGTTCAACTACGCTGAGGGTTTGCGCTATAGCCCATACACGCTTATTCATTGTGTATCAAGGCAATGGAGTCAGACTTCAATGATTTGTGGCAGTCTAAATTTATTAAGAGCTTGTAGACAAAGGAGAATCTCATTGAAACCAAAGGCAACCAGGTTATGTCATGATAAAAGTTATATTCAGCCAATGCTTTTATATGAGTTAAGCATGTTGACTTGCATGTTTAAAGTTAGGTCCAAAATAAGTGCTTTGTTGGAATGAGTCCCAGAAACCTGCCTCCCTGAAAGAGTCTATAGACGTCCATCAGCAAAATTCACTGCTAGTTCAGATGTTGTCTATACATTGCAGTGAGACCCTGCTTACTCTACCCTAGAGCTTATATTCTACCATTTGGAAACTTTCCCAAAATATCTTTTCAGGAGATATGCAGGTATTATTGCCTTGAATGCCCTGCCACTGTTATCCTTTTCTATTAGAAACTCTAGCTATTTCAAGTTATAGTTTTTTTCCTTTGTCATCCTTCTAGTACTTAAAATAAAAGTTTAAAAATTTTTATCTTTTAATTTAATATTTAGCATTTAAAATAATTTTTCCTTCCCAAATACAGTCCTCCACACACTTGTATGTACTTATATATTCCTTTGTGTACTGTGTATAATATCACAGAATCACAGAATCACAGAATCGTAGGGGTTGGAAGGGACCTCAAGAGATCATAGGGTCCAACCCCCCTGCCAAAGCAGCTCCCTAGCTCATATAGCTCATATTGCACAGATAGGCGTCCAGACGAGTCTTGAATATCTCCACAGAAGGAGACACCACCACCTCCCTGGGCAGCCTATTCCAGTGCTCTGTCACCCTCACTGTCACCCTCTCATTGGCTTTTTGGGAACAGTACATTTTAAAAATAACTGAAACTAAGATTTTTTTAATCTAATCTTCAGGGTCAGAAATAGTGCAAAGAAATCCTCTGTTCTTGCAAGTTTTATAGCTCACCTGCATGATAGCATAAGGTATTTCTCCTCACAGATATAACTGATATACATTAGGAGAAAACAAGGCCTAACCTAAAGTTTTCTTCCCCATTACTGCTGATACCTTTGAAACTGCACAAGGAATCATGTACCTGGTAAATCGAAAGACTAATATAGTTTGCTCTTTCAATGAGATACAGTGAAGTAACAAATCAACTTTTTAGGGTCAGAAGCCTCTCAAGCTTTCTTTTTTTTTAATCAGACTATTGATTTTCTCCCAACATTCATTGTCTAAAACTTGATCACTGCCACTTTTCACCTTCATACTACAGGACACATTGCAGCCTGAATAAAATATCTTGAAGTTCACAGAACTCCAGGTAAAAATAAAAATCTGCCAATATCACTCTTGTAAAACCAAAGATGTTGCAAATGTACAGTGGTCTGTGCTGTAGTTTACCACTGCATCCTGTAAATATATTCATTAAGATGTTCATTCACTTTGTGACTGGTATGCAAATGCTACAAGGCATATTCTGCTGAGGCCCAATCTAGTAGTGATGAAAAGAAGTATTATGGGATGTTGCGTAGAAGTTCTCAGGCATGGCATGTTTCTCCTCTGGGAGTAGAATAATTATGAAAAGTAAAGAGTACCAATAAAGCCACCTCTCCTTTAAAGAGCAATGCAGAATTTGAATCCTGATTCATGGATATTATACAAAATATTTTTCAATAGCATTAGAGAATTTAGTGGCAAACCCAATGTTTTTAAATACAATGACTAATGCAATCAGTTCCACCATAGTTTGGTGCATTTTTCTATTTTGCTATTGTGGGATTATGATATTTTTCTGGCCTGTTATTCACCTGAAGCATCTTGTATAGCATCATTATAGCAAAACTATTTATTTCTTAAACTATGAGAATAGAGGAGGCAACACTTCAGAAGTGTTTTAAGCCCAGAAGTGTACCTCTGTTCTTATTTGGGGTTTTTGTGACTGTTGTTCTGTTCTGAAAACTCACAGGAAGAGTTGCTTTTAGCCTTTAAGATCAAAAGATGCACCTCAAAATAGTTAGAACCTATTTCAACTTAATGAAAAAAGGAAAGAAAAATATTTCTTTATAAGAAACTCTTGAGTTCTGCAATGACTCTAGAAAGTCCTAGTCTTCCTTTCAATACACTGTGTCTTTTCTGGTAATTCTATTTTTTTTCTTCATCTGCTTTCCTTGGTGAAAAAGCAGTGATGGTATCTTTAGAAGCAGAGGATAGCACTAGGCAGAAGAAAGGGTTCTATTTGGCCCTGTGGAAGTCCAACACCAGCAGATAATTTTCACTTACAAAAATATGATTCTTTTCAGGAAAAGAAAACTAAAACAGACCAAAAAAAAGCCTGAGGCAAACAGAAGGAACTATTCTTGGAAATATTTAAAATATGTATGTAATCAGAGGAAGTTCTAAGACTGAGTGGAAATAAGCTATTTATCTGCTGCTTCAGTTGGTGTTAAATCATTTGGTCTGAAAGCAAAGGTATTAGTTAAGCAGTGAAATTAGAGGAGTGGAACATTTCCTGGGGATTAATAACTGGCTGCGATGAGACAATGATGAGCAATGCAGAAAACAGTGACCCCCTACAGTCATCAGTCCTCAAGAAATTTCTTGCACTAGTGGTATTGTGTTGTTCTAAGCTGAAAACAAGATGATAAATTATTTTCCCCTTTACACTTCTCATATATTTTGTAAAAGCAGTGGATTAAGCTTTGTGATAGCTCTGAGGGTCTGAAAAACTAGTTTCATGTTTCAGATGAAGAAACAAACATGCTTAAGTGGCAGGTAGACTTTGGTCTTTTATTTTTAGGAATTCTGATCTTGAATACGTAGATGGAAACTCCTAAAGATGACACAGGAAGTCCATGTGAGGACTGGTAGTACATCAGAGGACTCGTGTACTTTCTTGCTTTTTAAAAAAGTTTAAATCTTCAGATAATGTAATTCAGCTATTTTAGGGTCTTTCTTAATTAATTGCTGCTGTAGAGATTAATGCAAAAGTTACCTATATGAGGTTGGAACTTCTTAGTCATTATATAACAAGTAACAGTACAAGCTTACAGTGAAATTGAGTTGAATAGATACCACGAGTTAGGATAATTCAGATAACTACTGGCATGTTAGAACCACTGGAAACATAAAGCTTATAGCATAAAAAAACTTTGGTAGAGAAAATATATATTTACAGTTCTTTTGGTACATCAGTTGGGCACCTTTATTTTGAAGTGATGGAGAATCAGTACATGGTAATGAGATTCCTAGAAGACAGAAAGTGCCAATTTACACAAGGAAAAGTGGGAGATGAAAGGGAGGTGTAGTCTATTGAAAAAATTCACATGCATTTAAACAAAGAATACAGAGGGACTGTCAGCCTGCACTAATCAGTTTAGACAGATAGAAATTAATTATATTTTGTTTAAGAAGCTGCCTCTGCAGCCTTGGTCAATTTTACAAAGCACATTAGAAGATTTTTCAAGCTGGCTTTCCAATTACCTTGGATGGCAGGCAAAGTGCTTTGAAACAGAATTTGTTTGAAATTGGTAAATGCAACCAATTCTGACTGACAGTGTTTTCGAAATTTGTAACATGGTGTTACTGGTCAATGTAACTCTAAGGAGTATACCAAAAGAAGATTTCTTTCCTTTCAAAGATCAGGAAGAAAGGGATATCAGAAAAAAACTGCAAACCATTATTATTGAAGGCAGACCAAATGAAGAAGTAGAAAAGAAAAAAGTGCTAGCCCAAGAGGGAAACTATTTTGCTTGCAAAATTAAATAAGTCCTTCCAAGAAACAATATAGTGTGCCTGGAAAACATACTGCTTCTAACATTAGAAAAGGTACTGTCCTGAGGTTTTTCTATTGGACCTCCTGGTATGTGTGACACCCAGGAAAGTGTAAATCATCTGTCAGAATTGCTAGGCAACTGACTCCTGCCTTTGGGATTCCTGTGCAGGGGGTGATAGTGTAATGCTTCCCATCATTTTTTCATGGGTTGAATGGTTTGACTTTTTTAGCTTGTAGGAAAACTACACAGGTGACCTATAATGAAACAAAATCTTTCTGCTTCAGCCATGCTGATGATATTGCAATGATCTTTAACTAAATTTAGTTCTCAGTAGGCTTATAGTTTCTAATAAAGCTCCATGTTTTATAAATGTTATTAGAATAACAACACTGATTCTTTCAAATTCATGGTTATTCCTTAGAGTGGTGTCAATAGAAAAACTCAACAAAATCCAAGGAATGATAAAAAGAAAGCCCTTCAAAAAAGTTTTGAGAAAACTTACAAGTAACAGATGAACAGATAGTAGCCTATTTTTATATGACAGATTTAAATATATACATATTTGTATTAAATACATATGGTGTGATTTGTTGCTAAGTTGTGTTGCTATCACTGCCGCCTCTTCCTGAGCAAACAGGGCAACAGCATTTTGTAGGAGGCTATCTATCATATTTATGTCATTTTAGATGCATATTCTCCAATCTCAAGCTGCTGGAATAATGTTGTAATTTAAACTTCATCGGTTCTTTTTTAAGAAGACAAAAAAAAGAAACATAGATCATATCACAGTATTGAGTATGTTGCACTCAATTCAGCAGCTGCCAATATGCTGCAGCTTTTTCCAATTTGATGGAAAATAGTCTGTCCACAGAAAGAATTTCTAAGGGTTAGAGTGTAGAGTTAAAATGTTCAATGCTGGTGTCATTACCTATATGAATTCCTAACTGCTTTATTAGACAAAAGGATACGTGTCTGCAGCTGGCATTTATCGACACCAATTTTTCTTCACTGTTCACAAGTATGCAATTAATAAATAATTGATGGCAAGAACACATTAAAAAAAAAGAAAAACGGACTGAGAAAGTAACTTCTTTAAAACTGACCTTTGCTGTTCGTAAATGATACATTTTGGTGATCCTTTGATAAATGAGATCAAGAGCATCTTTAAAGAATGCTCATTCTTCCCTGAAGAAATACCATCCTCCATCCAGATTCTGCTCTTTGTAATTGGGTTGTAAAGAAAATAGTGTCTATCCTGATACTATTAGGTTTTCTTTAATCTTCCACACATCAATAAATAATCACTATTCATTCAAAGAGACATTACTGCAGGAAAAAATAGCAACACCATCTCTAACCTCAAGTTTTCAGAAATCACAAGTAAATTTTCAACATTTTGAGAATCATAGATTTTTAAAAAAACAATGTAATGGTATTAGGTAGATATGTGCTATTCATATATGCTTTAAAAATTATCAGAACTTTGAAGTTTTAGGTAATAACCACAATATTTACTTAACTATGTATTTATCTACTCTATGACTCTATGGGTCCTTACAACACAGACCATTCTATGATTCTATGATATGCTAGGACTCCACTAACTCTATTTTCTAGTGTGAGCAATATAACTTACCTATTCCTCTTCTCTCATAGATATGCCTGTATCCATCAGTTCCTCACAGTTTCCTCTCACACATGCTTTCACTCGTGCACTCTATTTTGTGTTTTGCTTGCCCTTGCCATCAGCTTCCTGTACCTGTCATACACTGCACTTTCTGACTTTATCCTTATATTCCCTTTCACACTGCTGCTTTAATTAGAGTAGTCTCAATTCCCCTCTGTTTTTTTTTCTTCTGGATCATGCTTCCACACATATTTCCAAGTGCCATTCATCCCTCCACTTTTCATCCCCTTACACTTCACCCCTCAGTTTTAAAGCCACGAGAGGACGTAATGGACGATCATTATCCAATTTCTATCCTGATGAAAACAATACTAAGATACTCATAGCTTCTATCTCTCAAGCTACAAGAAAACAGGTCATTAGTACAGTAGTAATGTTAATATTAAATTAGAAAGACATCAATAAGCATTCTGTGGGTAACTTCATAACAGAATCCAATGTTTGCACCAACCTCTTCATATGTGATTCTCATGAAGAGGAAAATAAGAAAGTTCCCTTATTTCATTTATTGAAATAATAAAATTTATATGAATATATGAATATATGAATGTGGAAAAATGGAACAGTATCTGCTGACATCTTATTTCATCCCTTATAAATGTATTTCCAGGGAAATGAAATAATTATTTATCATGTTTTTGCAGTGCCTTACAGTGATACATCACAACAATGACCATAGCTGTATTACCAGCATTGATATATGTTGATGAACTTCATACTATACACTCAAAGACATACCTGAGGGATGTGCATCTAAGATAATTAAATGTTTAAGTATCAGGTAAATTTTTCAGTCTTGATCCAGTCTTGTCTAAGACAATCTAAAGGTTCTTCTACCACGAGATGATTTTGATTTTGCAACTTTTTTTGAAGGTAGCAACAAATATCAGTGAGTATTGGAACCAGTGGCAGTTGCTCAGCCTCTATTTCCCCACAGAACTTGAAGAATTAACACAAAATAACAAATCCTGTCTTCTCTGAACAAAAGCTAGGAAATATTTTAGATGTTTCAAATTTCACAAAGGTAATATAATGAGTGTTTAGAAAACTACATGCAACTTGTAATGTGGTACATAATGACCACCAAATCAACAGGTGCCACCAAATACACTGAGAAAACCCCTCAAGACTAATTAACAAGGAGGCAGGTCATACTTATATAGAGTTTTCTTTGCAGTTAGAAAAGAAAATAAAAAAGAATATGTCACAATGAAAGGAAGCATAATAAACATTGATTTTTGTGCAACATAACTACTGTTTTTCTAAATAAAAATTTAAAAAATTACAGAAATTTTCCTTATAAAAATAAAAAAACACAAAAATGTTTCAGTAAATAAAGCTGAAAATTCATTAAAAGTGAAATTCACATTACTGATTATAAGTTCAGAGCTCAGTAAATAAGGTATCTTGTGACAAGAAAATCAGGTTTAGATTTTGATCTTTCCACGTATACACATAGTCACTTCATATTTACACAGCCAATTAAGGGGACTTTTTGGATCTAGGGATTAGCAATCAGGTACAGATTCTCATGATTTAACCAAAAGAAACTTGCCTGTTTCGTTATGCTTTGCAAGTACAGGACATGTCATTATTCTGATAAAAACTGAAATTAGCATTTCCTTTTTTTCCGGTCCTCATTTCAGCTAGTTATACTTGCTCCTACTGAAAGACAGCATGGCCTTATTAGTAAAGCACCATATAAAGAGAGAAGAGACATGTTTCTCACTCCAGACCTATCACTGACCAGAATCTTTCTCATTTATTTCATTTATTTCATCTTCAACTGAGCAAGATAAGGAACTGCATATTTGTACTGCATTACAGTACAAGTCTTGGAGATCATTAGAAATTCTATCTACCATATCAGAAACAACATCATTGTCCTGTAGCTCATATAATTGTCCAACACATAACAACTTGTGGACATATTTAGGAAGATAAAGCTATCTGAATTGGGTATCTCTTTGCTACATGTCCTTTCATATACAGAAATATCTGGAAAGTTTCTCTGAATATTGTAAGAAGCAGCAATAACTTATCTCCTTTCTTACAGTTTCTAAAAGAAAAACACAGTACTACATTTGCCTTCTCTCATATCTATCTCTTGGATTTTCTAAGGCTTTTTGATTTCTTCCTCCGGTAGGCAAAAATTACTGTTAAGTACTTCCCTTATTCCTGCATTTACAGTTGCTCTACAGTGAAACCTCCCAACTGGTACAGCCTAGCTCCTGATGCCTTAGTCATTTAGAAAGAGGATTCTATTGTCTCCCTAACTTACTTCACAAAGCTGTACTTCCTTGGTACCCATCCCTGGGAAGAGTCAAGGATAGCTTGGACAGGGCTTTTAATAACCTAATATAGTTGAAGATGTCCCTGATCATTGCATGAGTTTGGACTAGAATACCCTTAAAGATCCCTTCCAACCCAAACCATGTTATGATTCTGTGATAACAAACTGTTGCTTTTTAATTTTTTTTTTTGTATATTTGACATAACAACTAAGACTGTTTTCAGCATCAATGAAGTCTGTCACAGCTTTTAGATCAGACATGCTTTATGGACACTACTAAAATTTGTAATCATCTTTCTTCTAGAATAAACTACTAAAATACACAATACATTTTACTAATATATGATCTTCTCACATATTGTTATAGTCAGAAAGGCTAATGTAACCTAGGATAGTATACACAATGAAACGATAAACAGAAGTAAGAGCAGATGTCCCTGGGTTTTGATGCTGTTCCACTGACTACTGAAAATTGCAACTGCTTTTGAAGCCCAGAATCCAGTTTGGGGAAGGGCCAGAAGAATATTGCGTTGGTTTTCAGTTGGTATAGAGATAAATTTCACAAGAAACTGGGAGGGGACACAGCCAGGACAGATGGCCAAAGGGATACTCCATACTATATGACGTCATGCTCATCATATAAATGGGGCTGGCCAGGGAGGAGAGGTGGCTCAAGGACAGAGGCTGGGTGTCAGGTTGGTGAGCCAACTGCGTTGTGTATCACCCACTTTCTCTTATGGGTACTGTTGTTATTTTCCTCTTTCTTTGGGTGTTGGACCCGATGATCTCTCGAGGTCCCTTCCAACCCCTACGATTCTGTGATTATGTGATTCTTTTGCTGTCCCAGTAAATTGTCCTCATTCCAACTCACAAGTTTTACCTTTTTCTTTCAATTCTCCTTCCCATCCCACTGCAGGGGTGTGGAGGAATGAGCAAGCAGCCATGTGGTTCTCAGCTGTCAGCTGGGGCTGAACTATGGCAAATGTTTAAATTATTTTTGAAAGTACTTTAGAAATGAAGATTCAGTGAGGTCAATGTAATCAGCTTATCAAAGTAAATGGTTAAAGTGTGACTTGATGACCATTCTTTGTCTACAAAAATATCTATATGGGAAGTAGGAATTTTACAGAAGCTCACAGAAATGTGGTAAACAAGTATAAAAATAGTCAACTTGTTAAATTTCAACTTAAATTGTAGCTTATAATAAATCATGTCTAACCAGAGTAGCTACCCATGGGAATTTTCGTCAAATCCATAAGTGGAGTCCTCATCACAGTAAATATTTTAGCCATGGTAGAGTGTTTTCCTATATATTTCATCCTAATTTATGCAGTAATTAATTCAGGAAGGTCCTAAATCCCATATTATGCAGGAGGACAAATCAGATGATCTTAATATCTCTCTCTGGCTTTCAGAATACATTATCTAATTAACAGTTATTCAGAAGCTGTGAAGAGTCTAAACACTTGTTTCCCTTAACAGCAGTTATACTAATTTCCCTTTTGAGTGCACATTTGGTTTTTCAAGTTGTTTTCATTACAAGCATAGATATGTAAAATGCGCACTAAAACTAATCTGTCCTTACGTTAGCAAAGTATTAGATTGAGATTGTGCAAGCCTAAGCAAAGAAATTATTTGCTTCTTTTATAACAGACATAATGACAACAGCAATTGGAGTAGCTTCTAGGTGTATTTCAGGAAAAGCCAAAGAAGCTAGGTGCATGAAACAATAAATTCTTTGATTTAAACATATTTTCCTTCAACTCTTCCGCTATTTCAACACATCTCACCTTTCCTAATAACTAATCTGAAATAATCTGCTTCATTTTCACAGAAATCATGCTTGTGTTGGTAGTTTTAGGCTTAAAAAAGGAAAAAAACCCTGCCTATAACATTTTAATGAACGAATTCAGTCTTAATTGACTTCAACACGACTTCTCTGATCATTGGACACAACTTACTTCCTATTCCCCCACATTCTTTCTTTCTTCTTTGTTTTTGGTTTTGGGGGTGTTTTGGGGGTTTGTTGTTGTTGTTGGTGGTTTTTATTTGGTTCGTTAGTTTGGTTTGGTTTTGGGTTTTTGTGTTTTTTTTTTTCTTTAGGAGCTTAGTGTTACTGGGTCCTCCAAAGGCTGCAGTCCATTCAAAGGAGTACCTGCTCCACCATGATGCACTTTCTACTCTTTGATGGTGTCTGTTATTCCCTTCTCATTTTCTTTCTAGTTCTCTTTTTCTTTCTATTTAGATATCTGTCTTGTTTTCACCTTTTTTCTCTCTCTGTGTTCATTCATTCTGCCCCGCTTTGGGTTTTCTGACATTTAAAGGATGTGTTTTCACAGAGGAACCACAGACGACTCTGCATTGACCTGTGGTGGGTCTGCTGCTGAGCTGGCTGGAATTGGGTGTGTCCAAAACAGGGCAGCCCTTGACCTCCTCCCACAGAAGCTACACCTGCAACAACCACCACCCCCATTGTGCTAAGACTTTACCACATGTTATCTAAAAAAGGGAATTAAAAAGAAAACAGAGAGAAAAGGAAGATCTGGCATTCATAGACTGCAAAGCCAAAAAGACTATACAAAGTAAGGGAAGAAAATAGTGTAAGAAATTAATTGTCACAGAGGCAAAAAAAATTCAATGTAAAGTTTGAATAGAAAATATATTTTTTGTTCAGAGGGATTTTCACTTTGCAAGGTTCAGTGATCATATATGCAGTTATACTACTCACTAAACTTGGTATATAACTGATTCTTGAAAAATAAATTGATGCTCTAATAATGAAACCCTATGCCAAATGTTCAGAAATGTGAAAACACTCAATAAGACTCTGCAGAGAAGTCTACAAGTTTATATGTTTATGCCCTAAAAAAGTAATTTGCACGTGTATTCAATATACACAAAATGCCAATCCATAATTGTGAACAAGCTCACGTATGTCTAACTCCACTCACAAATATTTGAAGAAATGATGAAAAAAATTTTTTTTAACAATTAAAAATAGAAACACTTTTCAAATTATTTCCATTTCAGAAGTTAATACAAGTCAAGAAAACCAACTGGTTTCCCATAACATTAATTAAAGAACAATTATGCAATTATGTAAATTCTATTTTGTATAACCATTTCAGGTAGGAGAAAAATTATTTTCCATTAGGCAGAAACATCCAGATCTGCTTTCTTTTATTAATACTGGTATATAAGAAATTACCAATGTTTGTAAGAAGTCACTACCTTTTTAAATGGATTTTTGAGCCCATATTGATTTAGTGAATTTATTTCTGCTAAGGTCAATAATGATAAATAATCTGTGTGTTGCTACATGTGGCTCAGTACTTCAAATTAAATGTTTGCAGTTATTGGTAGTTATTTTATAAAGACAGCTGTTCCTGCATCTGACAGTATGACTGTGTAATAATTTTTCTTTAAACTTTCTTATAGTAATGTAGAATTTTTGAAAAAGGAAAGCAATGAAATACATTAAGAGTTCAAAATTTTCCCATATGTTTCTGCAACTTCTCCACCTTCCTTTGAGGCAGTTATTCTAACTCATAGATTTGCCTGTTTGTAGACCATGAAACTATGCTACTAGTTTTTGTAGTATGGACAAAGGTATACTAGTAGCATAGGATTTATTATCACTATTTTTTCAGTGGCACTCAATCAGAATGACAACTTTTGCACTGATGTTGGAGTAGTGAGTGCTCAAATAGAATTAGTCAGACTCAAGAAAAAGTGTTTCCAATCTAACATTGCGTTGGTTATTTATTTCTGGGTAAACATCAGACAACATATATCAACCTCTGCTCTTTTTAATTTTTTTTTATTCAGACTACACTTACAACAGCAGAAGTTGCCACAACATCAAAAGTTGCCAGAACATCAAAAATTAAATAGCAGCCTTACTTGTATTGATCCCTGTGGTGGTTCAGCCCCAAACAGTGGCTAAGCACCACATGCTACTCACTCACTTCTGGAGGAGAAAAAGACTGAGACTCCATGGGTTGGAATAAGGACAGTTTACTGACAAAAATCACCATGAACATCAAACAATAATGGCCAATTACACTCACACCCAGTGTTAACACAGAATACTTTAGCAACTCAAAGATTACTGAATGCTGCCTGACACAAGGACTGACAGACCCACCACACTCAGACTGTGTTAGAGGCAACAAGCCCCTGTCCTTCCCCAACCAACCCCTTTTATGGGGAAGTGATGTCAGGTGGTGAGGGAAAGAGCCCAGGCTAACTCAGCTCACCTGGGCTAACTCAGCTCACCTGTGCTGGCTGCTTGGGGAGGTTGACTCTGGCCTGGCCAGAACCAGGACAGTCCCCAGGTGTAAGAAATCAGGAAAGGCAAGGATGAACATGGATGAGTGGAGATCTGCAGGTCAAACTAAAGGGCAAGAAAGAACTGCACACGCAGTGAGTGGAAGCAGGGACAGGGAAGAGTATAGGGATAATGCGTGATTGTGTGAGGTGGGGTCAGGAATTACACAGAATCACAGAATCATTAAGGTTGGAAAAGATCTCCAAGATCATCTAGTCCAACCATCCCCTTACCGCCTATATTACTAACTAAACCATGTCCCCAGGTACCTCAAAGTCCAAGGTGTGACTGGAACTGAACTTGGCAAAGAACAATAAGAAGGGTTTCTACAGGTATGTCAGCTAGAAATGATAGGTCAAAGAAAGCATAGCCCCCACCAGCACCACTCCATGAACACAACTGGCAAAGTGGTAACACCAGATGAAGAGGAGGATGAGGTTCTCAACAATATTTTGGTTCAATCTTCCCTCATAACCTCTCTTCCTATACTTCTTGAGTGGATGGCTAGCAAGACAGGGACTGGGGGAGAAAAGCACTGTCAGAGAAGATCATGTCTACGTATAGACTTATAATGACATTGGAACAGGTTGCCCAGAGAGGTAGTAGATGCCCCATCCCTGGAAACATTCAAGGTCAGGTTTATTGGGACCCTGAGCAGCCTGGTCCATTTGAAGATGTCCCTGTTCACTGCAGGGTAGTTGGATGAGATGACTTTTAAAGTCCCTTCCAACACTAACTATTCTATGATTCTATTTAATAAAAAAAGAAAAAGCCTTGAGATGACATTCAGGTAGAAATTTGTTCTAGTCAAAGTGGTGCACAATAATTGGCTCACAGGCATTTATTTCCTCCATAAAGTCTTTCCTGTTTTTAGCTTCAGGACAAAAAGAATGCTGTTCATTCTTTTGCATTTTACAGAGATCAAAGAAAGAGATGGAAAGTCTTTTGGAAATAATGACAAAAACTCCTCTGAATTCCGTGACACTATCTTTTTTTTTTTTTCCAACTGTCTTCATGCAAATTGCTTACACTACAAATTTTGTTGGTAAAACTACAGTGGGAAGAAGTAGCATGAAAACCCCAAATATTCAGAAGCCATTTTCTTATTTTGCCTATCTATAAATAATGAACAAGAAATATTTTATGCAGAGATACTGTGCTAGTTTTGTCTGGGATAGAGTTAATTTTCTTCATACTAGCTAGTATGGGGCTACCTTTTAGATTTATGCCAAAACAGTACCAATAACACAGGGATGTTTTAGGGACCACTGAGCAGTGCTCACTGAGTCAGGGTGTTTTCTGCTTCTTATACCTCCCTCCCAGCGAGTAGGTTGGGGATGCACAAGGAGTTGGAAGGGGATGCAGCTGGGAAAGCTGACCCCAACTGACCAAATGGACATCCCACACTGTATGATGACATCATGTTCAGCACATAAAACTTGTGAAAGGAGAAGGAAGAGGGGTTTGGAGTTTGTCTTCCTAAATAACCACTAGGCATGATGGACCCTTACTTTCCTGAGGATGGCTGAACACCTGCCTGCCCACAGGAAGTGGTGAACGAATTCCTCGTTTTTCTTCAATTTTGTGAACAACTTTTGCTTTATGTATAAACATATCTTTATCTCAATCCACATGTTTTCTCACTTTTACTCTCCTGATTCTCTTCCCATCGGACTGGGGGGAGGGGGCTGGGGGTGAGGAGAATGAGCAAACAGCTGTGTGGTACTTAGTTGCTTGCTGGGTTTTAATCATGGCACATACAAAAAACAAGATAAAAATTGTTACTTGAAAGTCTTATAAAATATATTCCTCCTGCATGCTTTATTGATTTACTCAATGTTGTTTTGACTGTTTTATCCAAAGTATGTAGTAGCCAATAAGAAACTTTTCCACAAGTTTTAAAAAACATTCTAGAAGACAACTTAAGAACTATTATATACAGAAAACACAGTGTAAAGGGTTTATTTTGTCTATTTATAAATATAGAATATATATCTCTAGAGCAAGAAATACTAGTCTTCATTTTTACCAAGAGCCCCACACAGCTCTTTTAATGTAGAAGATTGATTTTAAAGAAGCAATACATTAACCCAACCCTCATGAGTGCTCAGTATTTTATCACTGATACAACTTTTCTGAGATAAAAATCAGAAAGCATAAAAAGTTGAGTCTGTGGCATTTTTTAACTTTATTTTCAGTACTGAACAACAATTTGATCATCAGAATGCAACAACTGTTTGATGCAATTTTTCTTTTGGAAGCTTAGTTTTATGAAGACTAGATCTGGCTAGATAATCCTTGAGTGTGATAACAGGGTTTTGTTGCTGAAGGACAATGAGCAAGAAAAGGTTGCAGTGCACAACTGAAGTCTGCATGTTTTGATTTTTCTAAATAGATATAAATCATACACTGAAGTGTCACCGAATGAGTAACGCACATGCATTTCATATCCAGTCAAACTTTAAGAGAATGAAATATGTTTGCTAGCATCAACTCGCCCCAGTAGACAGTAACCCATATCACAAGAAACACTTAATTGAGTCCATTTGGCAGTTGCAGCTCAGCAGGGGCCTTGTAATGAAATAACATGTAATAACATACCTCTCATCCCCAGAGACACTGTCCCTGCAGGTCAAGGTTGGGGTCATTGCAAGGGCAAGGTCAGGTAGCTTATGTTGTAGCTCCTATTGCCACATCAAATTGCATCTTCTTTTTTTTTTTTAATGGAAAAAATTCATTTTATAGACTATTTTCTAGCTTTTAACTCTCTCAAACACTTGTGTGTCCCATCTCCCTGCAAAACCCCTGTAATATTAGAACAGGAAATTATGACACTATCACTGAGAAGTAAATATCCTATGCAGATGGATTAATGTTTCTTTTTTTCTTTTTATTACCAAACTAATCCTAATGAATCTTTTCTTTTTTTTTTTTAAATTATTACATAAAGACTTTTCCTGTCAGTGAAGAGAATTGTTATAAACTAAACAACAAGAGTGCCTGAAAGATGCTAAATACCTCATAAGAAATACTGAGCACCTTGTGGAGTTGGACATCATATTTCAAAGGAATCAAAGAAAAGCTAGTGAAAGCAAATGAACTTTGCAATTCCACTTTTTTATACTCAATATATGTAAATAAAAATAAAATGGTATCAACGAACTACTTAGCTTTATGTACACTACATAATTTTCCCATGGAAAATGTGACTTTACAGAATGGTTTGATATCCACAATAACAAAAGTTCTGAGGCACATTACAAATACAGATGTGTTTAATCTGAATATATTTTGAACAATTTTGTGGTTTCATTTGTTTGTTTGTTTGTTTCAGATGCCTTTATCAGAAAAACTTCCAATACTGATTATTCTTTCTATTCTACATCAGGTCCAGTTTGACTAAAGCTAAGCTAGGTTGGATTCACAGCTCCTGAAGAGCTTTCTTTTCAATTTGTGAAATTTCCTAAAGCTTCTGATGTTACACATAAAAGTGGTTTCTTATTGAAAAAAATCAACAACTGACCAAAGATCAACAAGTTAAAGAAGGTTTATATCATTATCTTCAATATGACTGAGGGTTTTAAATAGCAGTTCATAGTAAAGAACTCCATTCATGATCTCTTGCTGAGCTACTTAGAAAACTTCTGCCTGATCTACTTGACTTGTGGGTGAGGAAACAGTAGCCAAGGGAAGCATAACTGTCACTATGGTAGTTTTGGCAATATGTAGAAAAATAATTTAAGTTCTGGTCTCCACTTCTGACGGCTTTTAGCTTCTTTTGTCCATTAACGTTATAATGTAAAGCCTGTACACATTCCAGAGACCTTGATCTGGAAGTCCAGTTCTGCCTTTTCCCAGCTTACTCTTAAGCACAGAGTCAGGCTACCTTCTGGGCCCCGTGTCATAGATCACTGATTGGCATAAGAAAAAGTAGAAAATGTATTCTTCCAACAGAAGTAGCCTTCACTCAAGGCAAGATCATGGTTTGGTGGTTGGGGCTCTCCCTTCAGCAGTACGTCACTGGGTTACTAACTAATCAGCACCCGGGCATGCATTTAGAAAAAAAAAAATATGCAGATTTCATCATAGAAATAGGGAAATGCCTAAAATTTCCTACTCTTAATTTAAAACGAACACCTAACCTATGTGGAGTAGATTTTCCAATGATGTCCGTGCCTTCCTCAAGCAATGCAGGCAGGCAAATTAAGGCAGCCTTCAACTTTTCAGAAGTCTCTCTTTTTTTTTTTTTCTCTTTTTTTCTTGCTGAATTTAGAGAGAGATTGGGCAATTATGTTAGGTGGTCTGGATTGCAAACCTCTCCAAAAATAGGCTTCTAGATTACACATGAGGATATGCTTCAAGTAGGCATTTCCATTCAGCAGACTGGCTTCTTTCTTTACTTTCCGGGCATAATATTCTAGTTCTAACAGATTTCCCAGAATTACTTATTTTTAACACATAACAGGGAACTGACCTTTTTAACCTCTAAACCAACCCAACTCAGACAGTGCAGCCAGAAGCCTTGAACACTTTGTCAAATTGCCGTGTTTGTTTGCGAAGCAAGATGCACAAGCATCTGTGTCAGCAAAGATTTCAGAAAGTCTTTGTTTTATGGTATATACAAAGAACAGTATATATGTACACTGGCTGACTGGACATGACAAAATTTTTGTAAACAACAACCAGCAACAGCTTAAGGACACTAGCCAGAGAGGGAGTGACAGGTATTTTCAGGATGTATGAAATGTTGCTAACACAAACAAATAGAACCAGTCTTCGGGTTTGATATAGTAAAATAAAACAAATTAGCCAGAATGTTTCCCCTTTGTCAGAATATAATAATGTTGTAAATAGTTCAGATCATATTCTGTAAGATTTAGATCTGATCTTCTAAAAAAAAAGAAGACCTTTTTTGAGAAAAATGAATTTAAGTTATAATATAGTGCTATTAGTAAACAGAAATGAAAAAGGGACCGAACATTTACTGAACTGTCAATAAGACACATGGACTATATAAAATATTTTTCCTATCCTATAGCCATTCATGATAGAAGCGAGGGGAAGCATTATTCCTCTTAAAATTTGACATTTTGAAAATACAGTTCTTTGTTCACCCTTTGGTTTGCAGAACTCTGTTGATTCAAGTGGCCAGCAAGGTTAGGGTTAATAGGAGATAACGAGGCAGTTCTTGTCAGTTCCCTCCATCTAAGTAAAAATGTGTAACCATAGTCCAATTCTACCTTAGGACATAACTCTGGTTACATCTCAATTTATAGAAATAATTAGATCAAATTAGATCATGGAAAGTTTAATTAACCAGGCATAGTTTTGAATTAAAGTCCATTTTCTGTGGAAATTGGAAAAGGTCTAAGTAATTCAGTACTCATTATATCATGATTTAGCATCAAGCATTGTGGGGGATGTAAGTCAGAATATACGAAAAAGCAAAGAGGACATCCACTCTCCAAGATTTTAGGCTGCATTTGGATATCCTATGGCTGTTCTAGAAAAAAATAAACAGGTTTTGAATGCTAAAGAGAGTGTTTCAGGCCAGTTTTCAATAGGGCAAAAGTTCATTTGTCCCATTAGCTAGGCTCCAAATTTCCTGTCATGGTTCTTTAACATGTTTCCACTATAAAAACACATTTAGCATAATTCTTATTTCCTTATATTTTTGAAATAAGCACATGATCGACTACTAATATGAAAGGGATCATTATGAAATATTTCACCCAGTGCAACAGTGTCTAATTATAATCAATTGTATTAGCATTCATTATGATAAATTAATTTGTATTAATGTGGATGTAATCTCATTATTTGATCAGAATTTGGAACTAATTAATTTCCAACTAATATATAGAGGTATTATACAAAAAGCTTCCTTTGCCTCTGAAGTTGTTCTTGAACATAATTTACCATCTTGTCTGTCATACAACTGTAAACTAGCACCAGAATCATATGTAATACACTGCAGGATCCACCATGACCTCGTTCATGCAGGTTCCAGTAATTTGTAAGTCTCTGGGCTTCCTTACTATCCATCTGAGTAGCCCTTTCATGGGGGAGTCATTCAATATGAGTGAAAAGGTTAAAATAAATGATTCTGATTATCTCCTCAGAAAACCTTTTTGTCCAACTAGAATATCTGAAGATGTTATACATGTTGTAAATCTTTAGCTATGGTGCTTCCATCAAAGATTTTTCATTGATGTAAATGGGCCTAGCAGCATTGATTTTAATGGAAACATGTATATTAAAGATCAGGTTCTATAGTGTGTTTATGTAAATATGATGAGAGATATATTGTGGGACAGACTTTACCAATCTGGCTTTTGTTCAGCAATGCTCTAGGAATCAAATAGTTTCACTGAAATCAATAGGACCTATTACAGATGAAGGCAGAGCTCACCATGAGTCAGGGTCTGGCTACTAGGAGAGTAATATTGAGATTGCTTTCATTTTAATGACTGGGAAACTCTTTCAAGCATCCATCCATACTTTTGGGGGAAGTGAGTAATGTCCACTAAAGTTACAAGATTTATGAGGGATGTCCAATTCAATTTCATTAAGAAAAAACTTTTGAAAAATTGATTCTCTACCTTTAAGATGAAAACCATATGCAAGGAAAAGTATTTTTCTCTATTGATGGAGCCACTAAGAAACAACAATTTTCAAATAAGAAGTATTATTTATTATTTTTTCATCATATTTATACAACTAATTAGCAGATTTTGCCTTCATGATACTGCTAAGGATTCTTGTAAGGGATTGCTGGTCAGTATTTAAGAATTGAAACAGCTTTTTGACCCTTCAAACACATGCGTGAACCTAGACAAACGTGCTAAGGTGCTTGAACTGAAGTCCCATATCAGCTTTAGATAGACTCCATATCTAGAAAGAGATAGCTCCTTTCCCAGGACAAATCTTATCCCTCAACTAATACCTCTGAGATAACATGCTGAAAAGTTATATTAGATAATTGCTGGATTGCCCCTGATAAGACATCATTCGTATCGATTCAGATATGAAGTGTGAAAAGTTCTTTCCATTTTTCTGAGTGTTTTAAGATGAATTTAAAGCTGTATGGTCCCAACTGTACCCTAAATTAAGCAATCTGATGTGCAGTCAATTGAAGATGCATGTGTACATGTGCGTTCAATACGTGGCTCTTTATTTTCTAGGGTGTTGAAGTTTGAATGTATAATTCAGGTTGCACATTCAAACAACCAAAAAGTTTATATTTAGCAGATGTTTAATAGATCATACATATGCTAGGTCTATATCACAAGCAATGGTAAAAAAATTTAGCTAATAAATTACTCAGTAAGGCTGCAATTCATCTTTTCCTACTTAAAAATAATTAAAAAAACAGATGCAAAGATCTGCTTTGTGTTAAATAATGCCATTTTTATAATAAACAGGTTTGCAAAGCACACAGAAGATTGGAGTACCTTTCTAAAACACATAGATTTTTTTTCAATAAAGGAGATTGCGTTTGCATTAATCTAATACTGTTTCCCCTAATGTCAATGATAAATCTCCCTTTAACCTATATCACACCTAAAACACTGAATATATGTTAACATTCACCTTGACTAAAATGTAATTTTCATTGCATTTGGCATACTCTCCTTTACATTTTCAAATAAGTAGAATTTATAATAATTTCAATGTCTGATATTTTGTGATTAAATACAGATTAAATTATCTCCCCAATAAGTTGGTTGACGGTTTTAACCTACTGTCCTTTTCATTTTTGCTACTTCTTACTTCTCAAATAGTCTGAGAATCATATGAGCCGAATCATAAAGTCAAAGAGCTTTCCCGCAGTGTGATTGAAATCTATTTCTAAATTGTCAAGATGGGGATTTACCTGTAATTTGAAAAATTTGGTCTTCATATTTGTCTGGCAGTATCACGTGAAGGACATATTTTTAAGTGTTTGTTGATAAAAAGATACACTGGAATATTTTGCACATTCTGAAAGAACAGGTCAGTACAAGGGCGCAAATTTTCTGGTGAGTCTGAAGAGAAAAATAGAGGTTGACATACATTGTATTCCCCAGAATGAGTAGGTCTTCAGAGAACAGAGTCCCAGCGCAAGGACATAGAATCATAGAATCATAGAATGGTATGAGTTGGAAGGGACCCCAAGGATCACAGAGCTCCAACCCCCCTGCCACAGGCAGGGCCACCAACCTCAGGCCTGGATCTACACTAGGTTGCCCAGGGCCCCATCCAACCTGGCCTTGAACACTTCCAGGGATGGGGCATCCACTACCTCTCTGGGCAGCCTGTTCCAGCAATATATTAGACATATTACATATTTTAGACAGACAGTCATCTGACTCTTTGAAATGCTTGGTGGGTTCTGTATGGGTTTAAACCCCTCAGCCATTCCCATGACTGGTCAGGATGCATGTATTTTTAAATACAGCGGCAGAGAAATGTTTTAACCAAAGGACTTCATCAAATTCCATAGTGGCAAAACCAAATCTATGTGTGATTCCTTCAAAATGGAAGTAATTGATCCTGAACAATGCAAAATTGATTGATATGTATTAAACCTTTGTATCCACCTAGTCATGTACAGATTATGGTATACACAAAAAAGTAGTTAACTATCCAAAAGCTTTTCAATAATTGCATTAAAAACTTTTATATTTACATAAAGTATGTGTCAATAAACAAATGTCAAAGGCTTAACTTGCTGGAATTTAAATGTATGAGTTATAACCCAAAGAAAGAATACCATAATTCTCCATCCTGGATGTGACTAAAAATTGAAGCAGTAATTTCAGAAACACCTGGGGGCAGGGTGGGGAAGAGAATTCCCATTGTATTTCAGTGGGATTTGTGTCCATAACCCCCTTAGCCTCATTTGAAAATCACAGAATCACAGAATCACAGAATCGTGGGGGTTGGAAGGGACCTCGAAAGATCATCGGGTCCAACCCCCAAAAAATCAGTCAACCCCCATCAAGTCCAACCCTCAAAATCTCAGTCATAGAGTAATCTTAGAATGATATTCATCTTGTGTGCAGCTGGCCAGCACAAGACCTCTGCTGGAATGGCAGCCAAGATCCCTTGTACATCAGGTTTAGACCTGTGTAAGGAAGTAGACAAAATACATGAAAGATATTAAACTATAATGTATCATTAATTAGTTAAAAAAATTACAATGATTGACTGAAACAGAAGTAATTTCATTGCAGGTATTTTGGGGACATTTTTATAGGTTGCAATCTACCTTCATAAATAAAATAAGAGTACAGGAAACTGAATTTTTATTATTTTTTTATTTAATCTCCTAATATTATTTTATTTTATAATTAAAATAAAGATGCTGGACAAGCTTAGAGATATCTGAACATAATTTTGAAATTCAGGAAACTACTTCACACAGTGATTGTTCTATAATTTAATGTGGCAGTGCCATTGAGAGTGGATTAGACAGAGCTGCCAGCCTGAGCTGTTTTAAACAAATGGAAAATCATTAACAGTAATCTTTTGGATCTTTGTGCACAGGGCAGCTACTGCTGGAAGGAGGAAAGACCAGAACAGAAACTGTAGAGATCTGAGTAGGCAGATACTGCTAGATTAATGACTGGCATTGTCAGAACTGAGCTATGGGGGTAGCTGCAGCAGCTTCACAAGCTCACCCTTACTAGTGGGTGTTGCTATGGGTACCAGCTCAGAGGTGTCACATTAAAAAAAAAACAATCGGGACACACACACACACAGAGGGAGAGACTGATGAACAGCAAACGGAAATAAGGGATATATATTATATATTCCATAACAACATGAACAAAACAATAACGTTTTGTGTTATGTTATTGTACATATGAACAAAGAAAAAGAGGAAAAAAGGGAAAGGGGAAGGGGAAAGAAGGGAAAGGGAAAGGGGAAGGGGAAAGAAGGGAAAGGGGAAGGGGAAAGAAGGGAAAGGGAAAGGGAAAGGGAAAGGGAAAGGGAAAGGGAAAGGGAAAGGGAAAGGGAAAGGGAAAGGGAACCTATGCAAACAAACCTCAATGTGGAGGCACCCTGTGCAAATGCTTCCTGAAACGTTTATACTATTTTTGTGACTTTTCTGTATGCTTGTTTTACTTGTGTTTCAGCCAGATAGATAACTGCATAACCTGTATGTCTAGTGAAGTAACTGTAGTGTCTTGTGTATTGGGAAGCTTCAGTGACAGAACTTCATTCAGAGTTGTTGGGAAAAATATTATAATGTTAACTACAGAATATGTTACTGCTATGATTACTAAGTTGGACCATAAAACATATAGAAAGTTGTGCACACCCATTTGGACTCTTTTTTTTCACAGAAATAGATAATTGCTGTATCACTAAACTTTTATTAACTAATAAAAATGTGAAGAACTGACCCATAGGAAAAATTTGGTGTGATGGGAAATAAGGTAGTATAATTCTGGTTTCTTGTGAGTTTGCCTATATCTTTCTCATGTGTTAACACTTAGAATGTTCAGCTAATAAAAGCAAATAGTTTTTTATAACATTGGCATTATATGTTGTATATATTATATTTTAATATTTCTAGAATATAAATTTAGTTGCATTTTTAAAAAGTAAACTTATCTATACATTTTATCTTTAAAAATCTTCATTAGATGTAATTTTCTCATAATAGCGTTTGAAGACATCCCATATATAAAATTTCTGAGTAGATTATGTGCTATGTTCACTTTTCAGAAAATGCAGTCTTCAAATTGTCTTTGAACAGTCTGACCCTGTAAACAATCTTTCAGTTCAACCTTGTAAAAAGAGGGGAATAGAAGTCAGAATAAAATTATGGGGGAAGTAAACACAGCTAAACGAGATACAAATGTATAATGCCAGCTGCTTCCTCTTTTCTTTGAATGCGTCCCAGTGAGTGATGGATGTCTCAGATAATCAGGTGTTCACATTAATAGTGACACTATGCTATTATGTACAAATGTATTTTAGCTCAATTTTGTAATTTTTTTGAGTGGGAAATTTGCTGGTTTGTTGGAGACACTAAAGGTTTATCTGGCATTTTCCCAGGAGGAAGTACCCTTATATTCATGCAAAACAGTATAACCTACAGAAGCACTACCACAGAAAACATGAGTCTGATATGGTAAGTTGTAACATCATCCAACAAGACAGATTCAAGTGAAATAGAGGTTTAAAAGATTATTTGGCCCTATGGGTGTCCTGAATTTCATTATCAGAGTACTGGCTCAAGTTCTTTTGGTTCAGATTGACAGAAAGCTGACTATTATTTGATTGCTTATGAGTGACATTTCTGAAATAGTTTGCTGTAGTTTACCTTCTAGTAAATGCAATACGAAATCATTAACCTCTGCTCTTCAAACTCAAACTCTTGGCTACAGTAAAATCAAATACAATTTTCATTAACACTGATCACTCTTCTGTCTGAATTAGTATTTCTTGCTAGACAAATATTCACTGTATCAAAAGAAGTTGTGCATATTTAGGTGGGAATTTTCCTTTTGATATCTGTGTTATTGTATTTTACAAACCAAAAGGTGACTTCTGTCTTTAGGGCTTTAAAATTTTTCTTGAAAATTGAAATCACGTTGTCAAAAAAAGGAATATACACTGCATAGTAACAAATGGGAGAATGATATGGATAAAGGGGAAAAAAAGAAAGATTTTAGTATCCAGAGAAATCTACATGTTTACAGAAAAGACTTTTCCTTTTTCAAAATTATGAAATCAAAATTATATCTATATATATTAAATAATATTAGTTCATAACTAGTAGTCTAATTTCAATTAGTTCACAGTATGTTATTAGTTATTTACTGTGGAGTATACTCAGCTGTACTATATGCAAAAAGTCTAGGCATGTAAGTAGATTCCGACACATACAGGTGACAGTTTTCTGTGGCAGAATGTTTAATCTAGTAGTTGCAAGACTGAAGAAATAGCTTCCAAAAATAATCTTTTAAATATAGATTGTAACTCCTTGGATAGCATCTATTATTCACAGATGGGACCGTCTGTATCTTAAATCTTTTATTGGAGAATCAAAATGTTTTCATTATTGTCTTTCTTTAAAAAAGCAACATTTGCCCATGTTTCAGTAAAACTGCTTTGATACACAGCCCAAATTAGTCCTTCCCTGGAAAACAATCTGCACCTTTAGGATCACATGGTATTTTCAACAATCACAGCAAAGTGAGGGTGATAACAGACAAATCCCTCCGGCTACTGCATCTTTTCCTTCTCCTCCCTCCTCAACACAGAAACCATATGACGGAACACGCAGAACCACAAATTACTGTAGTGCGCGGTTCCTACTTAATAATGACATCCCATAAGTTAGCAAAAATCTGCCAACATCTGCAAGCTTCTCTGCACTGCTGTGAGCCAAAGTTAAAAATCATGTGTGACAGTGCTGTGGAAAATACAATTGATTCCATTCTGATTGTGTCAGTTCCAAACACAGACAATATTGATGATGCTGTACAGTAATCTTATTGGGCTTGGGCCCAACTGAACATTGGTCTTTGTCAACTCATTATTCCTCTATCAGAGGGATCTCACTAGATTGATCTTGCCAGAAGCTCTTGATGTGTCTCACAAATCACTGTTCTGCTGTTGGCAGGCAGATTCGAGTACTGCACGGTAATTGCTGGGTTTTTTTCCTTTCCCCAGAAGGCAGTGACTACATATTGCAAGTCATTGTCATATGAGAGAATATAACTGTCCTAACAAGATAATGTAGTTAACTGTGCAGTACCCGATCATGCCAAAAGAAGTGGTCACATTAAATATGTTACTAAAGGAGCAAAATTATTTCAAAAGGTAAACGTTGGGGTTTTTTTCCTTGCCACTCCTTAAACAAATAACCGAGGTTTTTTGTTTATCCATGTGAAAACATGCTTGGATAAATTATGTTACTTTAACCCAAACATGGAAAGATCTTGATTGGCCTCTTCCCATTTGTACATACGGAAACAAATTGCACATAAGTGTTTGCATGATCAGGACTACTATGATCAGGACTACCCTGCAAAACTCAGACACAGACATTCAAGTATCCGACAAGAAATGATTGCATCTTGGATTTTTTTCTTCTGCATTCTTAGCCAAAGGAAAGAAACTTGTTGGCTCCTAAACTCTTCCATTTGTCCCTCAGAAAGATCCAGGCAGATTAAGTACAATCTTTGGCCTGGGTAAATGCTTTCTTTAAGATGCTATCAACATATCCTCTGGCTAGTCTTAAAAGAACACAATGACAAAACCAAATCAAAACACTTGATGCACTGAGTTGGATGATATGGATAATAGCAAGAGTCTGCACTGGAGTTTCTCCAGGAAAGCTTAGACATGCTTACCGAAGGATCCACTGGCAGCCAGCTTCATTCCTACAGAGCAAATGGGGAGGATAACAATACTTGAACAGCAAAACTTAAGCAGCCAGCTCTGGCTTCTTGTTCTTTCCATGGATGACAGCTTTCCTGGGCTGGTACAGGTGCTGAGTAGTAGACAGAAGAAAATATGGCTGAAAAGAGCTGTGATTCATAATGAGGTGGAATGGCAAAAGAATTGAATAAAGAAGATTTGAGGGACCTCACATTACCTTGCCTAATACAAGGAAATTCAGCAAGTAAATGAATGATGGTAAAACCCTTAAAAAAAAAATCAGGTAACTTTTCGTCTTTAAATAATGCAAAAATCTCATTCCCCATCCAAATACTCACATAATCACTGCCAAACTGTTATATGAAGGGCAAGTCAGTAGCATAAATGAGGCAGGTAATGAAAGCGCTTGAATTTATGGGAACTGCAGAAAGATACAACACCGAAGTGACTGTTTTCAGGTGACAGAGCCAGAGCTACTTGTGTAAGTGATTGGGAAATTTTCAAGAAAATAAAATGTGAGGTGATCCTGTTAGCAGTCACAATCACGAAGAACTTATCTACACAGAGCAGATAAGCAGGCACTTCTTTTATTCCAGCGCTGGGGAACACAGGGGATAGCTCCACCAGAAGTGTTCACCCACAGGTACAAAGCACAACATATTGATACAATTTTTTAGCAAAGTCATTGCGCAAAATGCTCGCTTCTTAATTTGACCTTTGCAATGGTTTGCTTTCAATTGCTTCGCTTTATCTATATTCTTCTTCTGTGAAAATCATTGGTTAACTTTGCTGATTATTTTAAATACCCAGAGAGGAAGGTAACGATTAGCATATTTATGTTATTTCCTGGAAATCATTATCATATGTAAATGTCCTCTGTGCGCACTAAGTTATGTTGAGTGGGGGTCCTCTGGTGGTCGTTGATTGTCTTCCTCACTGTGTCCAAGAATGAACCCCATTCTTGCACATGGTCACTTCATCTCAACCTGATCTTTCGTAACCACAACCAGTTTCTTCTTGTACTTACTGTTTTAAATCAAGGTCCATAACCACTACCCATTGTTTTAATTCAGAATCCATAGTGATTTCCATAGTGATCAAGGCCGTCTTGGTTACCTATTCCTAAAGGCCTTAATGTGCTTTACGTTCTCATAGCTGCTATAACTCCTTCAAAATCAAAATCCTGTTCTAAACTAAAACCAAAATAACCTAGAAGTTAAGCTATTTTATTAGGGTGACTGTAAGAATTTGACCTATAGGCAGCATACAGAGACAAAAAAACATTATTTAAGTTACTTGAGACCAAAATATAAAGGTTCAAAGAAGAAAACAGAACAGTGTAAACGCAGGGCCTGTGTTTTCCCCAGCTAGGTGATAGCAAATAAATTGAAGAGCTATTATGAATTTATGTGGTAAAGTTTCAGGCCAGTTCACATTAAAAATACCTGTAATTATTCAAAGAAATTGCCGATAAATATGAAATTTTTGTATTAGTTTTCCTTGGAGATTTAGTGATATGCATTGAACATATTCTTTGAATTAAAGTAGGAGGAAACTGTCAAAGCACTTTTTAAAATGAAATTTGTATCAAACTAGAAGCAACAGGGTAAAATAAACTAGAATGTTTAAAAATTAAGTCTTTGAATAAAGGCCATGCTGATATGACATCTAGTGACTGGGTATATTAAATGATTTTGAGTGGGTGACTCCTGACAGAAACTAGCGCGTAGTTGTCCAGTTGTCCACATACTCAGAATGAACACCATATGCAAATTTAATGTTAAATCTCTTCCCTGACCTCTGTGGTGGCTACAGCCAGCAATAGGAAGTTTCCAAACATAATGATGGAGTAAATGTCAGTTACATTTCAAAAGTAAGGAAAATATTGCCATTCCTAACTTATAGAAGATCATCACACCAATGAACAGGTTCTGTGTTACAAGTTCTGTAATGTGCTAGAAAAGTGAAGACCCTCAAAAGCAGAACTGAACAGGTGTTACCTACTCTGCAGATAGCCTTATGGAGCTAGCCAACAAGAGAAGTCAAGGACTTCAATATTTGGAAATCATTGTCTGTGAGACCTGCATGCCTCTTTCAGATCTAATGGAAGGGCACTCCAGTTTGCATGAAACTCTCAGTCCAGATTCTTTTTCACAATTTTTCTGTGCCTTTTTTAATAGTATAGTATACATTTTAATCTTCATCCAGAAAAGAAAAAATGGTAGTTCCTTTTAACACTGTGGCCTAACAGTTAAATTGTCTATCCAGGGTGTTAGGATTTCGAGCAGTTGCTGCAAGCTATTGCTTCAGGCATCTTAAGATGGCACCACATGCTTAACTTTAAGCACCTAAAGGATTCCAGGATGCTAAAGACATAAGGTCTTCTTTTCCTGAGACTTAAACTCATGGTTCTCATTAATTTAAATTAACCTAATTCTAATTTTGGTAATACTAAGTTTACTTAATTCTTAATAGAATTTTCAGTGGAATGTAACCAAATTATTTTTTCTACTCTTTTATTTATCATTCAAAATTAGCCTCACTGCAAGTTTGTGAACTAGTGCACGTTGGAGGCTTCCCATTGATAATGAAGCTGATCTGTTGCTTAAAATAACTCAATAGCTATTGGATCTTGGAGAGAGAACAGAAAAACTTGACCTAGCAGACGACTTAGAGCTGTGAGGCAGTCCAAAGAGCCTGTGGTCTGGGCTGCTTATACATTTTACATTTTACTCATTTCCTTCAAAAGCTTCCTTGTTCATTACAATGCACTGATGTCAAACTGTCAGTGCAGATGTCCTCTGTAGAAAAGCTCTGAGATCCACCATACAGGATCAAAAGAAGATCACTCTCTTGGGGACTGAGTTGACTTTTTATCCTGATGCTGCTATAAAAGCAGGATAAGGAAACAGACTTTATCTGTTATTATTTAAAATGTCCTCATGGAAACAGTTTATTTTAGCTATTTCTGAAAATTTCATAGTAGAAAATCAAGATTTTATGGCAACATAAACAGATGCTATATCGGGCTATAATATTGGTGGCATGATTTTACTTGTGACTTCAAGGACATCTCAGCATTTGCACACAAGTAGTTTTGAGAGTAAGACCATCTCAAAGTGCATATAGTGTCTATTATTTAAAGTACTCAGGGAAGGGAAAAATAGCTCCCAACCTTATCAACTCCTGAAAGTTTTTCCTCTGACAGGTGAGCTATAAGAATGATGATAGCTACAAGCCTCATTAAGGTTCATGTACTCTGTAGAGGGCAACAATTAGAATCTAGCTAAACCCCAGACATCCCACTCATCTAATTTAATTTAGAAAACAATGAAGTGATGTGATCTGCTCACTATGAATGATAAGGTGAAGACTCAAAGGTAGGATAGTAACAGGAACATTACTAGGCACTAGCAGATCTTCCTTACAGACATCCATCCAGGGATATTTATTTTTTGTTTCTAAGTATGCTAAATAACAGTCTTATAATAGCTGGTAGTACATACACATTTGAGCACTAGAAAGACTCATCAAATTGATCAGATATTTTCTTCCTTTACTTATTGCTTGGGTTAGCTAATTTTTTTTCCCTAAAAATGCCAGACTCTCTATCACAGAATTATTGCTTGAAGATTTTCTTATATATTTTGGGAAATAAAAAACCAAATAAAAAACCCAAATAAAACTAAAACAAACAAAAACTCAAACAAACTGTAAAGCAGACACTATATGTGTAACCAACCTCTGCTATGCATCTCTATTAACATGTTTGTCTTGCTCTCTGGGGGTATAGTAAATAGTGATGTGCCAATTCCCACAATCAGATTAGGAGTATGTTTTATTTAAATAATTTTAATTCCTAATCTTTCTCCTAATTAATGATAAAAACTGAACAAAAATGCGACAGTAGAAACAGGACAATGGCATAGCTTCTTTGGTTTCTTAAGCTATACCCAAGTGTCAAAGCACTAGCCAGAAATAACTAGTTCGCAACCAGAAACACATGTTTAGACAGGACGGTGGTTAAAGTAAGTAACATTTTGAGAATATTACAGTATTTAGCCACCAAACATGGTTTTCAGCGCTTCATTTTCTGTTATGGAAATAGACCAACTATTGTGCTTTACACTGACATCTATCAACACTTCTGTAAAATTCTAAAGGATTAAATTTGAAGAGCTGCTGAAAATCAGTAGCTTCATTTGTAACTAGACTACCTTTGGATCTCTGAAAATCAGGGCCCTGTATGCTTTTGGCAGTTTATATATGTTGTATTCCACCTGTCTCAGGAAAAGGCTTACCAATGTCTCTTCCTTAGATTAGATCAGAGATATTTCCTGTATGGCGTTGGTAATTTGGGGTTAATTACATTACTCTCGGGACTTTCGGTCAGTACATTTGAAAGAAAGTATACTGTAAAAGTTTATCTCACATGGAAATATACTTTTTTTTTTGAGCTAGGTAAAGGTAATATAGAATATATTCACCAATGAAAAATGTAGTGATGTGAAAATCAGATTCATGTTATTTGATGATAAAACTATGATTCTTCAATACACAATGTTCTTAACATCAGTAATAACTGTTCTTGTAAAGCCTTGTATTATTAGTTTATCCAGCTGTGTCCCTGGATGCAAGCATACAGTATTAAAGGTTAGGCTGAAAACTGGCAATGTCAAGTTTCATAGTGAAAACTGGTTTATCTTTTACTAACAATCTTAGCAATGTGCGGTGACCTGCCCTTGGAATAGTGGTTTAACAACCTTTGCCCAAGCACTCTGTGGCTCTTCTTATATCTTTAATAGTTTACTTGATGAACTATGAAGAACTGCCAGATGACAGTTCTATTTCATTTTTGTCACTGCATGGCTCTCCGTTTTTCTCGCAGTCTTTTTCTCAAGGGCACAATTCTGTAAGTCAGTGTGGCAATGTTCAAGATGGGTATTGCTCTTTCTGCTATTGTATCTTGATGCAGTATGTGCAAGTCTCAGACATGTTCAGATTCCAGGCCTTCAGAAAAATAAAACTATGAGGAATTTTATATACTCTCATGTCGTCCTCACTGGCAATAAACTGAAATTTTAGGATGTGAATTTTATATTAGGGAATTAGTTGAAAACATAGTATAAACACTGTAATTAATAATAAATTATCTAGCAAATTATATCCATTTATATACTCTAGGAAAATGCGCTTACTCATTAGAAATGTCTATGCCTTTACTGACAGTGCAGACAGCAGAGCAAACAGAAATGAACAGAAAGTGTGAGAGGAGGAATCCAAACTGACTGGACACTCCCATCCAGTTTTTCAAAAAGTATCCAACATTTCATAAATTCCTCTGCATGACAGATTACATATTAGAAAATCTAAATTCACCATTAGAGCATAGATTTACATATGTAAACTGAGCATTTAGAGGTATGTGTGTCTGTTCATGTAAGTGAATTTCTGTTTATTTGTTCAACCAGTGGATTTTGCTCTTCTAAATGGTTTCAGGTGAATACATTGTTGGAACATATTTTGGTATTCTTTGGTATTCTGTTTCCATTTGAGTCTTAGGTTATGACTTGTCACATGGAGTCTCAAGCCTTGATAGGTAACTTCAGGTCAACAGACATTTCTATATTTCATTTGATTACAGTAAAACATGATGTGCTAAGCACAGACAGAAAAACTCATATTTAACAAACGAAAGGTGATTCATTGGTTGATATCTGTTTGTATTTTATGGAACTGAAAAAAGTTAAAGTGTTTATTCTAGGATTAATTCCTTATGTCTGTGTCTGCCCCATGCTATTACTTGGCCCTAGTCCTTATTTTAAGTTCAGTACTAGTGGACCTCTTCCCTTGTGAAGAGATATGAATGGTGGCATAGGTCTAACATCTGTTCCCTGTTCGTCACTGAAGTATGAGAGAAAAAGAACCAAGACCCTTGTTATACATGCAGAATAGGAAGCAGAGACCTTGGACTGACACATTACAGTTTTCTCCTTGTGTCATATACAAAGTGGTCTTTGGATTTATTTTTCCTATGGTCTTTTGGGTCTCATATGCAAAATATCAGTGAAATGTCTGGGGCAATATAAATCACTAGAAGCCATTGTTTCTGGCTGTTTGCAAGCTCATAACTTTTATTTTTAGATCATAAGAGCAATAGACTTATTTTTTAACATGGAAGTATGGAGTTTTATGAAATCCTAGATCTAGTTTGACTCAGAAACTAAGATTTGTATTAGTTGTTTTGTGGCTATGTCTTTTTATTTTTTTTAATTAAATGCAAACTTACGCAAGATACCTGTGTTTGCACTGTAAATGTGGATTTGTATTTTTCTGTACAGCACACTCATTTTGTTAATTTAAATCTTTTTCTCCTGCTTTGTTGACTGGTACTGTACCAGACACATTGCTGCTTCTATTTGTGTGAATATCATCCTAGCCTCCAACTTAGAGCACTGTCATGGAATTTCTTCCTGTCCATTAATCTGACTATTCTTACTGAAGGCATTCTGGAAAGTTATATGGATGTGCTACCCTTAGAGGACAGATTATAATATATGTCTCATTATGTCAACTACATATTTTCCAAAACTTTTCCTATTACAGTTTGTTGTTCCTCAGTGAATATATTTTTGTTTCCCACCACTATACATGTATAGTCTTTAAACTTTATTGAATGATTCATTTATGTTTTTGTGTCAGTTGGATATTTTATGAAGTCTTTATATATATGTGTGTATATATATACACACACACATATATGTGTATGATTTATGTATATAACTGTGAATCATCTGAGGCTGAAAATTCAGTCTGAAACTATCTTTAGACCAGCCTCTGAATTTAGAATTTTATGTGCAAACACAATAAATCTCCAAGCTTATTTTTTAACATGAATGCACTCCTGTATCAAATGGGAATTCCTGGTAAATTAAAGACAAACTATCACAGTTGTCTCCTGTGTCAGATTTAAAAAAATAGGGATTGTGTGTTGCTTTTCCATTTTAATCTGTTTTGAAGCAAATCTGGCTTTGAAGCCTTGTGAACCTGCAGTGCCAACTCTGTCTTGGCTTCTGACTTTCCTAAGACTTCAGAATATCCTGGATTTAAGGTTGGCTGGTTGTAAGATCAGTAAATTAAGAAGTACTGGAGTGTACTTGTTCAAAAACCCCACTGCAGGCAGCAAGACAACACAAGTTGTGCATCCTGCTTGTTCTATATATCATCCTGATGTGAGAGCAAGGAGTCAAGAGGGTGGAAGGAGTCCGTTAGGCCACCAGGAATTTCATCTGCAGTGAATGTATCAAAGCCCATGAAAATAAGGAACTGGCATCAGATCCCATGGAAAGAGGAAAGTGGCAAATCAGGGCTGAATCCATTACCACTTAACCACACTGTGAGAGGAAACATTCTTCAAAATAAATAAATGTTGGGCAACAGCATGTCGACAAAATTTACATTCTGAAAATATTGGTCCTATTAAGTTTCAAAAGAATGGCTAAGCAATAATCACAGGAGCTTTACAGTGTTATTTCATTTTGATTCTTAGACCACAGCAAGAATAGTGGAGTTCACTTGTGCTTTCTCTTGCTTTGACAGTAAAAGTTTTTGTAGAACTTTTAAGTATTTTCATAATTACTATAGAACATGTAAAATGATATTCATTGAAGATTGGTGTGTAAATCTTTGAGATCTTGAAATAGATCTTTAGTTTTTATGTAGTATGAACTCAATTGTATGCATCTGATGTCAAGCTCACCGTAGCTTGATGCCACTGACTAGTTTGTAAACATCATGTAACTAGTGCCGTACTTATTTGAACATAGGTTTCTCTATTGAGACTTGCAACTTGAAAAACTAGCTTACCTGGGAAATCTATCAATTTTTGTCTTTGCTGAGCTCCTCTGTTCCACCAGGTGAATTAAACTTCACCTTTTTTTTTTTTTTTTTTCCTCCCTCTCAGAACTCTGTAGAATAACATTAAAATCTAGCCCTGGCATATTACTGAAGATAACTAACAAATTCTGACATAGCAAGCACAGTCAAATCAAGATTAAAAATGTCCAGTTTGTATTCAGTTTTGTACATCTTCTGCAGGAATGAAAGAACAAAAGAAAATGGTAAGAGAGAGAACATTTTCATTTTATAATATAAGCATAAATACTTTTCTTTTTTCATAGTTCATTTTCTCCTCTTGGTGAAATTTATAATACTTTCTGAAAATGTTTTTTTCCCCCTGTTAGTAGTTCATGGGACTCTGTGGCTGCTCATATGACGATATTAATTATATCATCAGTGTCATTAACATTGTTATTGTTATGTTTTATTCTCATTGAGACTTTCTGATTCTGTCTTATATGCATTTTCACTAAGGCCCGCAGATTTGTACCTCATTTACATCAGAACAGTCTGGCTTGGAGAGGGAATCCTACTTAAAACTATAAGACGGGGTCACACTAAGAAAATGTCTTTCTATAGCTGTCAAAGGCTGTTACTAGGTTACTGATGTTGCAAGTAGTACTACAAGAGAATGTATACAAGTTAGTATTTTCAAGAAAAGTGGAGACAACACCTTAGGTCTGGGATGCCACTGATGTGTATGTTAATATTGTGTGGATGGAAACAGCAAAATAGGGTTAGAATTCAAAATGCTTTTGACAAAGAGGTGTTGGGTTTTGAAATAATAAAGTGAATGTCTTCAGAAGCATGGAGAGTTATGCTGGAATACTAACTCATAAACACAGAATAGAGAACAAATGGCTATGTTATAAGAATTTTTTTGCAAAAATATATCAGTGTTTGTAGTTACTGCATGTGCAGGACATATAAAATAATCCTTGTCTTGTAATCACTGCTAGTAGAACTCAGTTGGAATAGGACATCTGGTTTTGTTTCCACAGTCAAGAAAGCGGTGAATCTACGGAACAGTCTAGAGGAGAGCAAGAATGATCAAGGATCTGGAAAGCATGGCCTAACCAGAGCAGAGAGAAAAGCAAAAGGGAGAATTTACCCTCTATTGTCCATTGAAGAAAAGAATTTCACTTAAACTGAAGCAAAGGAGAGTCAGATTAGGTGTTAGGAACAATACTCATTAAGTAGAACAGGTGACCATGAAAGACAGCAGCACTCCTGTGAGCAGCAGTTTCCAAGAGCACACTAGGCACACCCTTCTCAGAGGTGTTCAGCTTTAGCTGATTCTGTTCTGGGACAGTGGAGAGAATTTGGTGGATTTTTGATGTCCTCCTGCCACACTGATGTTAAAAGACTTATTGAACTGACAAACTTATCTATCTTACTGCCCCATAAAGCCAATTTTTCTGACCGATTGTTTACTACAATAGTGCTAAGAACGCACATGCTGGACAAACATGTAATGCTGTCTTGCAAGAGCACCAAACTCTTTATGGTTTATGTGGGTAACATAGATGTGGGATGGCAGAAAGAGCTGTAAAATGTACTAGGAAACACAAAGATAATCTGAAAACATTAATGTCTTTTAAAAGCAGCTGTGTCCATGTTCATCACCTGCAAAATGTGATTGCCACAGTTCTCAGTGTCTTAGAATAGGCATCTGTATAATACAAAGGGAAATTATTTTGTACAGATGTTTATTGCTTCAGATCAGCTTCCTTGTTCTGTATTCACACAGCATCTTCTTGGCTGATGTTTCTGAACATTATCACAGTAGAAATCGCATATGAAATGCTGCACTTTTGGAAAGTGAATAGCAATAAATCATAAAATCAGTACTTGAACAACTAATTAAAATCACAAGAGCTAGATGTTGAGGCCTGTCTGACCAACCATCCATAACCTCAGCTGTGTGCCTGAAGGTCATGAGGAAGAGAAATCATAGGGAAAAGTCTTTCTCAGGAGATTTCATGTACACCTTGCTTTACATTCGTCTTGAAAACAGAATACAACTATTCAAGTTGGGGTTTTTTTTGCTTTTCCTGGCTTTATACAAGTTCATATTGTTAAAGCATTCATCACTTTCTTGCCTAGCCTGAGAAAGCAGCTTGATTCTTTCAAAAAGTTACCAAAAAATTAAAATAGCGTTGGAAAGAATATCAGCTAAGCAAATTGCTGTGATTTATCTACCTAGCCATTCTGTTTGGGAAGGGGGGATTGGTTTGGTCTTTGGGGTGGGTTTTTTTTGGTGGTTTTGGTGTTGGTTTTTTTTAATGGAATGTGGATGAGGTTGTCTAATAATATAACATGACATGGATGTAATTTGTCTTGTAAGATCTATGCTAAATTACATCCACTAAGGAGCCTTCCTTATATTTTCCAAATTTCTAAGGAAGGGGAAGGGATTTGAGTGAGTTCTATTATTAACTAATATCAAAGCATAAATAGAATTAAGAATGGTAGGAGGTTGATTTTACAGAGTCATCAATAAGAAATAGGTGATCAATTGATGTGTTGTCATTTTACTGCAATCAGCAGTGCTGTGGCTCACAAAACATGGCATATGACACCTGTCATGTTGATCTGCTGAGGCAGTTACATAAGAAAGAACAAGAAAGTATTAGCATAACATTTCCAATACATATTTGACTTTGGAAATTTACAGCTGAAGTATGTGGGTCATAGCTCGCAGTCACTTGATTTCATAATGTTTTTCATATCCCCAAGATGTTTGGAAGTCCTATACATTCTTCAAATCGGTATTTTAAATATATTTGACAGTCTCAAATCTGCAGTGGGTGGGACAACATTTAGCATGTGCAATGTGAAAATACATATTCATAATACAAAATCTAAAGTATTATAATTTTAGTTTATTCTTGTCTGTAGGAACACAGCAGGTGAAAGATGGATAGAGGAGGTTAAGTGATGTTCTTGTAGATTTGTTATGATGTGTAAGATAAAAGACATACATTAAATTATATATCTTATTTATGGAGAAGGAAAAATAGCCCCTATGGATTGTCAAATACCATATGAAATATCGCCAAGCATAGTAATGTGTTCTTGCTAATAGTTCCATTCTCTGAGACCAAGCAGTAAAACAGATATTCAAAAGATATTTATTGTGTCTGTGTATTTTTGATGTCATTTTATGTTTGGTTTTAAAATTATTATTAAAAAATAGTACTTCTTCATTACATTTATCTGTGATTAAAATAATTTTAAAGGTAATATATGCAAAATAAATTGTTTTCAACCTGTCAGTTTGGAGCCAATACACTAAAATAGCTTTGGGATTATGAATTATATTTCCAAAGCTGTTAGGCTTTGATATTATTTATTCCTTTAATGAAATAATTAAAATACAGATAGTTAAACTCTGTCTTCTGTTAGAAAGCATTTCACAGCATTAAAACACAGCACGACACAGTTGGCAATATTAGATGCTCTTGAATTTGAAGAGACCAACTATTGACCACCTCCCACTTGCCTCTCTTAGAAGTGATGTAACCACATCAGAAAAAACCTCCAAGTCAATTAAAATCATTGGAGCAGTATAAAGCCATCTGCACTGCTTTGGTCATCACTATGTACAAAGGGAGACTTTAGTTCCTAGAACTATTCTTCCAACATATTTAATCAGAAAGAAAAACTCGGGCCAATCAGAAAATGACTTGTTTACAAAACAAAGCATAAAACACAATTGCTTAACTAATAATATTTTTATATTTTTATTGACGAAGCACTTAACTGCTTTTATTTACTTTGTTTTATTATATTTTAATGTACATTTTAATATAAAAGTACATTTTATATTTGAAATTACAAAAAAATGTCCAGTGTCTTAAAGTATCTGATTCTAAATCATCATTGTTTAAGAAGAAAATGCCATAAAGTATTGGATATTATCTAAGACACTATGAAGTTATTTTATAATCATCAACTTGCAGGAGCAAAAACCATCCCAACTTTTGTAACTGCCCTACACGAGACATGCACTGCAGTTGGTAACACTAAAGAGGAGGTGACCTATCAACCAATTCAACACTGTCTCATGAAATATGAGTTTCTCCATGTATAACACTCAGACAGAGCCAAAACCCTGGCCTTAAGTCGTAAGATAATTCTGACTGTTATGCATTCTGAGAAGCAGTCACCCATACAAGATGACTTGTTATTTGTCTCCCAATTTCCAAATTTCTTTTTTGATTCTGCTGAAAAGTAGCATCAGACAATAAAGGCTATGTACTACACAATATTGGACTTGCTGGCATTAGATATTTAAATTTTATAGTCTTATAGCTTTATGAGTGCATAGTTTTTTTATTCCTCTGCTTCCTACGAAGATGTCAAAAATACTTTTGCCAAATCAATCTACCAGCTCGCTTCTCACACAGAAACACAGATTAGGAGTGTGTGAGCTGGGTAGATGATTCTACACACTGAGTATGTAAAAACTAAATATAAACTTCCCTGTAAGGTTCACTTGAGAGTTTATCTGGTCCCCAAATTTTTTGTTATTAATGCACATTAACATTTTGGCATACCAAGGTAATACTGATTTACTAATTTCACTGGCCTTCACTTTTGTTGTCCTGTGGAGATGTTATTAGTATTAAAGTTTCAGAGCTTGAAAAATACTTATTTCTAAGTATCTATCTCAATGCACAACATGAGATAACAGACTAAACTAAGGATATAATCTCTGAATCTAGGTTTCCAAATTAGTTAATCAGATGAAATCAGCATTAATGATGAAGTAGTGTGTTTTGTTAGGCCCCTTATGCAGATACTGGTTAGTTTACAGAGAAAAGTAAACTTTCAAATGGATGATCTGTGATCACCTTTGTCACTCTCACTAGTATAAATGCTGGTTATTAAATTTGGATGGCCAAGTTTACACTACAGGATAATTTTTCAATGATGACTGAATAAATTTGATCAAAGTCTTTTTTTTTAAAAAAATAAGTACCTGGATCAGAGATTTTCTCAAAAGCAAAAGTTTCTTTTTCTCCCCTCTGTCAAAAATTATTGCCTATGAACCTTTACCTGGCTGGTAGTGATTCAAGTCTAAACTGTACATCTCATTTGACCTTTAACCCCATATTTAGGTTTATAAAATCCATTAAAAATTTCCATATTGAGGTAAATTGTATTCATTATAGAAGGTTACTTTTAACCTATTTTTATCACTTGGAATCTGTGCATCTATTTTATTGTACATGTGCATTTATTTTATTCTAAAATTATGATTCTTGTGTTCTGAAATAGTTTCTGGTATGCACTTGCTATAGGCTGTGCTCTCATGGTGTGATTTAGCCTTAACTTCAGTCTCAGGTCTGATGATGAGTTTTTCACTGCCTTTACATCAATCCATTTTGCTTTCCCTCCCCTCCACCCACACCTTCCCCTTAGATTTATACTTAATTCACTTGTGCTATTTCACTTTACATGTATGGTACCTGTACAACCTCTGCACTTTGACTCAGCTTTCTGGTTGAAATGTTTTTAATTTCCCTGTTGCTCTTTCTCATGCTTAAGACCTTTGGCTTTGGAATTCTCCTGTGAGTTTCAAGGGGTTTTTGAAAAGATGTAGAAAGAAATAATTCTCATTGGTTTTTACTCCCACTTTTGTGCTGCTCTAGAGAATATTTTTTTGACATGCTCTTTGAGTGAATGATTTGCAGAAGTGAGAATATAGATAGGCAAATAACTCATTCATATTGCTGATCAGACTGTTCCCTGGTGGGGAAAAGAAGAGGAGAAAAAAAAATTATGCTAATACTTTCAAGTGTTCAGCATAACTTTCCTGTAATTCTTGTTTTCTCTTTAACCTCTATAAATCCTTTTTGTATGCTCTGGATCCAGAAACAAATAAACAAACAAAGACCTACATAAAATACTTCAAATGGCTATTTATATAAAATATTTTATCATTCTGTCTGGAAATCAACTAAGTTTGTGAAAAAGACTTTCTTGAACTCCACCAGGAGAAAGAATGAATTTTCTTTGTTTACCTGCACACTTTCCATATGAAAACACATGTAAATCTTTTCTTCTTCATCTGCAATTTTGTATGTTTCTATAAAATTCTAGCATAGGGAACAGGACAGCAGATTCATATGAGTGGTTGTTGAATGACTTGGGCACCATCCTGAAACTCCTTTATACAAGGACTACAACAAGAATTGTGGTGTCATAAGCCTGATCCGAAAACTTTTGCTGGTTGTTAGAAGCATTGCTTGCACAAGCTGCTTACTTTTCTAACCTAACTGGAACCAAAGTAAACACAACAGTGAGCTGCTGAAACCTTCAAAGCACAAACTCTCAGCAGAAAATTCTGGCTCCAACTTTCAAACATGTTGCTGTTCATATTGTGGGGTATTCCCAATGAGGGACTCATTTACTTTAACAAAAAAAAAAAAAAAAAAAGGAACTGGAAGGATATTTTTCTCTCTCCTCTGTATTTAAAACCTTCCAATAATATTTCTGTTTCACCACTACTTGAAATTTTATTGCATACATGGCGTCTGTTGGCAAGTTGGAATGAAACTCTGAGACACCAGAAGAGAACCAGACCTTCTTTAGTGTCTGAAACGCAGCTCCAATGCCTGAGCAAACATCCCATTGTACACACAGGGTCCCTGGTGAGAAACCCGGCTCCAGGAGAGAGTCTTTCCCACTGCAAGGTTTTGTGGGGAAATTTATGAGCCTGTCATTCTATCAGTTGAAAGGGTTTCCGTTTTTGGCCTAATGCTGTGAGTTTAATATCTAAAGTTTTGGAAGGGAAGTGATTTGTTTCATTTTGCTTAGGCCTTTATGTGGCTGAATTATATTTCAGTAATTCCCAGTATCCATAGCTACAGTACTTTCCCACTGACACAGTAACACTTCCTGGTAAAGTTTCCCCATAACTCAGCCAGCAAGCTTGTCTTAACTCCAGCTTCTGTTTCTCCAGTTAAAGCTAATTGCACTTATACAGCACTAGGGTCTCCACTTCCTCTTTTTCTTGGGGTGCACAATTGCCAAGAAGATATATATCTGCCAGGAAAAAAAAATGCTGAAAGTTGGTGCCAATTAACAAAACAAATACGTTGTAACTTAATGAGTACCTGGCAGATCAAACTTAATCTTACTCAACTGAAAGGTGGTGGAGGAGTAAATAAAGGGCAGCACTTAGCCACTGGCAGAAGGGGAGGGCATATTGTTTTACCAGGGAATGCATTTCTGTTTTGCTTTACTGAGCGAGACCATGCACTTTCTCCCCTTCAGACCCTGCCCACAGTGCCTAATTAATTCACATCAATTTTGAAAGAATACATGATTAGCTGTCCTAAGGCTAAGCAGTAGCATATTGAGTCATACGCTAGCAGGCCTAGTTTGGGCACTGGCTCAGGATGGCAGGATCCATGCCAAGATAAAAAGCTAAATTGGTTGCAGGGCAGGGGGTGGGGGGCTTGCCAACTAACTGCCTCGCCTCATGGCACCATCTGCCAATTTGTAGACTGATGTTGGCATCAGATCTGAAAGAGCCACTTATCCACTTGTACAGCTATAGGCCACAAGAGTGAAAGGAGAAACGTTTGAAAATAAGGAGGAAGTTGACAAAAAGCGCATCTCGTCTAGCACAATGCCTGTCAGGTCACAGGCTACAATACTTTATCTTCAGATATGGGTATTTCTCTAAGAAATTAAAAAAAATGAGTCTATGATTTTCATATCTTCATATCTCAGAATGCAAAGAACCCAAGGTAAATGCTGCCAGATGTAGAGAGTTACCTGTTTCACACAAATAATGGCATATGCAATACTAAAATCCTTCAAATCTTATACTATGTGAGGTAGCTTCCAAAACCTAAAACAAATTCTTTGTTGATACAGTCTAGTTTAGGCTTCCAAAAGTGGACAAATAGGTAGAAAGGAATTCTAAAAAGAATGTAAATCGGTTTCCAATTTACTTCAGAGCTAACCTGGATAAGAACCAGACAGTTCATGAAGAATATTGTGTTCTTTAAAACCATTCCTTCTTTTAGGGTCTACTTCAATTCAGCGTTATGTCAACAGGATCCTAGCAGCTGCATATGGCCAGGAATCCTTCATCCTTTTCCAACTAACCAGTGAACCTAAGATTCTCATCTCTGTACAATGGTTCATATCTCAGGTTCAATTCGATCCCATAACAGTGAGAGAACTACTATAAATGTTGATGCTAAATGCAAGATTGTCTAGTATTGAGAGGAAAAGGTGCTCACAAAAATATAAAATTAATAATTGTTACATTGTTTAGATGCTTCATTTATTTCTAGGCATGGTTCTGACCTTGACTTCATCTTCACAGTTTTTAATAAGATTTTTCCTAGAAATCTGAGATATGCTTTTTTCCTATTTATTCCATATGGAACAATGTCAACACAAGAGGAAAGCCGCTGGAGTGGAAAGAAAGCTTGCAGGAGCCTAAAATAAATAATATTGTTATAAACAATTGATTATTTTTAATTTTAGTGCAAGATATGACTTTGATTCGAAGGCAACCTTAATAATAAGATATACCATATGCTAGGACATATAGGGACAAGACGGTGTGTGTCTTTATCACTATGGAAAAATCTCTATGGACCTTGGATTAAAACAATGGGTACCAGTCATGGACCTTGAGTTAAAACAATAAGTATATGAAGAAAGTGCAGTTACGAAAGAACAGATGAAGATGAAATGACCTTGTGCAAGGATGGGGTTCACTCCTGGACACGGTGAGGAAGACTATCGACGACCACCAGAGGACCCCAGCTCAACATAACTATGCACATGCGGAGGGCATTAACATGTGATAATGATTTCCAGGAAGTAACATGAATATGCTAATCATCACTCTCCCCTCTTTGTATTTAAAACAATCAGCATAGTTAACCAATGAATTTTATAGAATAAGAATATAAAGTGAAGCAATCAAAAGCCAATCAATGTAAAGGTCAAGATAAGCGAGCATTTTTGCGCAATGATCTTTGCTAAAACTTGTATAAATAAGTTGTGCTTTGTACCTTTGGGTGAACATGTCTTTGGTGGAGCTATCCCCTGTGTTCCCCAGTGCTGGAATAAAAGAAGTGCCTGTTTATCTGCTCTGTGTAGATAAGTTCTTCATGATTGTGACCACTAACAAAATCAGATAAAACTTATTTGCTTGAAACTTCTTGTTTCAGAAAGCCAGCATAAATCCTGTTTGTCTTTGAATTTTTTGGAACACTGTGCAAGACCCACTCAGTCATGTAAACACAGTAGCTTGAGATCAGCAAGTCCTACCACCCTAGTGGTAAAGAATTTCATAAAGACTTATGAAATCCAACCTGAAAGGGATTGAACATATCCCATTTCCTTCCCCTTTCCCAAAAGATCCTGTGGTTTTATATAATTGTAGTTCTTAGTTTTGATTACTGAAATGCCCTAGGTACACTATCAGATTGTACACAGCCAGATAAGCTCCAGTTCCCCCTTGGAGTATGCACTTGTGGGGTGGCTTAACAGTGGCAACTCCAGTCACATGAAGATCCCACCAAAGAAAAGGAAATCTTCCCACACATGGAGACACCGTTTCTGCATCACTCTATGATGGTAGGCTATACGAATCGCATTTCTAGTTGACACCTTACTCATAAATTGGCCTCTAGAGGCCATTGGTAACTGTCTTAAATCAGAGCAGCCTAGAGCGAAGTGCCTGAGGCTGCTTCAGTTCCCACCCTAACTGATCTGGCACTCAGAAAGTCCTAAGACTACAGAAAAACAAACCCACTTTGTATAATCCTCACCCTGCAGTGAGCGCTGAAATAAGCACTCAAAAGTCAGTGAAGAATTTTGGAAACTAGCTAGATAAACAGACCTCCAAAGCAATATTTGTTGCTCATTTTGTTACTTTTAATGATGTTTATACATGATAATGTAACCACAGAACCACAAAAATTTCTAAATACCTTGAACACTTGAGTTCTACTCTCTGCTGTCCCTCAATTCGTTTATGTTGCATTTTGCCTGTGCTCTGTCATGATCACACACCATGCATATTATGTATTAATTAGTAATTTTTTCTGTGTTTTTACACTATATTTTACCTGCACATACTTACTGTGTTGGTTAGAGTTTGTATTGTCCTAGAAGATTTAACATTTTCTTTCCAGGTAATTGTATTAAATTATTTTCAAAAGACATTAAAAACGTTATAGATCGGGGTGGGAAAAGGAATGCAGCCTCTTTAATATTAAATGATAAGTATTAATATTTAATAGACTTAAAGATACATCTTGGCTGATGTTGCTGCTTACAGGAAAATGGGTGACGTTAATCTGCACTGAGTTACCTAGAGAACAGCCGAAGTGGTGAACAGTGCAAAAGTACAAGGTGGTGAAATATCGCAACTCAAATCTATCATGTAGTGGAGACACTGTTGCTAAATCTGGTAGAACAAATAGGATTTTATTTTCTGATTTACGAAATAAAGCTGAAAGAGCCAGACACACATCTCAGCATTTGGGTAGAAGTGTTTGTCAGACCAAAACAACAAGAAATAAGCCATTTATTTAGGCAAAAATTCTTACAGTTAAGAGAGAGGAACTTTTGCTGATGTGATTATTTTGGCAAATAGTGCTCCGCAGGAAAATCTTGTTCTCAAGGTTTTTATCTTAACATTCAAACCAATTAAACAAAAATCAGGAGAATAAATGGAAAGTAAATGAGAAAAGAGAAATGTGGAAGCAAACAGGTTATGGTGTAATGAAGGTGTGAATGCGATCCAAGAAGACCAAGAAGAAACTTAGTTTCTTCTAAGCAGCCACAATGCACCCTTCACACAACTCTTCTGCGCCTCCCAATTGCAGCACATATGGTCCTTTAGCAGAGGGTCTCAGAACAGCGGGTTAGTTTACATACCATATGTATGCAATTGGTAGGCACAACGGGGTTGCGTTAAGGTTATTGCATCTGCCCTAATTCGGAATTCCCTTGTATTTTTAGGTTTATGTCGGACAGTAATGTTATTTTAACAGCTTTTGTGTTAAATTTCACATGTTTTTTTAAACAACATTATAGCTTCCTTTATTTTCTTTTTATTAATTTTGACTTTGTAATAGGATCTCTGGAGACCTAAAATTGAAACACGTTGAAGAATGATGGCTGTTAGAAGTTCCATGCTCCCAGGAATGGTTATCAGCTAAACCCTGTGCTCTCTGACTGCTCTCTATTTAACTGAGTACTTAGTATTTTGCATTTCCAGCATTTTCAGAAGGTGTGTAATCTGTGGATTAGTTACAGAAACACTCTTGCAAATATTTTTCTGTTCTGAATCTATATCAGAAAAGATTTGTCTCTATGAGTTGAGTAATACAAAAAACCAAGCAGTTAGGGTTGGACAGTGTGGTCACTGATTGTATCTATATTGCATATAGAGAATGAAATCCTTACAATCAAGTTGGATATAATGTACTGTTTACACTCAGGTTGGATATTTTTCAATAGCATAAAAAATCATCTTCTACCAGTATTTTCAACAGCTACCTAAAATATTAATGGCAAATATTCTTATGTTACAGTTAGGAAAATTATTTAAGAGACATGGATAATATTAAAAGTGCATTTTTACAAAACTTTCATAACATTGTGAAGGAATTTTGCACTATTTTTGCTGGTTTGTAATCAGAATTTATGTAAAGAAATTCTAATGGTCAGGAAAGAAGAGTTTAATGGTCTCCAAGGTACACACAAATTTTCTGCTGATATCTATTCCTTTACTTAATTTTATTTTTATCCATGGCATGTTATCCACTACCACACACAGGAGACAAGTAGTGCTCTAATATGCAGATTGTAAGGTGAAGTATACTTCAGACAATAACTTGTAGTCATTACTGGAACAGTTTAAGCATTGGTTTACCTCTAACTTCCTAGTGCCAGGATTAATAGTGTCTGGCAATTGCATCAATATGGTGAAAGCAACAGGAGATGGCAAGCACATTCACATAGCACATTTCAAGCATAACTTAAAACTCTCTTGTAAATGCCTTTTATGGTAGACAAACAATGGAATATTATTATCCTTGCACTGAAAAGCTGTGGTTACTTCACTTTCCTTCCAAAGAGAGTAAACTCCTGCACAATTTAACACAGGCCAATAGTTCAGTTTTTGAAAAGGAAAAGAAATAATCAGACAGTGAAATTCCATAGATTGTGATGACAGGCTAGAAAGCTACTGGAGTTGGGAAACACAGTGCAGGTGAAAAACACCCTTGAGGACATACTGGAGTATATATGAATGTAAAAAGCACTTGGACTTTGCTGTTAATCAGGTCATCTGTTCTTTTGAGATTGCAATCTATGCAAAGGAGTCTTTCCCACAAGGCATAGTTTCTCACATTCAAACCTGGAGGAAACTAGGTAGGAGGTTGATTATTTAAATTATAGCTGCACACACAATTTATATAAGCATCACCAACAGACCTAGATATTTTATATTAATCCAGAAATTATAGAAATTTATATCAAAGGCAAAAGGCAATTATCTAGGGTCTAAGTTTTAATTTTCTGTGAAATCTGACAAAAAAAGCCAATTCTTGCATGGGCTGAGCAAGCATTTCTGAATACAGGAAGAAAATATCAGAAAATCAATGAAGAGTATATCATAAATTTAAATGGAGATATCTTTAATATGGAGAAGTAAAAGAATGCCCAAAACTTGTAAACCTCAGAGTTCAAAGACTTACACGGTAGTCCTGTAAAATATTGAATCCTCCAAAGTTTAAACATATATTCAAAAAGGTAAAAAAAAACCTTTTGCATATGATTTCATTCAGCAGAAACACCTCCTAAAGTTAACCAGTATGAAAGGACTGAGTCACTTTGAATTTGTCAGCTAAAGGAATGCAAAGTTGAACTGCTCTGGAGGAAATGAACTTTTCCATGGAAAACACACAATAAGAATAAGGGAATAAATGTTTTTCACTAATGGCATTTCAGGTGGCAAAATTTAAATTTTCTAAAGTAATAAAATTGAACTGTCTTTTTAAGTCTTTAACAAATTCTGTAACTTGGGTAAGTTCTGTCCCTGTAAAGACTCATTTCTTGGTCATTTTTGAAAGGTCTATATTGTTTATTACTCCTCTTAAATTACTGCAAAAGGATGGAAATCTTCAACGTATTGAACCAGGTTTGATCATGAATACAGGGGCTTCAGGGTTTATTATTTCATTATTCAAATAACAGGTTGAAAAATTAATAGAAGTGATGCTGTGGCATTTTGAATCAAAGCCAAGATCTTCTTGGAAATGCCATAGTATGGATGGGCCTTTGCCACAGATTTCTCAGCATGATCTAAGTACATGTATTCTAATCACAGAGGGTCCTGCACAGGTGGTAACTCTGAGATGCCAGGAGAGGAGCCTTTCTTGGTCAGAGAAGCAAAAGGCTATCGCTCCTCACTCCACAACTTTTTATCATTGTGACTATGTAGATCCTGTAGTTATGAATCACCTTCTGTTCTTCTGGTTGCTGCTTCTGGTGAATTCATGCATTTTGCCATTGTAGGTGTAAACCTTTAAAATTATAAGAATTCAAAATTATTTCTGAAATCAATGACAAAAGGGTAGTATCTACTTCAGGTTACCATTCCTCCTGGTATGCAAAGAAAGCAAAGACTGTCCTACAAGAGCATATTGATCTGAATTACTTTCATGCTGAAGGAATTTCATGCCAGGTTATGGATCTTGGAATGTAGGTTTTTTAAGAAAAATTAGCGTAATCAGTCTCTGAAGAATACAAGCAAGAAGTTGCTAACCCTTCTTGTAAATGTATCTGTCCCAGTTCTGGCCAGGCCAGAGTCAACCTCTCCAATCAGCCAGCACAGGTGATCTGAGTTAGCCTAGGTGAGCTGAATTAGCGTGGGCTGTTTTCCACACCACCTGACATCACTTCTCCACAAAAGGGACTGGCTGGGGAAGGGTAAGGGCTTGGTGCCTCTAGAACAGCCTGAATGTGGCTGTGGTGTCAAGTCGGTTGGTCCGGCTGGCTGGCAGTCAGTCAGTCTGTTTGTCTGTCTGTCTGCCTGTGCATGCATGTATCCAGCAGCACTCTGTGTTATCACTGGGTCTGAGTTAATTGGCTGTTATTGTTCTACGTTCATGGTGGTTTTGTCAGTAAACTGTCCTTATCTGAACCCATGGAGGCTCTGTCTCTTTCTCCTCTGAGAGTGAGTGAGTAGTGTTCAGTCACTGTTTGGGGTTGAACCACCGCAGTATCCCAGATAAAAAAATATGGAGCAATGTACTTTGTGATTGTGTCCAGAGAGAAAATTACTGAAGTAGAGCTTTGCTTTGTGTCACTTATCTTCATGGCTATATTTGTAATGTAAGGTTGTTGTACAAAGGCATGTTTGCACTCTCATGTATGTTTTGTCATTGCAAACAGAGATCTATAGAGGACATATGAAAACTGCTGTTTAGTTTCATGACTACCCATTTATTCTTACATTGAAGATGCAGATACAGGTACTTTTCATGAAATCTAGATTTCAAATACTTTTTTAAAAAAAGAAAAGTGGGCAGCAATGCCACTATTAATATTTCAGGGATAGTCAAGATAATAGAAGAATCTAATGAACACATATCCAGAGTAGCCGGAGAGTAATTGAAAGGCTGATCACTTTAAGATTAAGCAAAAGGTTTTGATATAAAATGTCTCTCTGGAACTTCCAGTGGGGAAAAACCAGAGAGGGTCTGAACTGATCGGAAAACTTATTTTCAGATGTGTTTTCACTAAAGCTGATAATGGAAATAGCTCTTCTGAGCCCTTAGGTTTTGTAGCACAGTCTAAAATTATTTCATGATGTCTTTCAACTTAAACATTTTCAGTATTTTTTTATCTATCCCTTTGTGTAGCTGTGTTTTCATTCTTAATAATTAACAAGGTGTATTCAGCCAGAATGTAAATGAAACTAGATGAGGAATGTTTTATTTAATCATGATTAATTTTGCTGCCAGTGCTTGTTTCTCACTCTGTTGGAAATATATACCAAAGCGTAAGGCCTTGCACAAGACCTTTTATATTATTTAAGTCTCCAATTTGATGAACAAAGCTGAAGAAAAGGGTGCTTTTGGCTGCTGTTGGAAATGGGCAGAGGAGAGAGTCACATGTGAATGAGCTGCAAGAGGGGCCATGAGATTCATTCTTATTCACCGTAGGCATATTTTACAGGTTGGAAAATGTAACCAGGATGGGTTTTCACTCAAACATTCAGATTCAGTGGTGAGTAGGTTGAATCTGTTCTCCTTGCTCCTGTATGTTGCTGTAGTATATGCACAGAGGAATGAATTTCAGATGAGTTTATGTCTTGATCCAGGGAGAATGTCCTGCTCAGTCAAGACAGCTCGGCAATACCTAAATTGAGCTGCACGTAATATGATCTTAAGTTCTTTCCTGAAAAGGGTTCTGATAAGAATTTTCAAGACAGAAATGAATAGTGACAGCAGTAGTGGACTGTAAAATGTTGGCCCCAGGAGAGATACTGCCATATATTTGGGGCTAGTATTTGCTTTGCTAAAGTAGAGATGGTAAAATTATTGAAAGATATTTAACAAATCTAAACCCATTTCACTTAAAAGGAGACCTTATACTCTTAATAAGACATCAGTGTCATGCTGTCAGGTCTTACTGTCTTTTGAAAGACTGTGTTCAGAGACGGCTGATGTTGGTTACTGCCTTGATATTGTAGTAAAGAGTTCTGGACTTAATACTGGCCTCATTGCTGATCAAGCAATGGTCTTCATTGACCAATGGAGTGTATCTCAAAACTCTCTGCTCTTGAAGCACACTGTTGTTGTTTTTTTTTTTTTTTTTGTGGATAAAATATCTACCATAGTTTGATGCTTATTTGTGATCAATGTGCCCAGGCACTACAGCATAGAAATAATAAAAATTATAATAGTAATAACAATATTATTACAAGCAATTTACATTACTAAAGATCAATCCCAAAAAAGGGGAATAAACAGCTGTTAAGATGTCACCACATTGAATGGTCCAGAAGTATGTTAATGGCTCCTGGATTTCTCTCAAAGAAATCCTGAGCTGGATCTTCATACAGTGTACACAAACTCTGTTCTACATGGTCTAGATAGATTGGCTTTAGATCCATTCCTCAATTAAACTGATTTGTCTGGAAGTCATTTGAACTCAGCATCTCTTTAATTCTAAGAAGCCTTTCCTGATGTAAAAAGCTCATTTATTACATCAGGAAATGCTAAGCTAATTTACAATAAGCAATTTATATAGCAGCCCTCTCCAACTATTTTCCAGCAATATTCACCTTTTTCCCAAAAGTAAGGTTTTATCTAATGCATATGTTCTGTATATTTTATCTGCCTTTTGTAGGTAGGATTCATTCAGAATCAGTTTGCCAAATAGCTAGAATTCTTAGGAAAAAGCACTGCATGAGTAGAAGTTAAAAAAATTTTATGGGAGTGAATGGACACCCCTATAGTTACCTTAAACAGCTTATACTTGCAGCTGTACCCATGGTAAGGGTAGGACACCTTTTGGGTAGGTGCTGTATGTGACTCATTTCTTAAAGTGGTTGCAGATCTAACTGACCATAATGCCTTCACATATGCAGAAATCCCAAGTAGCCATAGGGCTATCTGCTACCTTCTCAGGTATGTGTTGCTGAAGAAAGTTAGTAATTAATTTCCACAATTATGCCACCATTATTTGGGGCCTCCCAAGCTGACTTTGAGGGCTTTGTTTTTTAAAATTGCACATTTTAACTCTCAGCTGCTATTTGCACTGGAAGAACGCTTTTCCAGAATTTTAAGTTTCTACTTTGGGACTTAATCTTTTTCTATTTTGGATTTTTGTCTTACATTTCAGCACACATTTAGCCCTTGGCAGATGGAAAGGTGTCTCTGTCAGGAAACATCATCTGAGGGAGCACAAGATACTTCACAGCACAAAAAAAAGGTGTGGTGGAGGAGGAGAGAAAACATCAGAAGCATTGCAAAAATACCTTTTTGTTTTGTATTCCACAGTTTTAAAACTTTTCAGCAGCTTTGAGCCATTAAAAAGTGTAACTTGCTGACAACGTTTTACATGGAGTGTCAGCTCTGTGAGATTTGAAACAGCTGAGATAACAACTCCCCAATGAGATTATTATAATACTGAAAGGAATACAAGTGTGTATTGGACTAGCAGCACCTCTATATTAATGACTAGTGTAGACCAGTTAATGGACTAGCTAACCTTTTTATTTGGACAGAATAGTAGTTTTGTCTCTATATCTCTGTGCCACTCTTTTGCATCCTGGAAAACCTTGGAAGAAAAACTTTTCCTTCCTAAGAGTTCATCTGCTCCTTCTATTTTTTTGCTTACCTGAATAAAAAATGTTTATTTGGCACTGTCGTCAAATTTATTTTGACCCAGCTGCTATTGCAAAATGTGAGATTATAACAAAGATACGGTTTTCAAATAAATGCCTTTTACTGTAAAGAAAAAAAGACATGCATAGAACTAGTGCTGTGTTTGCTGAGAATGGTTTTTAAGGTTTGCCATGAGGTGTCAGCAGCTCTTTAATTTTCAGAAGACTTTTCTGACATTAGGATCTCACAACAATTTACACAGCAACTTGCTCAAACTTTTTCATCAGTGCTGGAATATTTTTCTAAAATAAGGATTTATATTTTAAAGTTCTTAAATGTTTCCATATGGCTAATAGAATAATTTGTCTATTTGTATTAAATACAGTTATACCTGCAAATAAATTACTAGATAAATGCATATTGTTTTTCTTCTAATTAGCTAGGGTAATTTACCCGCTGTTAAGTATGTTTGCTGCCTCCATGAAGTTAAAAAGTATAATTTCTATGGAAATTTAAATGTTGCAGTATTAAGCAAATTAAAAAAATTATATATATCAAGAATGCCTTGGAAATAACATGCTTAACAAACTTCAGAAAGTTAGCCTGTTAGATTTCAGTGCTAATTCTGCGTCTTCAGGTTTCCCCAGATGGCAATGTGTATTAAGAAATGTATGTCTTTGTCTGGAAATGCTGCTCTCACCACTTTTATTTCCCCAAGATAATTTAGCTGATGAATGCAATATTAGCCTTGTGTTTAGGAATATCTTCAGAGGGAAAGTAGAATTGGATGAAGACCCTGACAACTGTATTTCTTAATGTAGTGGGCTCTAGATAAAGCTAAAACTTTTACCAAGCTAAAGAGATTAAATCACCACCTATATTTGGGTCAGCGAGCTACCACTACCTATCGCTGCTACATTGCCATTGTGTATTGAATATATTGAATAGAAAGTTCACTCATATATTTTGGTCCTGAAAACCACTAACCTAAAATGGAATTTTGTCACAGAATAGCATATATTCCTGATCCAAACCATTGCAAAATAGTTGGAATTGACCTTAGATCATGTAGTCTTATTTTCAGATGTTAGGACTTACCCTGCCAGCTAAAACTGGGTGCCTATTACATTCAATAATGACCTTAGAGTAGTGCAATTCCACTGATCTAGCCAAAAGCCCATAATGCTCTACAAACCTGAACTCTTAACACTCAAAATAATGTTCAGTGTAGGAGCACTGACATTTCATGGCAATCTGGATGTGTCCTCACACCTGGAGATTTCACTGTAAAGACTACTGAGAAACTCATGGGGTTTAGACTGATCACCACATTTTTATTCTGAATGATATCTGATGGGAGTCAAGACATGGAATGTGGGCAGAAAATGCTGAAGTATTTTAAATCATTTTTCTTTCTTGAACACATGAGAGAAAAGAAGGTGTGAGGAGGATGTGGCCTGAGTTGGCTAGTCTGTGTTACCATCTAACATGTGCGGAAAGTGATTTAAGAGCAATAGGTCACGATTCACTTTGAAGTTCAGATACTGATACATCTTTTTGTAGACACGATCATGTGAAGTGCTGAGCACCCTGGCTGAAGGCCAGGAAAACACATAAACACATGCTTAACTCTAATCATAGGACTAGGCCTCTTGTGTTAAAGTTGACATGTGCTGAAGTGTTGGTCTGGATCAGTGCCAGAAGGTTCAGCATCCTTCAGGATTGATTCCTCAGCCAATAAACTAGAGGCAGCAGCTTAACAGTAAGCCTTGGGTTCTGTTTACATTTCCTGCTTGCTTTTAAAAAAATAAGGGGTCGTTAAACAGAAAAAGTCCTTACTACTTTGAGAATATTGACATAGATGGAGACACGAAAGTGCATTTTAATAGATGCAGGCAATGAACAGGATAGTCACTTCATTTGACTGTGTGCAAATCCCCTCTTTCCCAAATAAACGCTCAATGAGCTGCTAGTGCATAGCATATTCAGGATCTGTTTATGTAGCAAACAGAAGTCTTGTCTTTAGGAGCTGGCTTTTGTGAATGGTCTCAGGTGGCAGTATTCAGTTCCGGGCCAGAAGGTCTTGGGCTGAACTTCCACAGCAAGAATTAAGTTCCTCCCCACTGCTAAATAGGGGATTTTACCATTTTAGAATGGCCAAATAGTTACTGCAGCTTCCTTCTGATTGATTCTGGCAAATACTGCAGATAAGAGCTGGACTTACTCTTAGAAAAACTTGGGCTTTCTAATGGGCTGAAATTCAGGCCTGCCTAGAAAGACTTTATATCTTTAAACCATGAACACAGATGGTGGACCTGGGGTGCCTAGTTACGCACTGAGCTTTCATGTCTGAAGGAAATTGTAATAAAGGTAGAAGATAACTCTACAGAAAATTGTGTGATATTAAATGCAGCTACAAACCTCCACTGTTTTCTTTCCAGGCTAAAATCCTCCCCTTGCCACCCACAAGCTCTTTTGCAAAAGGATTACTACAGCCAACATTGGGACAATGTGAAAATGAACATTCTTATAGTCCAACTAAATTGGAACTAAAAGAAGGGTGTAGCGTGTTTACAGATCATGTGTATTTCTGCATGGAATCTACAGAAGCATGGCTTAAATTTCCTTTGGATAGTAAGATCATAGGAAAACTTTTTGAAAGGTTTTTTCTAAATAATTGGAAACTAAAACAAGATTAAACATAAAAAGTAAATGCTATTGAATTAGTTCTTAAGGCTTAAAAATCTTTAAAATATATCTCTTTTTTTAATTATACAACTTTTTCTGGCTCTACATGCATTGAAATACTCTAAGAAAAGCAACACTGACAGTAGAAATTATCTAATTCCATGTAAATATCTGTTCCTGCAAGATGTCTCTCTGTCAAACTCAATTTTACAAGCACAGGAGGATGACCCATTCTTTGAGACGATTAGGTACTTGTCAGACAGAACCAAAAGAACTTCCAGATGTTACTGATCCAATTTTGCATGAGAAATTGTTGCCTTAGTGGTAATGCATCTCTTACTTCTCTTACCAAACAGTATGAAAAGAATGATTACTTACTCCTGAATAATTATGTCTTTTTCTAAAAACTTAAGGAAGTGCTAACCAAGCACAGTAGAACCATGTTGATTATTGTTTGTTGGACTGTACCTATCAGCAAATGATAGTAAAACCAGGAAATACTGGGCTTTGTCTGAGACATTAAACTCACTCTTAAAAGTCCAGAATTAGGGAAGTCACCTTTTTGTGCCTCACTCTTCATCTGTATAATGGGAATTCCCTTTTCTAGCTTAATGTATTTCTGAAAGGGATTATAGGTCTCTGGTACCCAACCCTTTTGGGAGAAATTGGTTGGACTACTTGATTTACTATGCCCATTCCAGGCATATGCTTCTCTTTGGACTGTAAATTCTTGAATGTTCCCTTAACATGAATTGTTAGCATCTTATCATCTTTAGGCTTCTCACTTACAGGGACCATTAGAATAAAATTATTGAATGACAGTAGGTTTGTTCCATTTACCTTACAGTGCTAGAAAATTACATTACCTTGCAGCTAATTCAGAGGCAGAACCCGAAGGAACAGCCAATACTTTCATATCTTCTATTGTCAGTGTCTGAAAAACACACCTTGTATGGCTGTACTTAGAACATCTCCACTGGTACCAAGCTTCACAAGTAGAAGCACCTCTGATTTCTGTGCCCTGAGATTGCTTTTTGGGGGAGGGGGAGCAGGCTGAGGCAAAGATGGAATTTCTAAACTGATTCTGATTAACTTGATCTGATTGTATGTGGGAAGTTATTTTAGAACATTTCCTTTATTTTTCTTAAAAGAGTACCCTAAAAAGATCTTTTACAGGGATCTTTTTCATATTCTGTTTTTGTTTAGCTATCATCTGCTGTCAAAGGTGTTCATGCAGACCTGAACTATAAGTTGTGGCACTGTGGTAAGCTGTCTCCTTTGGAAGATGTTTAGAAGCACTTCTTTGAAGCTTTGGCCTTTAGCCTATAAGGGTCAAAACACATTTGGGAGCTTATATTATTTGTCACCAGGGAGAGCCTAGGGTAAACCTAGAAGCACATTTAACTTCAGAATCCACATGATTAAAATTAAAATAGTATGTCTGGTATGTATACAGAAAAAAAATTAGTAATTGGACCTTCTTCTGTATCTTCAAGTAGAACCAGCAGACAATTAATGCAAAATAATATATAAAATGTGTATAATTATAATCTGCATGTATATTTGTGTATATATATGTCTATATATTTAAAATATATGCAAAATTCCTATGTCATTAGGTAACAGCATTAAAATACTAGCTCAACAGAACTCTGCAGACAAAGTGCTGATTCAATGAGTTTAAAGCTTTTCAATTGCCTGTGGAACTTTTGTAACCAATTCCAGTGGAAATGATCATTCACAGATACTTTATCTTCAAGTTACAAAAAGTAACTTTGTCATAGGATATTGTTAGAAAACTGGTAATGAAATTCAGCACAAGGCTTCCTCAGATACACCTTTCATATAAAGAATGAGCTTTAACTTTCAAATTTGGTATCCAAAACATTGTCAGAAAGGATGCATTCTTCCTGAACTGGTCTATGACATATCAAAAAGAGAGAATTACTGCAAATCAGTAATTTTTAGCATCATTGTCAATCACTCATCTTCAAAACTGCTAGGACTGGTAGGAGAATATAACAGTGCTATAAGATAAATATCCTTGCATTTAAAGCAGCCAAAAATTGTCCTGCACATTTAGAACTAGGTTTTAACAGCATGACAGAATCTTGTGGTGACAGAGTTGGTCCAAGTACTTGCTCTTAGCACTGCCTTCAATAGCTAATGACTAACCAACTCAGCAGGAGACTTGTATTATATTACTACTCTGTCATTAATCAGTTGTGGAGTCTAAGCAAGTCACTTCCCTTTGTCTGTCCTGATTCTCTTTTCCTCTTGTCTTTTCTATATGGAATACAAACATTTTTGGATTACACTGACAGACTATATTTTGACTATGTAACACCAGCCGTAGGGCTTCAACTTCTGGATCCAAACCATCACAGCTGCATGATGTAAAACTCTTATCCAGTATAAACTCACTGTGAAGGTACAGTTTTGAAGGTTTTGGGGGGGGTCTGTTTGTTTGTTTTCCAAAATGACCTTGTATTAGCAGCCTTTATGTGCATTGGGCCTTCTCATCACCTCATCTCTTTACCTTATTGGCTGTGGCATCTGTTCTCACATCATGCGAAAAGCTGGTTTATGGTACAAAATAAGGTAATATCGTGTCCTCAACGTTACCTCAACAGCAAAACAGTTGCTTGTACAAGCCTGGCCTGGACCTATACTACTGAATGATTATCAACTCACATCTGGTACCATATCAGATTGGAATAATTTTCTCATGCAGCATCTTTGGAGTACAAGTTGCTTCTGGAACTTTTAGATATTAAAACAACAATTGCACCTAGAGAGAAATTAACACAGCCTTTGTCTCACTGACTTTGAGTTAGTTCTTTGAGATGTTCTTAATTTATGCTGGTGGAAGACAGAGTTAAGTTTCATGTTCTAGAGGTGATAAAGAGATCTTTGCAAACCTACTTCCTGATTGGGGGGTTTTAAGTGTCATATTTTATGTTGTAAAAACTACGTTAGATTTTTGCATTTATTTGTCCTGTGGGTTTGTTTAAAAGGAAAACATAGATCCATTGAATAACTGAGATTCTGCAAATCTCAGAATTTTTTGACAGATTATATAGTATTGACCATGTTCTTGTAAAATGGGAATGTGAAATGCAACATTTACTGATAGCTTAATAAATTGATCACCGGAAGTAGTTTCTGTTAAACAAGGTAAGAGAGACTCACCCCCCCTTCACTTCTTTCCCTCTCTTCCTTCAAAGAAGACAAATCCCAATCACACCTCCTTGAAAGAAGTCTGGTGTTCACACTTCATCAAAGGAGAATCAAACACTTTAAACTGGCCTTTTTTAAGCTAATAGTTTCCAGCCCATCATTACTCATTTCTTATTTTTAGGGAGGAAAATCTTAGTACTAAAACTAAAAGCCATATCCAAAGTTTGCAAAAGTTTAACCTATAATATCTAGTAAACAATATTCATTGGGACTTAAAAACTTCTGCATGATAGAAATACAGGGAAGTTGTCATCTTCTTGCACTCCATATAAGCTTTTTCTGCTTCTGTCATTCCATTGCTTTTATTGCTTGTATAGGACATAATGTTCAGTATGATGTTTTGTATTTTTGTATCTAAGATGAACAGTATTGCCCAGTCTGGATTTAGCAAAGAATTGTGTTGAGTTAGAATGCAATCAATTGTATGCTAAACATTTATTGAGAAATGGAGTCATTTTATGTGTTCTTTCCATCTCTCTATGTTGCCAAGGTGACCATACAGAGATAAACCAGCTTAAAATGTAAATAATCATATCCCCGAATATTTCAAATTCAGAATGCCTACTGAGTAACATTAGAACTGTCAGACTTATACAAGTAATCATACCTGAAAGATCCTGGAGCTTTTAGTTACATATCTTTTAAGGTTATAGCCTTACAATAAGGCTATCCACGAATTATGTTTTTCCTCCCATAAATTGCAATGCAGCAGTATTCTGTTGTAAGAGAGACATTGTTCAGAAAAAGTAAATTCAAGGTAAGACTCAGAATTACTGTGATGTCATACTATGTCATACTATGACAGACAATCACTCTTAAACTGATAACCTTCAATGTATAATTATTAGAGTTCACCTGACTATCAGCAACTAAACTACTGCCAAGCCCTGGCACAGGCTTTCTTTGAAACACTTTTACATCTTCCAGATTTTAGCTCTGTGAAAACGAAGTGGTCCCCAAAATGGCATAAGTGGGGCATATTTCTCCACGGAAACTTCAGAGCTGAAAGTCTTGAGGTTGCTGTATTCATTCCTCACACACTATACCACAAATGCTCTAAGGGATACCCTATTTCACTCAGTTGAAAGACTAGGATTCAGAAGTCAGTAGATGACAAAGGATATCTTGTGTTTCATCCAGAAAAGGAACAGAGCTCTGGCACAAGAGCTCTAAAAGCATTTCTTAAAAATATAACAAGTTTCCTAAAATTATTAAAAAAAGAATAAATTATGCATACCTATGTTCTGCAAATAGAGTAGGGAAAGTCATGCCAGAATTAAATAAAAATGTGTTTCTACAAAACTTTGTTTTTCTTCCTACCCCTAAGGCTTTTGGAGGGCAAAGTCAGAAAATCTGTTAAAAAACAGAGATCGGGTCCAGAGCAAGATGAAGCAGGACCAAAGAGAGACAAGGTAGAAAGAGCAACCAGGAAGAATGAAAGACCCAGGACCACAGCTACATGTATCAAATACAATTGGAAGAAGGGGTAAGCGGTTTACTTCCTATAGCAGATGGAGAAACATGCGTTGGTCGCACTGACAGTCTAGTTCTCAGCTGGTGACATCTTTAAATGTCATTTAACTGTTCTTAGTCAGAAAGAGGATTACTAGTTCTGATGTAGTCTAGCAATTAAAAAATATACAGAAAAAAAAAAGGATATGCAACATTTTTTTCCCAAAATTAAGACTGTAAAATTCTTGCCAAGTTTTAGATAAACGGGTACTAGCCTGTACACTGGAAAAATGGCAATGTTCACCCCCTAGTACTCTTTAGAAGTGACCAAACTTTGTGTCAGCAGCCAAAATATATTTCTAAGCCATGACATAAGCATCCCTTGTAGTGGATGTGACTTTCATCTGCCCCAATGACTGGATCAGTGCTGCCAGAAGCAGTTTGTAATGTGATGGAGGGCTGCTCTGAGGAATGATGGAGGGGAGGGCAAACAGGGTGGGAAGGAATAGCCAGATACTGCACAACAGATATTTTATAGCAGGAATTCACACTGAGAGGCTGTTGAAATAGTGTTCAGTGAATGGCAGTGATTGAAATACTGTTCTTATTGTACACGCAAGGGCCAATTCAGATAGGGCATAAGCAGGTGCAGCTTCATTGAAGTCAATAGTGCAGCACCCACTGGGCCTGAATTTAGCTCACAGTAGGACTTGCTGTGAAGTGTATTACACTAATGATAGCTATGGCAACATACTGTTTTCTGCATGACCTAGATGCATTTGCCCCACATAGATGTTTTCACACCAAGACAGTGTTGTTTCTAAGTTTCTTACCAGGAAGAAGATGAAATTGAGATGCATTTTTAGACCCAAGATTATGCCTTTCTGTGGCTTTTAACCCATTTGTTGAAGGATTATACAGGGCTCCCTTTTGTGGTTAGCAGGCCTATAAGGATTTTGCAAACAGGCTTTCTAAATCCAGGTGTATACCTATAATTTCCTGGAGTTAAATGTAATTTTCTATTCAATTGTTCGACCATTTTAGTTCACCATACACAGTTCCTAAACACAGGTTCTTTTCTTTTTTTAGTTACTGAGAACAAAATTACTCATTTCTTTCTTAATAGAAGATATCCAGGGAATCATTTCATCATGCTTGGGAAAGAAGTTTTCCCAAGATATACAGATAGAAAGGCATTTTGCTGGTAAAATTCTGGTTTTTAAGGTAGAGCATGAACTTATAAACTTGACAGTGTCTAAAGTACAAGCTGTCTACCTGATTTTTCGTGTTTTACTTAGATATAAGGCCCTACAAACTTACTTATTTTTAGAAAGCATTATCAAGCACTATTTCTATTTCAAGGGGAACTCCGATAGTCAAAAGGTTATGACTTCCCATGCAAGCTATGTAAGGCTCCACAGCTAGTTTTTTGTGGGGGCTTTTTGCTTTATTGTAAGATATATGATCAAGTTATTTGATACATGTTGTTTCCTTTCCTGTGAACCTATTTCTCCTCACCTTCCACAAAACATATTCTTCTGTTCTGCTTTCATGTTTTCTTTCTACTCTTCTAGTAAGATAACAGAAAACCTGGTAAGTTTTAAGCAGTGCTTATTTGCTTCTTAAAAGGATAGTGTCATTATTCAGTATATCATGCTGGTCAAAATAGTTCATCCTTCCTGTAGTTCGAAATTATCACACTGTGAAATAGCTTTGTGAAAAATCTTCTATAAAAATGCTGCATCAGAAAAAGTTGTACATAGAACAAAAATAAATCTCATCAAATTATTGTAAAAATAAATATATGAGAAGCAAATAACCTCAACATTAAATTAAATTAATAAAATTAAAATCCAAAAGAACATGAAATAATATTTGCTTCAGATAAATTAAGGAAACATTTGATTAGAGCTGAAGTAGACTACAGGTAAGTGACAGAGCAGGTTGCATCCATGAAACTTCTTTACCTCATTTTCTCAAATTCAGTTTGTGGAGTTCATTTTTCCACTTGGATTTTTTGGATCCTCTCTAATCTCTCTATGTATATTTTTAAATCACTTACAAAATGGTTTCCTTGGCACAGATCAGGATTCAGACCTGCAGGAAGGATCTACATCAAAAACCAGTGCATGCACTGAATGGAAATATAGTCCTCATTTGTGCCACAAGAGGAATATCCAGAATAGGGTTATACAAATGATTTTTCTTAGTCAAACTAAATGTCTACATGCATTTTAACCAATGCAGTTCTGATCTGTATATAACCTGCACATTAAACCTAGTAATATAGTAGTGGTGTGCAATATGCACAGTATTGAGAGAGAGCAATCATGTCAAGATTTATAATCGCTTGAACAAGATGTTTTAAATTAAAATAAAACTATGCATGAATGACAAGTTAGAATGATGAAATTAATAGAAAATAAATATTTTAATAGTTTTAAATTCATCTGACTTTGTGAAGAATAAAGTGTTATGCTGTTTTGGCAGGTTTGTGTTTGGATCTGAAAAGCGAACTTGCAACTGCAGATGTAGGCTTTTCAACTTGTGTTATATTAATTCTTGTTCTTAAAAGCAGGAAAGGTTTTTCAGATATGCTGGATTAAAATCCAGAGGAATTTAGTTCACTTGAAAAACTGCATGTTTAAAGGACTGAAATCCAGTATCCTAATCCAAATCTTTGATTTTATGTAATGCAATTGTGGGAAATTTTGTGTCCCTGTTGTATTCATGGAACAATCACATATGAAATCATGCATTAAGTCCAACTCCTGTTGCTGTATAGTTGGAGATACACCAGGATGTGAAACAGTGAAGACTACACAGAAAACTGAACAGGAGAATCACAAGTTACAAACCTATTGATAAGCAACTGTATGTTCCAGGGCAAAAGACCGCTAGGTGAGTAACATGAACAATCACAGAGTAATGAAACAAGGACAAAGAATATTTCTTTATGGAGCTGTAAAGAAAACCACCAATTTCTGCAGTATTAAAAGTTTCCTGGGATAACACATACACTGCCAAAAAAGTAACAACAGTGAGGGTTTCATTCCTTATGCTGCCAAGGAGTTCCTTGTGTAGTTGAATTACTTCAGAGTGTTGATGGTAGTAAGAATTAAAACACGTATCTCAGTGTGCTGCTTTTTTCTTTCAGATTTATTGAACTTTCTTTGGGTGATTTTTTTTCCTCTCCCTAAGTCAGGAAAAATTATTAGGAGAGAGAGAGATTTCTCTAATGAGCCTACAGGTAATGCAAAATTTATATACTTCCACCTGCAGCTGGGCAAAGCCTGATATGGTGCACAATAAGAAAGGAAATTTTTCCCTGTTTTTTCAGAGGCAAGAACCCTGGTTACTACTGGGCATCATGACCCACTTGTTCATTTTTAGGAGAAGTGGATACTTTCCACGGGAGAAGCTCAAGCATCAGATTTTCTCCTTGGAGCATTAATAAAAGGGCTCAGTTAGCTTCATCTCATTATTTTACTATGAGTATTGACTTTGGCCTAGAGTCATGTATAGATAAAATGGTGCAAGGGCTTGTCCTAAGTGATTACTCAGAGTTACAAATCATTTCATATGTAACTGAATACTGCAGCCTAGCTGGCACTCTGCCCCTTGCTTTTCCCACCTTCAGCCCTCCAGCACCTCCCTCTCATCCCCTCCCCACCCCAACAAGAGAATGAATCCAGCTTTGGTTAAACGGGCAATTAATCTTATTCACTGAAAGCAGAATTTTAATTCACCAGCATGAGGAGGATATACATGCCTATCACACAGCATCACGCCAACAAAGATTTCAGAAAAACAGTAGTAAAAGGGTAGCCTGGCAGCAGGGAGACAATGTGGAGTGTGTGACTATTTATATGCCCTTTCTCTAACAAAGTAAACTCTAATAGACAGGACTGAGGATTTTTAGTGTTAGTAATTGGCTGATCATGTCTGATCATGTAAAAGGTTATCCACTAAATGTGCGTGTTTTAAAAAGGAATGAGCAAGAAAGTAAGAAAGATAAATTTTAGTAGCGCTGGGATTCTAAAAGCCCATTATTTTTAAGAGTGCAGAGAGGATCAATAAAATAAAGAGACACATAAAAGCTCAAGATACTCTTGGTACATCCAAATAAAATAAAATAGAAAGTGCAATGTTCAACTTGCAGACTACAAGATGGAAGATGAGAAGAGAGTCTGCTAGGGATATACCAGGTTTCCTGAGTGCATCTTCTGTGGTATATTACAGCAATTTTCCCCTGAGCAAGACTCTAGCATTTTGTATAAGGTTTGTTTCATATCTAGACTTTGTGTGAAGGAAGAAGAATCTTGAAACAGTTACTTTGTACAAGTACCTATGAGCAAGGATATGATTTAATATATCTTCCTGCTTAGTCAGATATCAAATTCGCATAAGGTCACAAAACAGATATTTCTCCCAGTTTACTAGAGCTCTAAACAGAATAAAAAATCTCTCTGTCAGCCACATGGTATATAAAGCAATTAGATGCCTGAAAGTGCCTGCTCAAAAAGAAAGGTCAGAGTTTAGTAATAATAAAATAAAATTTAAAAATCATAATTTTGTATTTACATATTATGGTAAGGTGTTCTATGGGAATATATCTTTGGTCCCATTTACGCTTATCATGGATATTTCTAAATTCAAAGCAGAACGCAGATTAAAATAAAGACCATCTGATTTGAGCAAAGCACACCTTGCTTACTTTGGAGTAGTTCTATCTCAAATAAATATTTTACACTTGGCTTTGTAAAGAACAAAACATCCCAAATACAGCAAGCAGCCCAAGCAATGCCAGGGAAGCTTTGTCCTTGCCAAATTAGAGTCTAAATTATTAATGATCAACATTAACAAGATATAATGGATTTTGTAATTGCAATAATTTCTTTGCTGAGGTATATGCTTTTTTTTTTTTAAATGAGGGATCATATTAGTTTTCCTGTTCAGTTGCATTTCATACTTGCATGTTTGGGCTGTTTCAATGCACTTAGCTCTCTACAGTGTCAATAATTCACAGATTCACAGAATTGTAGGGTTGGAAGGGTCCTCCAGAGACATTGAGTCCAACCCCCCTGCCAAAGCAGGTTCCCTAGGACAGGTTGCCCAGGTAAATTGTAAATTGTGATTTATTTTCTAAATTTGATCTGAAGGGTGATACCAGAAAAATATTTCAGTAATTGGGAAAAAAGCTTCATAGAGATAATTTGAAATTAGGCATTTTGTTTAAAGCATCAAGATTTATGCAATTCACAGACTTGTGTTTAACCACTTAGTGGAATCAGCTCTGTTGCAATATGGCTGAATAAAGAATACTCAGGAAACTGCCTCCTGAAAGAATTGGCTAACCTTGCCATTTTGGGAGATAATGTGAAGAGCTTTCTTGACAGAGTGTGTTATGGAATATATCTGGTTATTATAATTAGCTGAAGGTTCATTATGCAGTAATATGTATGCAATAAAGCATTTTCCAATTGTGGTTGCTCCACCTGTCAAATCATATTTCAGCTAACTACTGAAGTTTGTGTAGTTTTGGTGTTGGTGTTCTAATGCTTTTCTATTTCTTCGGTGATGTTTAAAGGATTACTATTCCTAATTTGCAATAGGTCATAAAAATAATCTCTTTTCACATAAATAAAGAAAAAGAAGAGAAGGTTAGGATATAGTCCCAAATAACTTACTGCTGGGAGGAATGTCTGTACAGTGAGTAATATGATGCATATGAACTGGACAAAGACACATCAATACCTTTTCAGGTAGATAATTAACATGACAAGTTAAGTGGTCGTTATGATGTGACATTTTGAAGAATTTAATAAACTTAGGAAGTTTTTCCTACAAATATTTTGAGACAACCAGAACTGTGAACTCATTTATGAATGTAAAAATTTCCATGTGTACAATAGCAGCAATTAAATTTGTGTCTGGAATGTACTTTTATATATAAAATCACCAAAATTACTCTATTTTGAAAACACAAATCTTAAATATCAACTGACACAACACTGTTGGTTTTGGTTTTGGTTTAGGCCAGGACTAGAATCATGACTTAACTGACTCATACTGTTACCACCAGCTGCTCAAACATCAGAATGAAGATGATCTTATTGAACCATACAACTTATCATCAGAAAGAAGCTTAAGAAACTCATAAAATGTAAATAACTGAACATTTGTTACTTTAGGCGGATCATGGAAAGGGCTTTATGTTCCTTCTTGTCTGTCAAACAGGTAAAAAATTATGAACAAAACCAATAATGTGTAATCATTTACCTGGTTCAACACTTTGGAAATTATCACTACATGACAGAAAAATATTCAAGGAAAATCTGTGTTTCTTAGAGTTTAAAAATTTATAGTTATTGTTTATATCATTTTAGGTCCTCATATTTCAGAATTTAAAAAAATCCTCACATTTCAGTAGGGTTAAGAAAATCAAGGAGCAACAAAAAGATATGAAGTAGGGAAAATAAGCATATACTTCTTAGAAAATCATACTTAAAATGTATGAAGGTTTCAAAGACAACCTGCATATGGAATGTAGAAGATGACCAAATTAAGTTCATTTATGTGCCCTAAGATCTGGCACAATGACCATAGACTGGGCCAACCTGGCAGGAACCTGTTGCACAGAAAGAAGGGAGAAGATGCTCTAAAGCATCCTCCAGAGCTTGCCATTGAAAATTAGATGTTCAGCAGGTAAAATGTCTGGTGTTCAATCTCATTAACAAATTAATTTATTTGTGGCCATTGTTTGAACTCGATATGCTGTATGTTCTATTCTTTTCCTTTCAGCAAAAAGGACTGGGGAACAGATGAACTGGCCTCCACTGCCATATGAGGATGCATATTCCAAAGACCTCTACTTTAGGTTCTACACTGGGGAGACAGTTGAAAGAGGCAAAAATTGATGCTGCTCATGAGATTCTATTTATGCAGAAGAAGGCTATAAGTTGAAATGTAGCCTGCTTTTGATCTGTTTGGTATCACTGTGTTTCAACATCTGCAGGCAACCTCTCTTATCAACTCTCTGCTCTGTATGGGCAACATTGGTTAAAGGTAGGCTCTCTAGACTGAGTGCTCTAAGCAGTTTTCATCAGGCAAATAGACTGGTTTGGTTGTCTGTGTTTCTTCTGTTTCATAGGAGAAAACCAATTAAAAGATCACTCATAGAATGGAAGCAGTATTCTAGCAGAGATTTTATTAGTGCTACAGATTAAAGGAAAAAAACCCAAACAACTTACTTTAGCAAAAACTAAACTGAGTACAGACCCATTTAAAATCTGCATCATGTTTTCATGCCTTCATGTTTCCTTATTCTTCAGTGACTGGAACAAAATGGCGAGACAATGTAGGTGTAGTTAATTCCATTCCTGAGAGGGAGATGTTGACTACATTAAATATAAAAGAAAAAGAAAGAGTAAACAAAATCTGTATGTTACTTGATTTTAGCTTTGATAACCTCTCATATCTAATTTCAGGTAAAAAGCTTCTCTGTATCCTTTGTCAAAATTAAAATAATGAATATTTTCTACTTCCTTTCTGGCCCTTTCAGACATCCCATGAAACTACAATAAGCTGCTGAAGTTCTGTCCCTGTCTGGGTGACTTGTCTGCAAATGAAGATGAATGGAGATTTTCCATTTTAATTAGTAAGACCAGCTGCTCTCTAGAAGGGAGAGTGGGTTGGATTTTTGCAGGTCTTCCAAGCTAATGCATCATCAAAGTTTTAGTGATTGATCAAATAACTCGCTGACCTGAGTTTCTACAATAAGACATCTCAGCAATTTAAAAGGACATCATGCAAATTAAAAGTCTCTAATCCATCCATGTATACTTGTACATACATACATACTATGTAACAAAGATTTTTATTTTTTATCTATTCTGACAGTTCTTTTTAATATTCTAAAAAGTTCACAAATTATTCTGCATTTATTTATCATATTTCTTAAATTGTCATCTCCCATACTTTCTTCCAATTACAATAGACTTTTTGTGATTAAAAAAATATTTGCACCACTAAAAGTATGGTTGCTCTATGCTTCTTGGTATTTCTTTTCAGAACTACTTCTTTCCACTGATCATGAGGCACCTTTTTTGCTTTGGGGTTTTTGTTTTTGGTGGTTTGTTGGTATTTTTTGTTTGGTTGGTTTGGTTTTGGGTTTTTTTGGAGGGATTTGTTGTTGTAGTTGTTTTTTGTCTCTCAGCTACTGCCTCAAATAGAACTTCTGCTCTGTTTAACAGCCAGAAAAGGTTCTAACAAGCATAAAGCAGCCAAACCTTATCTTGAAAGAAGCCTGCATCTTGACAAACTTCTACCTATCTGTGCATCTCTGGTAATAAGGTGATATCTAATTAAAGCAGAAATTTCTATGCTCCGGCACAGAATAGTAGGCTGAGAACAAACTTTTAAACTGCTATTTTCTATGGAGCTGCATTAGTCTGTGGGTTTGTCTTCTGTTTTGCTAAATATACAGAAAAGACTTCTGTGCTCTGTTTTAAAACTTAATGTTTTCACAGCTTATATCATAACCCTATAATTGAAAGTGTGCAATGATTCTTAGAAAGGGGTGGTCCATTCCTGTTTCAGATGGCCAATGCGCTGGTGTCATAAATGGCCATTTTATAGATGGATAATGTACTATAGTCATAATTCTTTATTGCTGATGGTTATTGCTCTAGAGCATGACCCTTGGATATTGAGAGTCAGTTTTTAATATCACAACCATTTACAGAGGTTAATGGACTAGGTTTTGCAGCTTTTGACCTTTTGATGGTAAGGGTTAGGAGGTTGCATTTGTGCACTAAACTGCCAGAAAATATCTGTTTATTTATCTTAGCTATAATAGACGTGGTTACTGCTTTTAATCAAGAAACTGAGCACAATGTGACTTTCAAAAACTGAAATTATCAGAGCTGCATCTTCTAATGTACATTCAGTATGAGATTTTTCAATTCTTTTTAATAAATGTCAACATTTTTTAACATTCAATCTCTACCACATTGCATCTACATAAATACAGTTGAATTATGTTACCTTGAAGGTATTTGAAACCCATTGTTCTCAATATGGAACGGTTTTAAGAATCAGGATCAGGCTTATGATTTGGCTAGGTTACCTATACATGTCTTGCTTGGGTACATGTACTGATCTGAAATGGTTACAGGAAGAGAATCACAAGAGGAAGTTATCTGGTGTAAGTATATGAACTCTTCTGTTTCAGAAACCATTTTTCTTATGCTATAAAATGCCTGCAACATGAGGCAGCCATTTTAGTACTTCTCCAACAATGAAATAAACATCAAGTCTGAAGCATCCAGAATAGTGTGAACTACAAATGTAGAAAGTTAAATTTTAACTTTTTTTTTCCTTTTAGAAGGTCAAGCGAGCTTTGTCAGCTACCTAGAAAGTAAAAGACAGGGTGAAGGAAAAACAAAAAGCTCAGCAACAAAGGCAGGAGAATCCAGTGTCAATAATTCAATGAACAAACTAAAATCTGGGGAATGGTAAAGGATCCTGTCTACATTTAATATGCACTTACAGAAGTAACTTATGATTTGATTCTTTAAGATGGATTCTTTAAGTGGTGATGTTTAAAAAAAAGGTGGAAAAAAGGTGGTGAAGTTATGTCAGAAAGAAGTGGAAACACTGAATAGAAAACAGTAAAAGCACACTCTTAAGTTCAGACTAAGACCTGATGCTCTCAGCAAAGTTTCTACATTGTCCTAGACATCTTTATGTAAGTTAATTCTAAGAACTAGAGACTTGGAGATTTCTTACTTTTTTTCTAGTCAGCAAAAGTTTTGCAGATTTCTGAGGTTTTTAGAATTCTTACAGTTATTTCTTTTTAAAAGGTTTTTTGACTGCAGGGTTACCCAGAGACGCTCACAGGAAACGTGTCCAACTCTAACCTGAGAGATTTATAAAGCTCCTCAACCGCACTGGCTTTTTTATTCCTATTTATCCTTCCAACAGCTTTTATCCTCCCTTCCCCCTCTTCTTTACTGCCTCTCCTTTGCTATGATAGCGGTGTGGGTGGGAGTGCTGCATTTTGTTTGCTGAGCCTTGTGATGCTGAATGATTCTAATATAATCAAACTACGCTTTTATAGTAGCGCTTTATACCATGCAGCCCAGGGTGCTAACAGAATAATAAAATTAGCAGCTCAGATAATGATGAGCAAGACAGGTCAAACAAATAATCTTTTAGACCTCGAATTGAAACTGGAATGGTATCAGAGTTACAAGCAGCCAGAGGCAGTAATGACAGAGATGAGACAGTACTTAACCAAGCCCCGAGCATAGATATTTGGGGAGTGTTTTGGAGATCTGATCATGGATGATACTCAGTGCTTCCTGCAGGCCAAGAGAAAGTCAAAGTGAATGGGATACAGCTACAGTAGCAGTACTGAAAAGTACTCAGCATCTGAAAGAATTGGACTCTAATGCCCAACCTGTATTTTTATTTGTAATCAGTATTCAGTTTTTGAGGTACCTAGAGGCAAGGGTATTTCTGCTCTACCTCATCTGTAGTTGATTATCTCATTTTACCTTCAGCTTGACTCCATTTACAATGAAAAAAAAACCCGTATCAGTTAACCAAACATTGCTGATGTGATGAAGTACTTATGTGGATTTCTTTAAAAGGGTGTTTTGGGAGGTAAAAGCCAACAGTGCATTTTCAGTCTGGGATAATGGAAATTTCGTATTTTTCAATCAAATAGCTTACAAATCTCTCAGAACAAGAGGAAATGTTTCTAATATTGCAAGGAATTAACCCAAATCTATCAAAAAGCTGCTGTCTAAAAATGTGGGGGATTCTTTAAGATTTACAGCGGTTAGGTAAAAGTGCTTTTCGCTTATCAAATGGGTGACGGCCAGATCGATTAACTACAGTATATAGTATTTAAAGTGATGAAGAAAGACATTAGATGGTCAAATGATTAATGTCAAGCTATCCATTTTGATGTTCAAAATTCTAATTGTGTTTAGCTCTGACCTCCACCCTTGTTGCTACCAATATAATTCTAGAATCTCATATAAATGAGATGCATTTAAAATTTAAAAATTGCTCTCTCCAGCTTTTCTTACATCTACTGATAGAGAACAGTTAAATTCAACATTTTTTGACTGTCTGAAATATTCTCTTAAGAGATAATAGCACTTCATTGCTTTAAGTTATGCATTTGTATTTCTTTCTTTCTTTTTCTCTCCTTCTCTCTGTTGTTCATTGCTTACCTTTTTGTTTGTACAATGTTCCTTTATCCTGAGCAATATAACATTTTAGTTCTTGTAATAAATGCCTTCATGTGAGGCAGTTCAGCTAAGAGAATGTTATTAGACTGTGCTCTCAGGCAGTGCACCTTCACACGATCAATATGAATCTGAGGCTCTGTTCATTCCCTCTTTGCTTAAATTCCCTGCAAATGTGCAAGGGAAGCAGCAGAGGGTGTCATCAATCATGGGCTACTCTGACATACGCTGAAACCTGACCAATGCTGAGATGTTTTAATAAGGCATCCATTAAAACCCTCAAATAAATTGCAATTTGAAAACAGAACATAATACCAGCCAAGTTTTCCTCATCCATCTTGTGGCATGTCATGTAATGTAATTGTGCTGTTAATTTATCCAAGAACTCTCTCTGTACATGGTTTCATTGGTGTTGCTTAATTTCCCAGCAGACTATTTGTGTGTGTGCGTGTGTGTGCATGTAAGTGGGCGTGCACCCCATGTGCTGGGCATGTATGTATATGCATTTGTTTCTGCTTTAGGGGTACTGCTTAGCATGGCATTAGCCAGAGAAACAATCAAGGATTTGAAATGTTTGACATTTTGTCAATGGCTTCTGAGCTTCCTGATATTTCCTAAGGAAGTCTTGCCTGGAGCAGACCCCCCTTTCTGCCTTCCCAGCTTGCCATTGGTTTATGCCCCTCAAGAGTGGGATCACTCAGAGCGCCTGTGGATCCCATCAATAAATATTGACAAAAGGGTTGAGGGACCATTTAAGATCGCAAAGCAATGGCAGTCAAAACAAGGCAATGCTGATTTCTGTTCCTGTTCTTAGGAGGCATGCATGAAATTTTGACAAGGGTGAGGAAAGTGAGGTGTAAATCAATAGCAGGGAATGAAAAAATGTTTGTGTAAAATAATGTTTAAACAATTAGATTTCATTTTCTTTTCTTTTTTAACAAAAGCACTGGGACGGAAGATACAAGCAGGAGCTCATATAGATTTCATTGTCTTCCATGCATAAATCTAAAGGTAATGCTATTCTTCATGTATGGCTGCATCAGCAATTTCTGCACTTTTATTTATTCTTCTGGGTTTTTCTTAATCCTTTATCTCTGCTTCTTGGAGGGGGGGGTGGGCAGAAAGGCAAAACAGTTATAGGCATAAGGCAAAATATTACTCCCGTGCACAGTCACTTTAAATCTAGTCTTCCATTCTGACTGTAATAAACATTAGGATTTTGTTTGTTTCAATCAAACAGTATCCATTTTGGAGTCGGTAACTTCCATATGGGGAGGAAGGGGGAAGCTCTTCATCTTTTTTTTAGTACAATGAAATGAAAATTAAATATCAAATACTAAAAATAGCTTTTCAAACTATATAAATGAGGACAATTAAATTTTATTTCTACAGTTTGACACTTTCTAGAACAATGCACCCCATTTCTAAATAACAGGTCTTCAAGCTATTTTTTTTGCTGCTTTGTCTTCACTTGCATTGCAGACAAGTATAGGGACATATTCTGAATATGGATAGAATTAAAGGCCTGGCTTTCTGAAACACTGAGCACCCCAGTTTCTGAATGCTACAGAAACTGCAGGGATTAGTACTGATGATAACAGCATCCCAAATGTGCAGTACAAGGTTACTAAGCACATAATGGATATTCCATTCCTTGTAGCAGCAACATCTTAAATCTTTATGGAAGTAATTTTAAATAACTGAAAGAATGAAACAAACTTTAACTTTTAATATTTCAAGCACTTGATCCTGGGTTTTTGGGGGTTTTGGGTTTTTTTCTTTTTTTTACATCGGAGTTCAGGCATAGGAGTGTAATATATTTAAAAAGGGACATGAGGCAACATCATTGCGACTGCTGACAAAGGCTTCTTTCCATGCTGACATTCAAACAACTGAACAATATGTGTTACTAAGGTTCAGAGCATCAATTAATATTGGCTTCAGCCACAACATCTCCCATAGCTAGCATTCAGAAATGTGTGAATATGCCTGCAGAAAAATATAGGGACCTAATTTTTCACCAATTTTTTTCCATGAGATTATTGTATGTTCATATTATATGAACACAGATTTTCCATAAGACTATATGTAGCTAATATTATCACATGTAAAGCAGAGTTTTGTGTCTTTGTTTATGTTTAATTATCCTTAAGATTAAGCTGCAATTATATGAAGGATTTGGTGGGGTACTTGATCAATTATGCAGTAATCATCCTTGAAATGCTTATTTGGGTATCAAAATGATGCTACTACAATCATTCTGAGTATTCATGACACTGCAAATGTTACAGATGAGAAAAATTAACAGAGATCTATAAAACTGACCTGTTTAGACATGCAGGTATGAACCATCATTTTTGAGATACAAATGTATATATATGATTAATTAAATATTAATACACTGAGAATGTTGAATTCAATTCTGTCAGTCTACTTTAAGGACAAGAAATGAATATGAGTCTTAAAATGATATAAAAAAACACATTAAATAGAAATGTGCTGGTTAAATAAAATTAAACAGGGTTTATGTGCCTGTTACACACCGGGCAAGATTCTCACATTCCCTAAGGACACTATACATCACTTTGCTAGTGTAAAGGGAGCATAAATCATATTTACACTTACTTCATGGCTGCTTTACACTGCCAGAGTCATGTAAAGCAGTACAAGTGTAAATGAATTTTGAAATAAAAGGAAGTGCAACAAAATTCTGCAAGCACAGGTAAAGCACAAAAGACACACTCATGTGTTTCTGGTACTGAACTACAGCCATTATGGAAATCAATGGAGGGACTATTTAGTTTCTTCCTTAGGAAACACAGGAACATTTAGAGGAAAAGGGCTTGACTGTGGAGTCCACTGTGGCCTGCCCCATTTAACCCTGGGATGTTTTTAAAAGGGCTGATTTGTTTTACTTTTTGATTTCCTTTCTCTGAGCTCTTTCTTGAACTGATTTATAATTCTTGCATCTATTGCTGCCTTCAGCAATGTGTTCCATAATTCAGCTACCCTTTGTGTAATTAAATTCTGCTTGAATTGCTTATAGGCTTACATTGCTTATAAGCTTCCTCCTTAATTTCAGTCTGTGATCTCTTGTTTCTGAGCTACTAAAATTGTACTGGGTATGCCAGGAATAACAGTTTGACTAGTAAAATGCCCGTGTCTAAATTCAGTCTGAATCTCAGTTAGGGAGGCAAGAAAAATCTCTGTAAACTTACACGTGAACTGAAATTTTCATTCTTAGGATCTTTTAGTGTTGGTGTGTAACAGCTGAAATCTACAGAGATAAAATACGCGACACTATAAGCACTACATCAAAAAGAAAATAAAATTTTCAACCCTAGTCTGGCCATGTTTCCCATATTTTCTTAACTATTCCTTAGTCCAAATTTGGATATGCCTGAATATGTAAAATTCCCATTTGTGCTATTTATAATGTGTAACTTTTATATGCTTTCCTAATGCTCTGATAGTTATGTGTCTCTTAAAGGAACAGTCTTCTTTCTCCTCCTCCTCCCCCCTTCACTTTGAAAACAATCTCAGGAAAATATGCCAGTAAACCAACATGACCACATACAGTGATATTTTCAAGAAAACCTCAGGAGAAAACCATTTAAATTTCATAGCATAAATCTGAGCTCTTGGCCAGCCTTCCGTTTGCAAGTTGCCTGCACAACTCTCATGCTAATTCTCCACCAAACCTCCAGTTTTATGAAAGCTATATTTTATCTGTTTGGTTCTTTGCAGTCACATGAGAGTTGAAAAGGGAATATTAGCACCACTCACGTTTTATAGTGGGAGTCAGAGTACTTGGTTGACCCCTTTTTCGGGTCCTATTGAATTTCCTATACAAGGAAATGAAAATGTTTTATATTTAATATAGCAGCATATAACAAGAGGCTTAGTTATTTTACATAGTGCTGCAATTTTCTGCCTTTCGTTTCAGTTGTCTGAACTGAAATTTGGGTTTGAGGTTTGGTTTTTGGGGCTTGGTTTTTGGTTTGTTTTTTTTTTTTACATTGACGTTTCAGACAGGAGGAACACAGAACGCAATCATACGTATGCAATTCACTCTGAGCAGGTAACACAGACATCAGAGAATGCAAGTACTGTATGCACCTTTAGTCATTTGGCCCCAAACCTCAGTTAAAATATATTGGAGGAACATTTTCAGTAAGGTCTTGTTATTGCAGAGCTATTCACAAATAAGTAAAACAATCAGCATTAAATAAGCCTGCTCCCTGCACCTATCCACTCTCATCCAACTGGCCTGAGAGGCATTTCTGTAATTCAGGTAATTCTGTTCCCTGAATCTTTTCTTCTAATCTGTTGACCTGTTTATCTCTTTTGGTTGCTATAAACCTGGGAGGGGAGAGGGAAAAAAAAAAAGTCAGCTCATACAGCTCATAATATCTAAATTATACCAGCTGTATAAACCAGGACTAAATTCTGCTTACTGTGACAAGCAAATAAAGCCTATATCCAAAGACAGAATTTCATACTGATGCCACAAAGTCAATGTTGTGACATAATTTGGATTGCTTAAAACCTTTTACTGTGAAATAAAATAAGGCAAACAGATATGAAATTTAAATTCTGGGGATCAAGCCACTGGTTTCAATGGGTCAGGATTTCACTCAGAATATTTGAAAGGCCAAATATTTGATCAGCCTTGAATGGACAGAAGGATCAAATACCTTTTATTTAATTTTTTTTTTTGGGGGGGGGGATGGGGTGGAAGATATGAGTTAGTCTGTATAGCTATTAGTCAAAGCAATGCATTTATTTATTTATTTATTTATTTCAGCTTCAAACATCAATAATAGAAATTCTTATCCCAGGGAATTGCTTCCAAAAGAAATCCAAACAATTTCCTATGGGAAATGGAAAGATTCTTGGCTGCATGATTATACTAGCGATGAATGAAGATAAGAATTTAGAAGAGGTTAAAAGTGCAGAACAATGCCAAATGTATGCTCAAGAGGACAGTGCAGGCAAAATGGTAAAGGTAAAACAAATCCTAGCTGAAAGAAACCACACTGCCTTCTAGCAAATTCTATGAGCATTTTTAATAAAAATTGATTAAATAGAAGTCACATATCTTCAAGGATACATTTAAGATTATAATAACAGAGAGACAGCAAAACCAAGTTCGTGGCAAGAGAATGTAAAATATCACGAAATAAAACTAAGAGCAGAAGCAGGTAATTATGGATTTTTTTAAAGAACAGTAGTATGATTAACAGCGTACATTTATGCACTGCAGTCCCACATGATCTAGAATTTTGGAATTTTCTTGCAAAATTTAATGTCTTTCTTCAGTATTACTTATAAGCAATGAAATTTTCAAGGTTTTCTGGCTGCATGAAAACCAATATTAACTTCGCATTCTTTATTAGCTCCCTCTGGGTTTCCTTCTCCAGTCACTGACCTTTTCTTGAATCCTCCAGTGCTTGCTATCAGCGTGGATGCATCCCTAGTTTAACTTCCCCAATTTAACTGAGGAAGCCCTGCAGCCATCACTGTTACATTGGCCATGGCAGGACATACCACAGCACTGGTGCTACCTGTGTGAATGGTATAAACATTTTCCTCCCGATGAATGAAATCCTCATCTACACACTTATCTTTATCTAATCCTTATCTATAACTTGCTCATTTGTTAACTAGCTGGAAATAGTACATGCTCATGATCGCTCTCCTTGCCTCACTCACTCCAAGATGACCTTTCTATGATGGGGATAAGAAAAAGGGCAGAATCTTTTTTTTATTTTTTCTTTTTTTTTTCCTTTTTTAAGCGTTGTGTTTCTCACCCTAGAATTAGGAAGAATGTGGTGAGATCTGTGCTGTCCATTTGTCATACAAAATGCTCACATGACTGTCAATGTTCAAAAAAAGAGAGAGGTCATATGAACAGGGCAGACAAGGAAGATGATACTAAGGTAATATTCATATTATGATCTGATCAAATATTGGTGGCTCTTTGGAATGTCTTTTCTAATGTGAACCATATGAGAGTTTGGAAAAGCCAGGTTTGGTTTCCAGATCTCACTGTTCTGGGAGGACTGGATTCTGTGGTTTTGTTTCAGTCCCATTTCAGGGAAATATGAAAGTATTTTTTTTAATTGTTGTTTCTTCCTCTGTCTCTCAGGGTAAGGCACTGCCACCAGAAGGAAACATGGCTTTTTTTCTGGTCAACACTATTCCTAACAAGTTCAAAAATTTCTGGCACATTGAAACAATTATTTATTTATTTTTCCAAAATGAACTTTTAATGCTCGAAATTCTTTCTAGCTCTTATTTCTAAATCTTTGGTAAAGAAAACACAAAGATGATGTAGGTATTGGGGATCTGTCCAGCAAGGATGCCAGACTTCACCTTTCTGTCCATAATATCCTGTGTAAACAAAAAACCAAAACCAACCAACCAAACAGCAACAAAAAGTCACTGCTGAATATTTCCAGGCTTCTGGACATTGAGCTGAGGAAACTGCTCCCTACATGCACTATAGAAGTCACTGAAGGCCAAGAAGTGAGGCATAAGTAATATAAGCTTCAAAATGAAGGGAAGGGAGGGAAAATACCAAAATTTTAGGAAGAAGGAAGGAAGTAAACATATCCTGGGAAGCTGAGGTGATGAAGAGGTGGACATTCTCCTCAGCTCCATCTCTCGTTTATGGTGGCTAAGCAGTCCATGCAGAGCTGTCAGCTATTCATTTTCACTGTCAGCGATGTTGAAAACCTGTCCAGCAGAGCTGGTTTGTTTTTATTTGCTATCCACGGGCCATTCTGTAGAAGGGACTTTCCAATGGCAGGACCTGATCTGTGGCACAAGAGATGGATCAAAATAGGTGATAAACTATAAACGTGAACCTGTTCAAGCAGTGTATTGTTCTATGCACTATATCTTCCTCTACAGCACCAGCTACTATTGTGAGACAAAGCTGAATCAGACTGTTAGGAGAGACACATGCTCTGCTCTCATGGACATTTTGTTTTTCTTCCTTAGTGTTTACTTCAGATGAAAACAAAGACAATTCACAATGTGAAAACCTGGACAATAGATAGGCACTTAAGTCTACTGGAGCTGGAACACAGCAGACTTTCACTCCTGATACTTTTGTGTACTGCAAAACTGAATTCTAATGTTACACTGTGATTGCTGTCACGAAGCTTTTCCTTACACCTTTCAATGAAGAGACCATTTGCAATAAAAGCTTAGGTTCTTCAAGAAGCTGAGTGCAGCTGGCTGACTAGGGAATATCTAAACTCTCAGCTACATCATACTGCCTTCTTGGTCAACAACATTCAGTATTGTTGCTGATGTACAGGAAAGTGAAAATTGCTTATTCTCAAAGATTTTAATCAAAAGGCACATTTTTATCTGCTGCTGTAATTTGTCATCTAAAACAATATCTCTTATATGACACACAGTAATTTCTGCATCAAATCTAACATTTCTTTTGAAATCTTTTAGGAAGGTATTGAACCTTGACAAAAGCTGCACAGCATCATGTGCATCACTGAGAATCCACCTCAGTAAGGCATTCACTGTTATTACTGAAGATTTATTTTACCTTCAACGGCTCTGTATCTGTTGACATAAGCTTAATTCTTTATGAAATTTTCATATTTTTTCTATACAACGTATCGGTGACTTTAAACTGTTAAAACCATTAAATGGTAGAAAAACATGTATATACATTTGCCTTCCGGTTCACATAAGTGAGTGGAAAGAAAGGAGGTATCGAGCTGCTAAATACTAAAATATAATCTTGAAATTCTGAGACTTCAAAATAGAATTTAGACACTATGTGCAAAATAAATTGGTGTCTCTGATGGTATCAAGTCTACAGAGGAAATAGATTCAAATAATTTTTCCGACACAACAGAGACAATTTTGAGACATGTTAAGGAAAATAGAGATCACTTGTCCTAAAGGTTTTAGGATTTACTCTAGACCTGTGTGTTGTTAGAAAAAGATAATGCCTTTCTACTCAATAGATAGAGCAAAACTTGTGAAGGAGCCAAATTTTAATCCAAGGACTTTTTATCATTAACATGTTTGAAAAAAAGACCATAGTGAATATGAGAACTGTGTAATGGAAAACACTGCAGTTGATTCAAAACTCTAAAATAATTTTAAGCAACAAGAAGGAAGCCTTTAGAGTCATAGTAAAAAATTTGGGAAATATTAAGGACTGGATCAAAAGCTTTCTGAAGTGAAAGAGCAACTTTCCACTGATGTAGGTTTGGTGTAGGTGTATAAATATTTTGGTGGTTGAATAATGCTTCATTGGATTTTGCCAAACTGTCCACAAGCAACCTTTAAAAAAATATTTTTTTACACAGTTTATAGAACTGTCAGAGTAAAAGCACAAATATTTTTGAGGACTTGTGTAATTTTAAAATAAGTGATTAATTTCTTTCCAGTGGGTTACTCAGCTCTACTGCGAAAAGAAAATGATGGAGTCATGAAAAAGCATTAAAGTGAAAACTTAACTCCTTTCTGGGAAGAATACAAAGTTCACTTCCCTGTTTTTATTAAACTATTGCATCTAGAAAGTCACATTATAATTCTGATTTCTTTTCTCTCCTTTGTCAAGCCATTTTTGAATGTACAACCCAGGAGATAGGTTATGATATTTTGGTGTGGATAATTTTCAGTGGCAAAGAATATCTACATCCAATGTTACATAAACATACGAATAAATAAAAAGCTATAGTGGGTCAATAGTATCAGTTAAAAGAAATTTTTAATGATATATTTGATTAAAAAATAGTTTCTTGCATACAGTTTTCACTGCAAAAGCAAGATTATGTTTCTTTCTATTTTACCAGAAAACTATAGTCGTCAGGTGTCCTAAAAGAGATAGAGTTCTGTCTCATACAGTTGGATTAGAAAACATTAGGTTAATAAGATCCCAATATGACACAAAGTATCTTTCCAAACTCAAATATTTCTTGCATACTCTGCCTTTTTTCTTCTTTTTTGGAGTTGTGCATTGTATCAGCTTTACAATTTATATTTAAGAAATACTTTCAGAGTTTGTAAGGCCTACATTAGACTTAATTATGAAGAAAAAGTTACATGTTTATTTTTGCATAGGCCATACCCAAATGTGAAAAGAAGTCAAAAAGTGACGAGAAAGGCCTTTTCAGCTCTTAAGTGTGAGTTTATATTTCTAATATAGATAATAAATCATCCTTTTACTATCCCAAATTATCATTAACTTCCTTAAACTTTACTTCAGCCACTCTACATTTATTCCTATCTAATTTAGGCACAAATGAATCAAACTTTGAATCCTTTAAGACTATCTGAGACTGTACTTCCTACTTAGTGACCGCTCTACAAACACCATTATTAACTATTGACCTCTTTAACCATAGATCGGTCACACCAGCATAAGATTTGGCTGCTAAGACCAGACTGGATGTAGGTAAATTAAATCTGAATACAAAACTACTTCTACCATTTTTACTAGGAAAGCCTGAACGAACTGGGGCTGTTCAGCCTAGAGAAAAGAAGACTGAGAGGAGATCTTATTAATGTTTATAAATATCTCAAGTGTGGGACACAGGGGAAAATGGCCAGCCTCTTTTCAGTGGTCTGTGGGGACAGGAGAAGGGGCAATGGCTGCAAGTTAGAGCACAGGAAGTTCCACACCAACATGGGGAAGAAATTTTTCACAGTGAGGGTGACAGAGCCCTGGGACAGGCTGCCCAGGGGGGTTGTACAGTCTCTTCTGGAGATATTCAAGACCTGTCTGGACGCCTATCTGTGCAATATGTCTTAGCAAACCTGCTTTGGCAGGGGGGTTGGACCCAATGATCTCTTGAGGTCCCTTCCAACCCCTATGATTCTGGGATTCTGGGATTCTGGGATTCTATGATTCTACGTGCAACAGCATTGTAAAATAGGCTCTCCAGTCTTAACACCACACACACTCACTCCTTCATGCAAACAAAACCAGTGGTTCTTAAATGAATCAAGAAGCTTGATAGAAGTCGTGTGTATGAGAAACTCAAAAGTATAATCATGCAGTGATCCACCACTGAATGCGTTTGCTTACATCTATTCATTAGTATCTGTAGGCCTGTAGAGCAGTAGATTATTCTGCACTAAGCACAATGTAAACATGGAGGAAAAAGACAGTCCCTGCCCCAGAGGATTTATAGATTGTTTGTGGAGCAGCAGCAGACTGTGTGCATACAACCCAGAAGAGTTCATGGAAACAATGGCAGAGGCTCACAGTTCTCATAAGCAACAAGGAGAGACACTTCAAGTTCTCCTAAGCCTTGCCCTAAACAGAAGTTTAATGCACATGAAGTCTGCTCTTAAGTTCAAAGTCACCACAGGACTAATCTTCAGATTTGAATCTACCATACATAAAGGTTGTGGCGTTTTTATTAAACGGATTTTTCAATGCTATCTTTTCAAATCTGTCTTTAAAAGGGTTGAAGTTCATTGAATCACATTTAAATTAAAGCCTACCATGCTTTAAAAATAGGGTAGAAATTTCAAGTGGCATAGAAAGCAACCAAATAAATATTTAGGGCTGTCAAATACAGTTCATGCAAAACATTTTCAAGGAAATCTGCAAATTTTACAGCTTTTTGGAGAGTTCTTTTCTCATTTTAAAAATTTCCATAGAAACAGTTATATGTAAATAGGAAGTCTAACAAAATAAACATAGATGTGAGCTAGGATAAGAAGTGATGCAATTTTGTTGAATTTTCACATTAAAAACTGCAAGAGAAACTCCAATTACATTGAGGAGATACGTACAAAAGTCCTGAAACTTATTGAACTAATACATCTAGACATTTTCTTCCGGACTTCTGAATTGATTCAGTTCAGGGAAATGCAGTACAGTTAACATTCAACTTTAATTGCAATGAGGTGACAACATACTGGGTAATGAGTTGTTTATGACTTGTAGATGTGTTTACAATGAGTTGACAATGTGTTGGATAAAGTGTTCTTCTAAAGTTGTAGATCTATTTACAGTGAGTGGTGGGGGAATGTTCATTAGTTGTCGATTTGTTTGTTTACATTGTTTTCGATTTGCAATTGCTATAAAACAAATCGCAGGCTGATGAAGGATGATTGTTTGTGTGCTTTAATGATTTACTGTAGTAGCTTGTCTGAAAAAGTACTTAACTCTGCTTCATCTGTCAGTTCCCACTGCAAAAGCTCCCAGTCACAATAGTTTTATTAGCACAGCATGGGCCATTTGTAAGAACATTATGCATCTAAAAAATCTCAGTGCTTTCCTGTTCAGTCTGTTGTATTTTGGCTGTCTGAGCTGAACAGAATTCCTTCTGCTCCTACTTTTTAATATGCTCCAAGATGTACATTTGAAGCTATACATACTCCATGCCTGGAAATTCTTTCCCTGCTATCTCCTCAGTAATGTTGCATGCTTAAAGTTATATTCCTGTTGACTATTTCATCCTGCTGCTACCTTCTCAAAAGATTTTTTAAAAAAAGAAGATAATAAATTAACCAGCAGATTCTGTGACATGAAGAAAAACAAATATACACTGGAGGATATTGGGGTTTTCGTTACAGAAAATCTTTCAAAAGTTTCCAGCAGTTTGGCAAGATACACATTGCAACATATTTTGTTACTTCATCACAGTACGTTTAATAAATTTTGTTCAAAACAGACATAAAAATATTTTTATTAGTTTCTTTGTGTCTTATTTTTTCTCAGTTACATATCCCGTGGCCCTGAACAAACGTGTTTCAGAGGTAACTCCTTGTCATTTTCAAAGAACATTACATTATATATTCCACACTCCCCCTTTTGTTTTCTTCTTAACTGCACCCAATGGAAATTCCTGTGAAAATGTGATCCTCTTGCAATGATTAGGATGGGATTTTCATGAAGACAAATTTGGGATTTTCAGCTAAACCAGAAATAGCATTGACTTTTGAAAGAAAATGAGAAAATTTCTAGCTCTGAATTCACAGAGAAAATAAGAACTAAGCAAATGAAAATTGTACTAATCCTGATTTTGGATATCAGCTCATGGCAGTATTAGCACGTATTCCTACCACAAAGAATCTACGTTAGGGAAATCTCAGGGAAAAATACTCACCTACTTGATTGCAAACAGTAGCAGTAGCCAGTTATTTGCACTGGCAATTTCCACCAGAACAGATATGTCAAATTAAAGCAAAGGACAAGATTGATGTAACCCAATACAACATACAGAATTTCCTGATCCTTTTGTGTGTTCCTATGTGAAATTCCCAAAATCTGTGGTTGTGAAAATGTACTTCATCAGCACATCAGCACTAACTCTGTCCACTAGAAAGAGGATGGTGAACTTCATGCCTTCTCATGTCACATCCCATTGCAAAGACAGAAAAGTGGTGTGAAGGAGATTGAGAGGAGCCTTTTTCTTGTGCAGCGACTGAATTGGAAAGTGCTGGGAGAGGTGGGAGATAAAGTATGGGAAGATCAAAGACTAATGGAAAATCTGAAGTCCTCTTAACCCTTCCCCTTTCCCATCTGGAAAAACCACACTTGCTTTTCCACCTGCACAAAATACTTGTGTGGACACAAGCATACTCTAATGAACTAAACGTAAGATTGGTACTCATTTCGTTCTGGCAGCAATTAGTGTAGGTGCATCTTCTCCTTTATGATTCCACCTTTTTAGTATTAAATGCTACAGAGGCAGGTAAACTGAGCTCAGCATTTCAGCATCAATAGATCTCACTAGGGAAACTAATGTCATTTTGAAAAATGGGAAATGTTCATCCTTATTTTTGCCAGAATAAAAATAACCCAACCAACCAATAAAAAATCCCCAACAATAAATCCAAAAAACCCCACCAAATGAACAAGCAGCTGATATTTCTGCAGCCTTTAAGTACTTGTTTTTCACAAAATTTTTCCAATCCACATATTGTCATGGGTTTCTGCAAGTGTTGAAACACATTTTGTCCTTAAATGCCTGTAAAAAGTTCCCCAAAAAGCTGATAAAAGAGTGTAAGAGTGATCTAAGGTCTGGATTGCATTGCTAGGCAGAAAGCCTGCTCTACCAAGTCAAAATTAATAGCTTCTGGACCATGTCAAAATGTAATTTTAACTGTCCCGAATTTTGTCCCAAAACCTAATGACTAAAATGTCAGGCATCTGAAGAGTCTCTGAAATGTTAAACACATCAGAGAGATCTGGAAATGAGAAGACTTAAGAAGTAGAATTTTGGAACTGTGAACTTCTGGCTATAATGTGAATGAACTACTTGCCAGTGTCCTTATTTCTTGCTTCCTTGTTATGCCTTTATCATTAATTTTTAATTAGAAATGCAACTGTTTGGAATACACACACACTGTGATTCTCAATACCCTTTCCTACAGTGATTATGCATAAGGGATGAATACTGTACCTGCAATGAGAAGTGCCACCTCCATGGCCTTCCCACTCCAAACAAGGTTTGGCCACACTGGGGAAAAGCAGAAGAGAAGATTGGTGGGACAACTGGCTAGACTCTTCCATAATTATGTCCCACAAAACCAGGAGCAGGCAAAGATCTAATCCCTCTACATTTTTATGTTGCCTGGGCTTTCTCATCACTCATTATGTTAATGCACTGAAGCCAGGAGGCTGGCAAGCTAAAAAAGCATAGGGACAGTGTGTCAGTACAAGAACTTTCTATTCATATCATGATATGGTTCCAGACCTCAGCTGGCTTTGTGACCTAATACCCTTACCTCTCTGAGGATTAAAAACCAAAAAAAAAAGAAAAAAGATCAGCAGAAAATAGTAAAATAACTTCTCCCCAAGTGGACATTTTCTTAGGCACTTCAGCAACTAGAGCTTGACTTTTTATGTGAATGACCTCAGCATTCCTAATGCTGTCCATGTTGATGCAGAGTTGAATCTCCTCTTTTTTGATCCCTTTAAGAAATAATGTATCTACAGAACCCTTAAGATTTAAAAAACGTATTTTATCATTATATTATCTATCTACATTTGACTTCAATAAAATACACTTTGTGTAAAATAGGAATATGCTTGTTTGTCCAGAATAAATAATAATATTGAATTTAAACTACTTTCCTATTGGCATACTGGTACTAAATTAGTATTGTAAAGCATGTATATGTGCATGATCTTTCACAAGTATAACATTTAAATTCATTATTTTTATACCTCTGTATCACAATATAGTACATTTATCCTGTAACAGGATATTTTTTGGTTTTTTTTTTTTTTTAATCCCAACCCTATATAAATATTCTTTAATTTTTAAAAAATAATTTCTTTATAAATATAATACTTCCTAAGGTATGGTAACAGTTCTTATTTTTTGAGTTGCTTTTTATGTGAAGAGATATTCATTCAAATTGCAGCAAATGGAAAATATTAATACAAAATCAGCTGCAAAGACTAGAAACTCAAATTCAGGATTATTTACTCACACTGGGAAGTACTTCAACATACAAACTGTTGCTTCTCACATTAGGAAATAAGCATATAAACAAGGAAATAAAGCAGATTTTTATGATAGACAATTAGGGCGCAATTTTCTAAAGCATGAATGGGAGGCACTCATAGAAATCTCATTAACAAATAATCAAGGCTGTGGGTATGCATCCATTCACACTGCTTTTGAAAATATACCCCAGGATGAATAATTTTCCTATGTACAGTAAGTTCACAGCTGATGCTTTATTGTCCGCTGAGCCATCATTGTCCTCAGCTGGGAAATCAGTTATGCACATGTTTTCCCATCAAGAAATAAGGTAGTGTTTTTATTTACTAATATGCAATGCCAGAAAACTTTGAAAGGAATCTTAATGATATTTGCAAATTACTTGAGTGTAAAACTCACCTAGCAGCAAAGAATACAAAAAAAAGGTAATAGAGAAACTGCTGTTCATGTCATTTTCATAGCTTCTTACATATTCATGTTCCAAAAGGATTTCTTTCACAGAAGCTCATGCTCATCTAACCAGACACTTTGTAAGTAAAAATGCATGAAATTTAAACCAGCTTTTCATACGGACATTTTTTTTATGACTGAGTGTTTTAGCAATCCAGCAATGGTAGACACCTATAAATGTATAATGTGATGGATTAGATTGTAATGCAGTCTGGATGCATATGGAGGTGGTGTTTGCCCTTCAGTGCAAATCCATTTTAATGTCAAAAGGAACCCATTGGAATTAATAGTGCATTGTCCAGGCTATAAGTAAAACATTGCAGTAGGTTTTCCTTTGGAAAATCATCCAATCATACTTATAATTATAAAAATTATGACAAAGGATAACATTACTTCTAATAAGGAAATACTAGGAAAATAAAAATACTGCTGCCTTGGTTAGGTTTGGATTCCTGGTTTGAACCTGATTTTAAAATAAGAATTTTAAAGAATTTGATGAAGAAGCTTTGCTCTGTACATGGTTTGTCAAAGCACATTGTAAAACCAGCAACAAATTACACCTTACACAGATATGTACGAATTTGGGTCATGTCAACCTGGAGAACTTGGGAAAGTTAAACCAAAATAGCTGAAAGGTGTGAATGTAAAGCATGTTATATAAAGTGCTTTGCAGTTCTGTGTGAATACGCTCACTGAAAACCAAAATGCTTTTGTAGCTTTTCAGCAATAAGATCACTTCGTTTCTCTTCAGGCCTCAAAGACACTTTGAGTTCTACATTCACATGTTTGAGCAACTCAGTTAAGCTTTTTGGAGAATCTTCATAGTTTAAACCCATTAGAAATTATTATCAAATGGGAAGGAAAAAACCCCAACAAACCAAACCCACATCACAATTGGTTTAACTTCTGTGCAACCTGTATAGATTTTAAGACTATTCATATGTTTTTAAGACTAGGAACACGCTGCATTGTCATGTTAGATTTCGATGAGGCTAAGACTAGCTCAATGGAACCCTGATAAAAAGGAATAAGTAGGTAAAGACAAGAGAATACCTGGCAATAGTAGCTCAAATAGGCATAATGCATCAAGGGTGCAGCATCTTCATGGATCTTCAAGCAAGCTTCTGATTGTTACATGACCCCCATTGAGCATATGAGACCCCAAAGTACCTGCCTGGTCATTAGACTCAAAGGAGGATTTCTACAACATTCTGTTCCATAGGAACCGACATAAAATGCCCTTTCTCTTTGCCAGATATCACTGTCAACATGATTTTACTTACAGTGCTTGTTTTAAAAGAAAATAAATACTTTGTTGTCATATTGCTTAACTAAGGGTAGGTGTTTTTCCATTTTTGCAAATAAATCCTCCTCTTCTGATAGCACAAAAGGAACTTTTCAGCAGCCCTCAGTGCTAAAATAGCAAACAAATGTCTGTACTTACCTTTTTTCCTTGGATCATCTACATATTTATGAGGATTTCCAGCGATTTATATCACTGGGAAAATGCTCTGGAAAATAATTTCTCTGCCAGAATGTGCTGGGGAAAAAAATCAACAGAAGCTCACATTGATGTGCAAGACAGTCATGTCCCCTTGTGATGTCTCCACTGAAAAACAGTACCCAAGGAAGTCTCATAAATGAAACTATGTCGCTGGTCCAAAATATTCTGCAAATAAAAGATCCTGCTCCATCTCAAATTCCCCCAAAGAATTAAGAAGATGACATTTTAAAGCATAAAAAGCCCCTCAGTTTTTCAGCATTTTGGTTTTAGTTTCAAATTTTTTACATGATGATGAAAATCTTGCTTAAAAATCAACAACAGAATGAATAATTTCACTTTACAATTGGCTTATATTGAAATTATTGTGGCTACAAGTCTCAGAAAAATAAAATTATTTTTAAAAAATCCTCATCAGATATTTGGATTAGAGAAAAGCTATAAATGGACATCCAGCTCCATTAAACTCAAAAATTAATTTTCTCCCAAACTAATTTACAATGATCTTATGTTACCTCTCCAGTATTACATCCTACATTTTCAGATGAAAACAAGTTACCCATATTTCTATTACACACAGTTTCTGCCAGCATATTAGTTGGCTGTGTTTTTTTATTTGAATCAAGCTTGTCCCAAGATCTCATCTCATCATATTTTGTTATTCATGTAACATTTTAAAAGTCACAAAATTTTATCTTTTTCAAAAGGTTCTTCTGGGATACAGAAAAAATTACCTATTGCTGTAACATCACAGAAGGACAAGAATGCTAATATAATGTAAGAACGCAATCTATGCATTCAGGTTGCATAGAATGAATGCCAACAAACAGTTTAAATTCTTTTTTACGAACTTTTCCACTCTAAGATAAGGAGATCTCTCTCCAATACTTCATTAGTTATTGAAAATCTTTTTTTCTTCCCAACTCAAACACCTTCAAAATATGTTACATTCAAGCTGCCAGTCAAGTAGTACTTACTGTGAGTGCCAACAAGATGTTTTCTTCTCTTTTCTAATTGGGTAGCACAGCTAATTACTGTTGTCTGTGGAATCATGTTTGATTGGCAGATTGAATGTAAATGGAAACCATAATTTCAGATGATATTGTATAAACATTCAGAGTAGGAATGTACAAGCACTGAAACTTCAACCAAGGGAAATTTATATGCTAGATAATAAAAATTACCTGTGTTTCATGGCTATCTAATCTTTTATAAAAATTCTTTAAAAGTAGATAGATTCCTCTCAAATTGCCATAATACTTTCAATAAATGCTTTTTGGCAAAGTATTAATCGGAAAAATCAGAAAAGTATTGGAAAATTAGACCCCCAAAAAATGAAAACCATGTCAAAATAACCACATTTCTTTGGATACAATTTAAAGCACTTCTAGATTAAGTTATAAAATACTAAGGAAACAGACACTTAATACATAGGAAAGCATAAGAATGAGATGATGTTAAAGTTTGAGAATGATTCTTAGAATACTGTGTGCAAATTAATTTCAAAAATACTAGGATTATTCATGGAAGGGTCCTGTGCTAGGTAATGAACATTATCAACATGTCAAATTTAGTGGGTATACTCCAGGATTTTTTCGCCCAGTTTTCTTCGTCTCTTTATCATTTTTGATCTAAAAACCAAAAAAAAAAAAAACCTGACTGTGTTACACATAAACACTCAGGTCAAAAGACAAGATACTTGTGACTGGAGAGAGATGAGGAGATTGAGTCTTGATTTTTTTCTCTCCCCAAAAATTTTTTCCAGGACATGAAAAACAGAACAAACAAATCCAACAGAAGGGATGAATATCTGCCAGAAACATTTATTAAGCAAACTGGTGTCCTTACTCCCTTCACCTTTTCTTTAGCTAGTGCTTTACCAAGTTAGCTTAAGCACTGCTTTTCAGAGTCCCATACCTTTATTTGAATGTACATTTCCTTTAATGAAGACATCTAGGGAATGTTCAGAATTACAGTTGTCTCATTATAAGTCCTGCTGGACAGTTCTAACTGTTTCAGGCTATAACCAAGAAGCAGTTAAAATGCTGAGCTGTTATTGAGAAAAAATTTGGAAGTATTCCAAATTCTAATTTATGGTTTTTTTTATGATCAGTTGTGTCCACCAAAAGTATGCAGTTAAAGCTTTTTTTAACATTTACTCTGAGGCTTTTATATTCATGAGACAGACTTCTATAAATTGCATATTCGAAGAAGAGAAAAAACACATTCACCGTTTAAATAATTTTTTTAAAATCTATTAATAAATGTTTGAAAACCCACAAAATTAAATGTAATCACTATTCAAAAGGAAGACTTGATTATGTCTAAGTTGTATTTTTCTAACAGAAAAACATCGTCAAATGCTGTGTGGATTCTAACAGACATGAAGTTGCAGCTTTGAGTTTCAATTGCCAATCAGAGGGCTGAGGAGCAATTTTTTTTTAATTGTTCATCCAAGTTAATTCTAAAGGTTCTGCCTGATTGTTACAAAGAATTATTTTTTTGGAGCCAAGAGATTCTGTGTCTTGTACTCTGATATACATAGGGACAATCACATTCTAGAATATCACGCATTGTCTCTTGAAAGACATCACTTGGGAACAATGGCATCTGGCAGTAAATGATGCAAAACATGACTTTATGTGGCAATTCAGGCATTGAATGCTTTGAATGGCAATTGCAGTACTGAGTGAAATTTTTGAGAAGCTGAGATACTGCAGAATATTGCATGATTTATCCCTTGTGCCTTCTTTCCTTTGAGCCTGGCTGACTAGTTCTACTATCTGAACTGAAGTCCCTGATTTATTCACAAAGTAAGGAGCTCTCACATTGAATTATTCTCCATCCTGTAATGCTTGCTGCAATTTGGCATAATTTGTACCACAAAAAATCTACAACTGTGGTTGTCTTATGTGTAAACGATAGGTTGCCTTTGTAATAGATCTTTTTGCACACATATACTTGTAAGAGCATATATAATTTTGATAGCTGTACATTAAAATTAAACATTTTCCACATTTTACATGTGCAGTTGTTTATTCTGTTTATTTCTGAATACACAAGCCTTGACTTTACCATAGTTCAACACAATTTCATCAAACCATCCTTTTTAAAATTTTGTATCGTGCACTATTGTTCTTGGATAACTATTTTCCTATGGATATATTTACCTCCTGACTTTGTTCATTTAAGACTCTGTCTGACCTTTTTTTTATCTCAGTGTATATTTTTGATGCAGTAGTCTCAATGGCATTGCTGGCAATTGAATTAAAATGTGAATATGTGGAAGAAACCAAACTGATCGATTAAAGGCCAACAATTACATTATATATTGACTCAACCGAGGAACAGAAGTATGTGATATATCTGCTAAGAAAAGAATCTGCTTTCATGACTAGGGGCAGATAGCTGAGCAGGAGGACGAAGCACATGGGAACAGCTTGCTTGCAACAGTCAGCAGCAGCTAGACGACTACATCTAAAGGGATTGCAGAGGGGATTCCTACCACAATGCACAGAACAGAACCATAACGACCTAATCTCCAAAATACCTCCTAAGCATAGGCTCACAGGGAGATAAGAAACCTAAAAAGTGCTACCTTTTTTTTCAAGGACTTTTCTCTTTTAAAATCTTAAGACGATCACAGGGTTCACAGTCCTGCCCTGCTCTGAAAATGATTCAAATACTACTTCCAATCCCAAATACAATGTTTGCCCAATTGCCATTAGCTTGTCCGGTCAGAGATTTGGATCCTGTTATATGCCAAGTAGTTGTTTAAAAAGTGGAATTTAAAAGGAAATTAAATTCCAGCTTTTCACACCATTATAGTCCTTTAGGACAATATTTATACGCCACCTTTTGCCATCTTTGGAAAAAAACCCTTATTACTGCTATTATTAAGCATTAGAAAGAATTTTTAAAATGCAAGATAAATACATTAATATATTAATATTTGGGAAAAAATATCTTTGCCGTATCACTAATAAATCCAAATACAAAATTTCTACTCTAGGTATGGTTCATATGAGGATATATCTTGCTCTCTCACCCAACTGCAGTTGATGCTCCTGACAGCAAGAGATATATCCTCAATACAGATGTTCTACTTCCTTCCACAAACCGTGTCTTAGACATACAGCATCTCAGAACTTGTTACACACAAACAGTAATGTAGATTCTACTGGAGCTGACGTTGTGATATAGCAAAGGCATTTTGGAGGGGCTAAGTGACATCACATTACACAGAATCACAGAATCACAGAATTACTTAGCTAATAAATATCAACTGCTAATAAATATCAACTGCAAGGTAAGCTGACTAGTACTGGCACTACAATAAATAAAAGGCACCAAATTTAGTGAATCTCACAGTGTGTGAATCTCACAGTGTGTGAAAGGAGCAATCTTTAGAATGCAAAGTGAGACCTTGTTACTGGGCAAGATTCAGGCTGATAAATGCATGTAAGTTTTACAACTATGGGAGTAGGCCAGTTAGTTGTATGCTTGCAAATACATTAGCTGATAAATATTAACATTCAACAAGGCTTTCTATTAAAATCAGAAGGGGAGAAATTAAGTATCTTATTGGTGAAACCTGTCATGTTTAAAATCTTCTACAGAACAGAAATTAGACTCAAACACTTTAAATTATATTCTTTTATATCCACTACTACTTGTGAATTTATCAAAGGAAGTGGATTTTCTATTTGGAGTATTTTACCCATGATAAAAGCAGAGAACATATTTGGAAATCATTTTTGATTAATCATCTAGGAAGTCTCCTAGATCAGACATCCTCTTAAAGAAATTTCTATACACAAGATACTGTCAGTGTGATTTCCTCCTCCTTCAATTAAAAAAAAAAAGATAAGAATTTATTTTAAAATTTTATGCTTAGGAAATATCAAGACTTCAATTAGAAACCACCAAGTCAACCAATGCAAACCAAAAACCAATGCAGTTTATATGTATATTCTCTATTTGCAAAGTATTTGCTAGTTAAAAGACAATTATTTCAAACCTCTTTTTTTCTGCAGAACAGTTAATTAGATGTGAATTTTGAACAGTAGAGCAACCGTTAGACAAATAGTTAAATGAAATAAAGGTCACACAATATTCAAGAAAATAATTTGACGAGACATAACAAGAAAATTATTTACTTCCAAACTCAAGGTAATTTGTGAGTTGCTGTATGGCTGACCTAGTCACTTGGGGTAAACACATTTGAAAATATCAATCTGAAATACAATTAATTTCAATGCTTTTGCTCACAACTCACTCCTTCATTTGATCATTCTATTAGGAAACATACTTATTGGAATAATCATAGAAGTTGAATGAAGACAACGTACATCTTTATGGTCTGTTATTACCTAAATCGCACTTATTGTTTTCATCTTGCAGAGAGAAGCCTAATGTCCAATGATTGAGGGTGTAAGTCAGTAAAGTGCAAACTAGAAATTAAAAGCAATTTTTGATGACAAGGACAATTAACTATTGCATCAGCTTTCCAAGGAATACAATATTTTTTTTAATCACTCATTGTCTTTACATCAAATGGCTGAATTTCCAAAAGATATTCTGTTATGCCTGTGTGAGTTATTTTTTTGCTACAGGAAAATTGAATGAAATCTCTGATCTGTTTTTGTACAAGAAGTCAGACAACATGATTATGATGCCATCTTCAAAATGCATTAGTGCATTCATTCAGCCTTCTAAAATTTGAACTAATATTAACAGAGCTTTTAAAAATTTTATTTCTGTTTTGCAGTGTATTCTGGTCTAAAAGTGAATGTCATGTTTGTGACATTGATAGAGACAGCATTCAAACACCATCATTTTCTTTGCTATAATCACACAGACACCAAACAGGGAGAGGTTTCCATCTTCTGCCTTGCTGTTGTATCAGCCACAGGTAATTTGTAAATAACAGTGACTGGCGATGCTCAAGTTTGTCCTTGTAACAAAAAGGAGACAGCTGAGGAAAGGAGATGGGGGGGATTCTACACACTCAATGGCAGTTTAGGGATCTGTCTGTGTCAAATTATCATTTCCATCTTGTCTTGTGATTGTAACCTTCATTGTGAATTAGAGCATTCATTCTGTAGCAGCATCTTGACACCCAGTGAGGGAATGGTAATAGTCTATGACAGAGCAATCAACAGCTTTCAGTGCTGAATGGCTCTTCCTTATTGGAGCAATGATATTCAGATTGGTGGAGCCATTAACTATGAATAACCGTGGAGGCATTGAGGGGAACAACCACTGTAAAAGTTTAGAGCTGAAACCTGGACCTCTTCCTGCCCTCTTCCCAGTTTTAGCAGGAACTCAGATGGGAAGAAATCACATATTGAAACAAAAATTCTTCCCTGAGCAAGGCAGTCCAACTAGCACGAGAGGCAATAAGATCAAGCAAAGCACCACAGATCTAATGCAGATGTAGATCAATCTTATGAGTCCCAAGTGTAGCAATATCTAGTCCTATAGACCACTAATCAAGAAAATAGTGTTCCTCACACAATCAGTGTTACTGCAAATATCCCTATTATAGAAGATAAGGTGCTGAGGAAATGTTTCTTTTGCTGCCAATTCTGTCATCAATTTTGCTGTTTCAATGACAGCAGTAAGGTTTTTTTCCCCTTATAATTGTCACAGGGAAGCAACTCAGCTGCATTCATGAGAACACATTACAGTTCAGTTCTGGGGAAAACGGACATTTCTAAATTAAAAATGGCCAACCACTGTGTAACATTCTGTCTTCTGCCTGTTGATGTAACTGGGAAAACCTCATCCTAATTATGACTGGTGCTTTATATAGTCAAATATAGATTTCCTTGGAGCAGCTCACTTGCGCATTTCTGTACTACCCATTCTTTCTAAAAAATGCCATTACATGTGTAAGATAGTTGGTCTAAAGAAACAAGCAGTACATTGTATAATCAAAGATAGTTTTGTTTTCAGTTAAGTCACCTATGCCATTTGTTTATTAACTTTGTCAATTACATATATTAATTGGGAATTTAGCATGTGATGTACAGCAAAATGGTTTAAATGATCATTTTTGAATACTGAATACATATCATAAACAGATGGTGACTGTTGAAAATCATATATAAATAAAATGTAAAATAACTTATTAATTAGAAAACATTCCCATATAAATTCTTTTGCCAATATGCCACCAAAGTTGCCATCTATAGGCTTTAAAATTAGTTTTCTTCTAAATTTTATTTATAATTGTATAGTACTAGAATTATTACTTTCTCTATGTTCAGCTGACAAAACTGCAATATATTAATCAAAGCCCATTAAAAACACTTCTTCTTAGATGTACTAAGAAAAATCATTATCTAGGTGTTGTGTAGATAAAACATATTGTAGAGGCTGCATAACTGTTAGGTAATTGCATTGGTTCTGAAGCAAATCTTTCTGTAAAACAGTCTAGAATACAATATAGCAGGGCTACAAGCAAATGTAAAATTAGTCCACATAGATTTAGAATATATATTTTAATTTTTACAAGGAAATTGCATGAAAAAAGTACTGATGTGATTGGAATAAACCACTCTCCATTGTTACATTGTCAGACTTCCTTTCAATGATGTTATGAAATCACTGGTTTTCAACTTCTTTCTCCTTCTGCACTAAATCTCTCCCTGATGCACCACCAGTGAAATGAATAGATTTGCTGGGGATATACTGAGCTCATTGTCTTAAAAAACTGTGTTTTGACATTTTAAAACCTCATTTACAAACTAGCATGTCTTTCTCAAGTTTCTTAGCAATATTTTCACTGAGGCCTGAGTATGCACAGAGGGTTTTTTCTGGCTAAAGAAGCAAAGAAAAGGAAATTCTCCTCCTTGATTCAAAAGTCCCTACTGAGGAATCCATCCATTCAACTGGACTGATCAATTAGCCATTACAGACTTAATCATTTCCTTTATAAAAAAATGAAGAATTCTTTAATTCTGTAGATCCACTGAACAACTATACACACCCAAGAATATCAGTATACAAAAATGTAGAGAAAAAAGACCATTTTTCGATCATGTTCTTCCAGCCTTGTCAATGCCTGGACAGAATAATCTCTCACTGATAATACTGTGGTACTGCTCAGAGGCCATATCCTGACTGGGTCAACCTTTTCCAACGTGCTGTAGGTTTATATAGACAAAGGACATCATTGCCCTTATGAATTTACAAGCTTGTCTCAGTGGAACCTAATGTGCCTGTCTGCTGCGAACAGTGTCATCTCTCCCAGATTTCTGAAAGAACTGTACATTAAATTAGAAGCCTGATACTTTTAGACAAAACCTAACAAGTGTGATATTATTTGATGGGAAATGGGCAAAGAAATAATTTAAGAAAGATTTTGAAGGAAAAGCTAAAAAACTCTAAGTACCTGAAAGAACTTACATTTGACTGAAAAATATCTCTCTTCCCCCTGGTACCAACACTTTGTATGAATAGAAAAAAAGTACTTTAGTTGCTGGAAGCTATAGTGAATGCAGGATTTTGCAGACTTGATAGCTTCTGTTCACTGAGGCAGTTCTGGCCTTATCCTTAGTGGTGAAAAATCTCGTTTCATGGACTTTTTTCCAGATTCCAGTAATGAGATCCTGTGAGTTAATCACCACCCAGCAGATTTATAACAGAGTAAGTACAATATTCATTCTTCTTGGCCTTTGCCTTTAGCTGACTTGATTCTTACTCTATAAAGGTGCAAAATTTTGAACATAGTTAACGAGTAGGTCATTGCTCAAATTGCTTTTCTTTTGTGTAATGAATAAATTTCATGTGTTATGGACAGTATGTTCCCTGACCTGTTGAATGACATCACTGAAGGAGGTGTGGGGGCTGCTGGTACAATCAATGGGTTTGATAGTTGAACGGACCCAACAGAGTGTCAGCTGGAAAAACTTCTTGTGGTTTTATGGTTGTGACATTATGGTATATGAAAGATATGCACACACACACACACTATTAATACTATCACTGCTATTTGCACTATACTTGTGCCCTAAGATTTTCTCCCAAATAAGACCCCATTACAATAAGTACTGTATAAACATATAATGTAATGGACTTCAAAGAAAGGGGAGTAAGTTGAATAAAGGAAAACAAATAAAACCACAACCAAAACAAAAGATGCCTTTTAAAATTTCCTCATTAGTTCACTGTTCTTCCTCATAGTGATTAGCTTTTTGTCAGACCCTTACAAATTTTACTGCCTTTACTAGTTTTAAGAACTTGCTCCAGGAGTCTTAATTCTCTGGGGAAATCTTCCATTTGAATGCTATTCTGTAACACTTTGCAAAAGGTTATTTTTAAGACCAAGTCCTGTAATTTGCAATGCTTTCTTTGCATCTATTAAAATATTCTTCTCTCTAGTTACCATTGTTATCAATCCAGGTTTTCTCTTTAGTTTCTCTAGTTGTTACCTAATAAGCAAGACAAGAGGGAAAATAATTTTTTTATTCTGATAACATCAATAACAAACATGTAATATCTCAACCATATTGAATTGCAGCTAAATAATACATCCCTATCCAAATAGTCCTAAGCAATTAATTTAAACAGATTCATGCTTATTTCTCCTTCTTCTGTAAAGTCTTTCTAAAACCAGCATTTTTGTAATTTTGGTTTGAAGGAATGTATATCTTTATGCAAATATCTTTCAAAACTGCTTGACCAGAGTGGCTTGCAAGCAGGTTTAGGATTCACTTCACACATTCTGAAGCTATAACATTGTGACATATTAGTTCAGTTGGGTTCTGAATGGTTCACCAGTCTTCATTTTCCAGCGACTGGATGTTTATGGCATGTGCTCAATTGTTTTAAGGCATGACTAAAAAGTGTAAAGCTGGTCTATGAAATCACTAGTCCAGAAAAAATTCTCTGCTCTGCTGATTTCAATAAGCAATATGTATATTCACTTTCTTTGTCTATTACTTTTTTTTTTTAACCTTTTGAGTGTTTCAGAATTGCAGGGTTGGAAGAAGTACTTATTCAGAAATACCTATTTTCTGGATGCAAACTTTATGGCACAGAAAATACTTTTTTATGTGAAAATGTGTATCTCTGCAATAATTACAGCTTTGCAAAGCAGACCACACAATTGTACCTACATCCTCAAGACCACTGAGAGGGGAAGAAAGAAGGGGAAAACACATTCTATCTCTGGATTCTACATCCTGCCATAGGCAAAACAAAAACTGAACAGAGTACTGTAATTTGGAGTTTTGAAGACAAAAGGATGCTAAAATATATTTCCCTAGAAAAACACATACAAAAATACCTTTTCTTCATGGGCATGTTCAATCTGTACATCATGAAACTACATTGAAACAAATCTTGGAAATAACATTCCCCCTTCAGATGTTAACAGCTTTTTCAAATAATCTGTTTTCCTTAATGATGAGAGAGGTACAAACTTTAAGAAAACCAGCAGATGTTTATGGCTATTTTAAACTAATTGTATTGAGTGTATCCTGTTGAACTGATTAATCATACCCATTAGAACTTCCCTGTCTAACATTCTGTCTTTGCTGAAATTTTCTGTAGTTGCAGTGGTTTTCCCTGATAATTTAGTTAACTTTTAAAGTAAGGTCAAGAGAGATATGTCAAATCTCTTTTCTGATCTCAACTCTACTCAGCTGGAAGAAAGACATCAAAATAAAAAAAAAAAAAGAAAAAGAAAAAACCCAGAGTTTGTATGGTGGGCTTTTTCTTAAAATGCTGCCTTTCAGTTGTATTAAATATGTCAAAATTGACTAAATGAAGAAATAGGTTTTCTTTCTCAAGATAGCTTAAAAAAAAAATGAAAGCAAATGCATTTTCAGTTTCAGTACAGGTAGAAAGTATGATATCTAGTTTTACACAGCTCTTGCTAAGCATCACTCGAAATGGTGTCTAATATTCCACAGATGGCAATTACTTTCAGAGGAATGGCTAGGGACTTAATTAAAAGGCTGAGAGTTAGCAAACTAAAATGCTGGAGAAGCACATGAAAAATCTATACATTATGCAAGAGACTCTATAGAATATTTAGGAAGCTAAAAGTGTGCCTCTAAATTTTCCCTTCTTTTCTTCACAAAAGGTTCACCGAAAAATAAAGGTTAGTTATCCTATGTATAAAATTATATTTTAGCAAACCGAACTTACCACACAATAAAGAAAAATATATTTGATTGCACAATATTGATTTTTCATGAAAGCACATCAGTTAGTGAAATGCAAAAACCAATAAAACATCACCCCTGGCTGGGATAGATATCTCTAGACACAATTTATTTTTACATTTAAACCAATTATTGGGCTTGTTTCATTTAAAAATGGCCACCATATATCCTTACAAGGACTTTTTTATTCAATCAAATCAATTGCATTGATCTCCATATTCCATATTAAACACCAATCTTAAATTAAAGCTGACACATTTTGAAGGCCACTGTACAACTTTCCAAGCAGAAATAAATTCTACAAGGCTTTGTGTGTTTTTATGCCCAAACATGAATACAAATATTGATTACATTTTAACACACAATTTATAAGCTAATTCAATGCTTATTTCTTCCTAAAATTTGTTCAATAATAATACAAACTTATAGAAACAGAATGCTCCTTGAATGTCTTTCTGTTGCACTGGAATGTGACAATGTTTTTCATTAATAAGGGAATGATAAAATAAAAGTAGATCCTTAAGCATAATTGAGGAAGAATCTGTGACTAAAATACCTATAACTAACCAACACTTTTCCAAATGTCTATAAAGGGACAAGAAAGATTCATTTCTTTTTTACACGTTATTCAAAAGAGTTTACATCTACCATGAGCTTGACTAAGTTGTTTTTATTCCCAAGTGGCATCTACAAAGAGAGGCAGCAAGACTGCAAACTTGGGCTGTCCACATAGACAAAGCCATTATGTGTGTAAACACAGGACTGATGCTTAGCATTTTCTTGGTAGAAGTCTTGGTCCACTGAAGAGAGTGGCAAAGCTCCAATTTTGTACAAAGAGGCCAGTCTCTATTTATCCAGCTGCCTTTACCAGTTAATATATCACCTCTCTATGTGTGGTAGAAAAACAACTGTGCTGCTTGGAAGAGAATTCTCACTTCTCTCTGGCTCATCAGTTTCCCAGCTTTTAAAGCTCTATTGACATTCTTTGTACTTTGTAACTTCTGTCTCCCAATACTTTTCAATTAGCTTTAGACGCATTATCCGACTCTCTGAAGCTTTCCAGAGTTTACACAGAGTTTGCATAAAAGTGGAATGGAAGAATCCAGACTTTAGAAATATTATCAAACATTCAGAATGTTCACCATCCTGTTAACACTTCTCGATCTCTTCATATTGCTATGTGCATACCTTGCAGTCAAACGAAAAGCCTAAGAACCAAGGAGGGAATTTGTCAAATACTCCAAATAGCTGCACATCACTACAGATTATGACTGCTTGGATTTAGGGAACATTTTTTTGGCTGAGGAAACATTCCAATGGGATAGATTAATCTATGTAAACCACACAGCTCAGCTGAAACTGCTGTTCAGCATTCTAAATTGCCACCTTCGTCTTCTTTCAGCACAAAAATGTGCATTTCTTCCTATAATAAAGATATTTTATAATAGCAATAAGGCAACTCCAGGGTGTGCGGTTATCACGAGATAATCATACCCTGGAGGGATTGCAGATACTTGGCTGTGCCTCATAACACCCCATGTGTATGTTTATCTCATGATAACCCTACTCTCTTTTGTATCTTATTGCCTAATTATCCTCTGCTAATGCAAAATACTAATTTTTTGTCTGAAACAATATGTGCAAGAATGCATTGCTAACAATCACTGGAGGACATTGACAAACAATGCTGTCACTACTTTGTACTCTCTTCCAGTCCAAATTTACATAAAGAACCAACTTTGGGTATTTTTTCTAAACAAGTTCACACCCTTTTAGGCAACAGCAACTAAAATATTGGAAGCAGGCCAAGTAAATATCTATAAAAATTCCATATATATTCTTACAATGATTTATATAGTTTTACTTACATAAAATGCCAAACTTCTGTATTTACACCTGTTTACATTTCTAGTTCTGACACACAGAATGTAGCTTGCTGATTGTAGCTTACGGACCCTGAAGCACCACATTTATATGCCAGGACCACCCATTTGATAATTATTTGTAGATTTTTTTTTTTTGATGTGCACATGGGAAGCAATAGCTACATTTCAGATAACATTAGAAGATAATTCAGAAAGTGTAGGCTGTAGCCCTCACTTAAGCTGATGGAACTTTTCTTCATTGCATCATGCAACAAACGTGTTGTAATACCTGTGTTACTTGTTAGTGATGTTGAAATCTGGGATGTTGGACATTATTTTAAGTATTATATAACTCCTTGGTGGACTAAATGACATAAAAATCACAACCAATCACAATCCATTGAATATAAAATTTTAAATTATCTTAAATTTTTACCTGATAGACTTATTCTGCAATTTAGGTTGTAAAAGGTTATTTAGCACATGTGAAAGAAGTGTCTTTTCCTCTTTCAGTAAAAACTGTGTAGATACAAAATTGGTTGCTGATCAGATGATAATCTAATATATGAAGATAACATCAAGCCACATCAAACAAGAGTGGAGAAAAAGTTATCAAAGTACATAAACTCTGGGATTAACCTATCATTAATTTATACAGATTTCATCATTCTACACTGATATTTCTAGTTGTTTGTGGTGTGCATTTTATTTACATATCAAAACATCATGTAGTATTTAACAAATTTAAAAGGGGATTTTTCCATGGGTAATATTAACATAATAGAAAAAGAAATCTATGGAATGTCCAGTAGTGACAAATAATTCCAAAAAGATATTTCTTTAAACAAAAATAAAAGGTGAAGACAAAGAGTAAATTATTTTTGAGATAAATACTTTTAGTGCAGTGCTAAATATACAATAAAAACATAATCCACAGAGTTCAAAATGTTGCATTTTATATATCTGTCACATATGTGTGTGTGTTTTATTTATATCTGTACATATATTATATTTTGTTTATATATATACCCGTAAATATTAGTGTTTATTTTGTATTTTTAAGATACAATTTTTTTCCCATACTGCTCACATCAAACAAAATTTTCCCTTTAATAGCACCACCTGAGCAGATCAGCAGGTTTTGGCCTCTTGCTTCCTTTTTTGTGAGCTACAGTTAATAAAATCAAGATTTTTCCTCTTAGAATATCTATTTATACACACTGTTTCCATGTGAAATGCTTTCATGTTCCCTGTCCTCCCACTCAACCGTCTCTTCTGAAAAACGTGTGTGTTTATCTCTCTTAACATTGCTTACAGATCTCATTTCTCAATCCTTTGATTATTTTAGATGGCCTCCTCTAAATTCTAGTTTCATGGTGCCAATAGAAGAGCATTGCCTTAATACAGTTCTCCACAGAAGTTGTGATCTCTGCTGCTGTCTTGCCTGTGGCATTCCTGGCAGCACTTGACACTGTACATTCTTGGACAAAGATTCAAGGGACATATTTCCAATCAACAAATACCAAAAGAATTATACAAAATATCATCAATACATGGTGATGCTGGTATGCAAAAAACACACCCATCACAGAAGCTGCTGTTTTAGAACAAAGATCTGAGATCACAGTTACTTTACCTTGATAGAAAAAAGATCTATAAAATTGTGCAAGGCATGAAGAGACTCAGATAGGAAGCTACATGCAATATAATTAACAGCATTTTACCATGAAGTGGCTGCAATAAACGTGTATCTTGATGAAAAAAAGGACAAATCCTTGAACTGGTGGGAATATGCTGCTGAGAAAATGTCCTTCATAAATGAAAGCTAGAAAGAGCTTTACAAGTAAAAATATTCTATTATGCTATCACTGTCTTAAATTCACTTGTTTTTTTATTATTTATGACATTAAAATTCACATCTTAGTCTTCAAGTTGTGTATCAACTTGCCAGCAGTAACAGAAATTACTCTGGATAGCCAGAAAAAAAGCCTTATGCACTAAAACATGGTAGGAAATCTACCTGAAATCTTCTTGATCAATAGGCAGCTGAGGAGAATTGGACTTCAGTTACCACAGTCAGATTTTCCTCTGTTGTGTCTTCAGCTTTCCTGGAGAATTTGAAAGCCCTTACCTTGAACCACAAGTTATTGATAGACTGCAGGACTGATCCTCCTCCATAGAAACAACTTTCCTCCTGCTGGCATTAGGGTTAGCTGTCAGCTGACTTTAAATATGACTAAATGAAAAGAGTGCACCAAGTTCCACAGAAAATGTTTATCACAAAATGTCCATAATGTGTATTATGAAAATATTTTTTTTTATAAGAAATATTCTACTTCAAAGAATATTATGATACATGTGCAGCCCTTCAGTAATTTTATTTCAACATCAACAAATATCTAACATGCCTATTCCTCACCTAAGATTTTTTGGGGAACATATGATGTAATAATGCCACATATAATAATTTGTAGTGGAGAAGCCCTGTTTTGACACATGCCATTGCTAATAATCTTTTTTAATTCAGAAGAGTAATGGATATATTAAGGGTAATGCTATATATTATTTCTCTGCAATAAAACAATACCTTATTGCTTTATGCTGAATTAAACCAAAGACTAAATAAGCTTTCATACTAAAAGATAAACTGGAGCATGATGGATTCTGGTTCCAAGCCTCCCCTTATTTTCAATTTTTGCATTTTAAAGTTATTGAATTAAAACTGAAAAAAACAAACCAAAAATTATTGTTGGGTAATAAGTATCATTTTGCATTCCGTAAGTTAAAAAAATCTTGTATTTCTTTGCTAAGTGCATTATGTGTATTTGAATGAAAACAACTGCTGTGTTTTATGCTGACTTCACTGCCGCTGATCTGCACAAAGGCCCCTGGGTCGGTTAAGCCAGCACTCTGGCTAGTGTCATAAGTGAATTTTAGACAAGAGGTAGACAAGATTTTACCCAAGGTGCAGACAGAAACAGTTCCAATTTGAGCGGGAGGTGTTTTGGATGGTGTCCAGAGATCCCATCTCACGTTCATTTCCATGACTCTGTAAGGAGAACTGCAGTCATTGTTAAGAATTTTCAGGTTACAGAAGGTTGAACCTAGCCAACCTAGTAAATTAAATTGACTCAGGGCTGTGTGGATTTTGGACTGAAATTTGGGATGTTTAAATCTGGGTTTCCAGAGTAGAAGGAAATTGTTTCCTGCTTCGTTTTACAGAAGAAAACCCTACTACTAGGTAGTCTTCCTTCAGGACTTTACAGATTCTTTTATAAGTTTCCTTTTTTTTTTTTTTTAGATATGTTACAGTAATTAATATTTTGTCTCTCTAAGTTGTTTGCATTTTTTCAGCTAGTAATTAAAATTTTTTCTCATTTCTATTTTTTATTAAAAGTTCACATAATTTTTGTCACAGAAAATTCTGATGGGATATTTATTAAATTCTCCAGGCTTGTTTTCTTTTATATGTTTTTGTTTGGAAATCTAGTCTGTTGGTTCAGTTTTCTTGTTACTCAAAACCTCTGAAAATCTCATTGAAAATTGAACTCAGGAAATGATCGATCAGATCTCTCAAGCTATAAACAAGACTAAAGAAAGTAGCTGTCTTCAGGGGATGATGTGAAATTGTCAAGGCAATAAGATCTGTCTCATAACAATTTCAACTGATAGGATTTGCTGTCTTTCCAACTACAGATAAAGTCCCTTCATAGCTGCATTTCAGGTTCCCCACTTACATTGGTCAACCAGTGTTTATGATCAAGACTCATTACAAAGTTCAAAGAAAATTCTCATTACTGTTTAAGTCTGATATAAACATCTGCAGAAAGCAAGCTGAAGGTTCTGATGGTCTGTGATAAAGACTGCAAAAAGCATTGAGCTGTATGCAAGTAATATAGCAAATACTCTATTTGCAGACAAGCATTTCTAGTCATCATCAAATAATATTAATTAAATAAAATTTAAGACAGACTGAGAAAGTTGGGGTTGTTCAGCCTGGGAAAAAAGAAGGCTCAGGGAAAACTTATAGTAGTCTTCCAGTACCTGAAGGAGACCTACAGGAAAGCTGTGGAGGTGCTGTTTGCAAGGGCATGTAGCGATAGGACAAATGGCAGTAGTTTTAAACTAGAGTAGGAGAGGTTTGGATTAGACATCAGGAGGAAGTTCTTCACTATGATGCTGGTGAGACACTGGCACAGGCTGCCCAGAGAGGTGGTGGAGGCCACATCCTTGGAGATATTCAAAGTCAGGTTGAATGGGCTCTGAGAAATCTGATCTAGTAAAGGTGTCCCTGCTTACTGCAGGGGGGATGGACTAGATAACCTTTAAAGGCCCCTTCCAAACTAATGCATTCTATAATTCTATGATGATTCTGTATTCTATATGCATAAATTCCATGTAGAAATGAAAATCTAATTACATTGTAGCAAAGATTTCATCTGTGAACATATTTTTAAATGGGGATTTCTTTAAGTGAAGGTAATTAGAAAAAATATCCATCTAAAATGCTGTGATAATATGCCTCAGTGGGGTTTCTGGCAAAACCTATAGATCCAAAAGCTTCAGTGCCACAGAACACAAACAGTTAATATTTTGGATGCCATTGGTGACTGAACATTAAAAAAAATGCTTGGCCTCATCTAAAATCTCAAGCATATTCCAGATATTTGGGCTGCAGTCACACTATTTCAGTCTAAAAATATTCACAGTTTGCATCTCCTATGAATATTGCAAAAAATATATCTAACAAAAGTAATAACAATGACTTAAGGATGAATTTTTAATTCCTCCTCTTCCATGCAAAAAAATGGATTTTGAAACCTGAGTTTGTCATCTTAAAATGGTGCATTTGTCATCACTGTTAATAAAAGATTATTATAAAAGACTAAGACCTTTGTACTAAATTCCTTCAAAATATGAAAGTAAATTTCAATTCGGCTTAGCAGGTCACAACGGTTAAGACAAAAAAAGAGTTACACTGACATAAAGCTCACTCAGATTTACCAAGGACAGACCTTCAGTTTGCATTTTCACCCTTGAGTCCTGCGGTAAAAATAGACTCCCTTTAGAAATGTTGCCTCAGCTTCAGGATGGTCAGAATTTTTTCCTGTATTCTGTTACCTTTACATATATTTACAATGTTGGCTTTATTTCAGCAAAGCACTTAAGCATATATGTAAATTCATCCATCCCAAAATATATTTAACTTTGTACTTAACTTTAAACATATCCTTATGCTGCATTTCCTTCAGTGAAATGTAAGCATTAGCTGGGGTACTTTTCTGGAACGAAAGGTTAAAGGTATTGCTGGCCATAATAAGAGATTAAAATCAGGTCACTAACAAGGTTTTAAGAAATGAAAGACAACATTGTTTCTGAAAGGAATGATAAACACAAGACCAAATTCTGCCCTTGATATTGTAATACCAATACTTTACTTTTTATATCAAAGGAAAAAAACTCAGACTGTTAAGTAAATAGTAATAAATTAACACTAAATTAAGGCTATGAGTTAGCATTAAGAAATTCTATTCTGTACTGCAAGAACTATAACTCTGGGTAAAAGTTGGTATTTCCACTTGTGTGGTTCCCAATTCTGCCAGCATCCTAAATATTCAAGAAATTGATTTATTCTTTTATTAATATTTGTTATGAATGCTTTAATTCATATTTTCACCTGAGATTGCTATTAGAATCAAATCAGAGACTGAATAAATTTTTCAATAGTTGCATGTGCATGGTACACAAATGTCCACATTTTTCATCATTGTTCCTACTCAAGCTTCAAAATGCAGACTTGCTTACCTCCAGGGATTGCCAGAGAGCTTTGAATCTTGTGAAAGCATGATTCTTCACAGCGGATATCCTGAAAGCATCTGAGTTCACGGAAACCACAGGGCTGCTATGAAGAGGCACAACAGACCCAGATTCCTTTGAGTGAAAAGTGACTCCCAGTTAGACGGTCTCAGAACAACAAAACCATCACTGCAGTAAAAAAACCCCACAAACCAAAACCACTACAGTAGAGCCTTCTAAAAGTTATGTTAGACGTTGATTTTCACATTACTTGGGAGAAAAGAAATAAAATTTATTCTGCATAACACTTGCCGTTGGTAACTTTGGCATAAGGAATGGAATGGTTGAAGAGAAACAAGCATGGCATTGCTGTTCATCTAGTCTCTGCTCCACTGTCCTGGGCTAAGCAAAGAGTGAAATTAGATGCTCAGGTGAAAAGACAGAACAAGAAGGTCTACAAAGGAGGGGGGCAGACGATGGGAGAGAGATAGAGGGGGAGCCAAACATAGCAAAAGGGAATTTCTGTTCCAAATTAAACTCCATAGTTAGAGAAAAATATTTTAAAAGATCTGTGAAGATACGGGCATTTCCTTTAAGGCCTAGGATTCACCAGGCTTGTAATACTGAAGAAACAGACTTAAGATAATATGCTGAACTTTTTCTGTAGCTTTTGGTGCCCGGATGACTTTCTAAGTGTTGGAAAGGCTTCACTTCAGCATCGAAGACCAATGTCATTCCCTTCTCTGGAACAAGTACATCTCAAAACTTAAACTAGTTGGGCTTCCAGCATAAGACATTCCTTCAAAACATTCTTGCTCTTGCTTCTTGTTACATTACATTAAGAAATAGTTCTTGCTGTTTCCTAATTTATGTTTAAAGGCTTCACCTGATTTTGCATACTGAAAACTAAAGCCTCCTTTTTTATCTAGCAGTTGTTGATGTATGATTTCATATCATGTGGCTGAGAGATGATTACAGTTGGTGTGATAGTCACACCTCCCTGGACACATACTTGCAGTTATTTTTCTGCATTAAAGTCTCCAAAATGACATGTGCTTTTCTGGGTAAAATGAGATTTAAGACATGCCTATGTCAGAAAATAATATTTAAAAGAAAAAATACCTTCTCTCAAGCACGCAAAGTCATTTTCACCCATAACTTCGATGATTTAATTTCTTTAACAGGAGTTTTTCAGAGGAGTTTAGTAAATTAAAACATAAATAGTTATCTCCGAGGTCACTGGATGACAGAAAAAGGATGTGAGGCATGTTCTAATCCCAGAGGAAAACCTTGTTTAAATGATGAAACACTTGCAGTGGAAATCTTGGAAATCTCAGTGAGAGGGATTTCTCATTGTCAGAACTTTCAATAAAAGAGCAGCTGCAGATACTGAAAGCATTAAATAAAAATTACCAACAAGCTGTCTTACCTGTGTGCACTCAACAGAAAGGAAGGGCAAACACGAGCAGGTAGTGCTTGTACATCAGTCAAAACTCTGACAGCTACAGTGTAACATCTGACAACACTGACATGTGCTGTACTCCCTAAGATATTCCTATAACTGAACCATAAAAAGACAAATAAATTAGTAATAGTACCTCGCCTGTCAATGTCCTTTCTTGCAGGCTTCTCACGCTGTTGATTAGCATTGTTTGAAGTGATTCATCAAGACACTTGCTTTCTGAGGATAGCAAGGGATACTGAATTATTTTATTACTTTTCAAAAAACCAGCAAAATAAGGGGCACCTGATTCCTCATGATCACTTATTCATTTCTAGGAAAAGGACAGACAAAAATCAGCATAACGCTTCCCTATTAGTCAAATATTACAGACCAGATTTCGTCTCCATTCTGCTCTGTGCAGATGAAGCTCTCTTAGCCAAACTGGTACTCCCATACAAGAAAGAATTCAGTCACTACCTGTTGGATTTTGTCCGTTTGTCTGCTGCACAGGCAGCCAGCACAACATTTTTCTATGATAGGTTTGTGGGGTTTTTTTTAGAAATTGAACACACTTGTCAGCAAGTTTGTCTTAGTGTATCTTTTTGCAGTTTGAGGCATGCTTCTTTTGAAAAAGAGGGTGACTGGCAGGGTCCTGAGCATGCTAATGAGCATTAATGGTCCTGACAACCCTCATCCAGAGCCTCCTCCCACAGCCCTGTACATGGGCTCCCCCTGACACCAGATGTGGCCTGTGCCAACCAGAGAAAAGGAAAGTTGTGTAAGTAAGAGGAACGTTTGCATAAGTCTTTAAACCTTAATTGACATTTAATTTTTATGTGAAATATAGCTGAATAACACACCTTGGAGTTTTCAATCGCATTCAAGTCAAAGTTTATCTTCAGAAAAAAATTTATTATCAGAAAAAATCCCTGAGTACATTGATGTTTTCTTGGGGCTTCTGTAAACAAGCAGATGCAGCCTTTCAGACAGACTCTGGTACTAAAAATATGGTTTATTGGTCAAAATGTTATGCATGGACATTTGGTGATGCAGGCTTGACTTTTAGCATATAATACAGGGATTGTGTCCTGGAATTGCCATAAAACATATTACATACTCATGGTTTACAGACATCCAATTCTTATCTATATTTTAGAACTTTATATTATCCAGGCCAATAGAAAAAAACTCTGAAACCAATGTGAATCTGATCCATTGTCAAAGATATTGAATCCACATTTCCTTGTTCTACTCAGCATAAAATAGGGCATTTTCCCTCTGTTTAAAATAATAATCCAAGTTCTCCAAAATATATTTGTGTGACATTTCAGTTCTTTTTCGTCTATCATATATTCAGTCATTCTGATTAATAATGATTCAGGACACATAACCAGCTTTCTTCTTTCAGGTTTTCTGCTAATCTCTGGACTACATTATCATAATTGGACAAACCAAATAATCCTGATCTGCTTGACTTATGCAGAAAAGAAAATATTTAATTTTATGATATCTTCTATTTTTATTCTGTTCTTTTATGACTTAGAGTATCATCCTAAGGAATAGAAAATGCAGTCACTGAGATTCTCATGTTCCACAGATGCCTGACCAACATTAAAGAATTCTTCATCATTGTGCTCTACCAGTGCATCATGGAAATTTGACCTTTCTCATCATTGAGGAATATCATTCTATATAGCATAATAAGGTGAAAAATTGTTTAGTCCTTCCACTGGATTGTTGAATGCTCCAGGTATAAGTGGTTGTGCTGATATTTGGTAAGACATTTAAGCAAAGTTTGTTCAATCAGTTCTTGACTTTCTGAAGTTTTTTGCTCTTCCTATCTAGGACAAGACTGTATTTGTATCTCTACAGAATCTGCATGGAGTCTGGTCTCTGGAACTAGAAAGAGTTCCAAGACTTCCTAGCCATGGTTAGCCCTTGTGTCTAGTTCTTTCTCAGCTGATTTATAAATTTTAATTTGAGACTGTTATATTATGAGGTTTTAAGTTTCCCGTGATTAACAAATGATTAGCACACTAATCAAAATGAAAAGTAAATTAAACACATTCACTTAGCCATCATAATGACCTTTCAGGAACTTCTAAAACTTAACTTCTTCATTGATAAAATAGATACAACTTTAAAAATTACTCATTTTTCTTATCCTTTATGCATCTAATAAAGTTTCATGCATGTAATTTGTCAAAGAAGAGCTGGAAAAAAATCATAAATATAATTCTGATTTTCTGGATGGATTAGATCATTGGCATACAGAAATTGGAAAGTTTGGGGAGTCATTTAGCTACTTATACTAAGAAACATTGCTATGTGAGGATCGTTTCTCCTTTCAAAGATGTAGTGTTGAGGGATTTTGCACACCAACCTTATGATCAGCATTTACAACTTATTTTTGTGTATGCTTAGATATAATTAAGAAATTTGCACAAAACAAAATAAATTAAAAAATAAAGCAACACATGAATGCACATGTGAAAGAAGTTCATTCAAGCCTATCTACTAAGCATGAAACATGGTTGAAAGTGGAAGTAAAAGAGAACAGATGTATTGCTGTGGTGACATAACTAATCCAGGCTTACAGCCTTGCTCTTCAGTTGCCACTGAGGTCAGTAAGCATGGTTTATACATAGTTCCATCAAAAGGTTAAGTTATAGTGTGTTCTCATTGAAAGACACTTATTGGAAACCATGCAAGAAGCCGTATCTTTCTAGACCTTCTCACCATCATGTGCCCATCTCAGAATGTTTTATACATTAGACACTGCACAAAAAAATAAATATATATATGGCCTTTAAAAAGTGTTTTATTCAAAAGCCTGCATTTCCTTGGAGTGATCCTGCAATTTTGTGATACTTGATGCAGGGTATTTGAAAATTTTTGAAATTCTTTTACTTGGCAACTAAGGTAATCGTGACATTTTGTGAGTGCAACATGTGCACTGTGTACAGTGCAATATGTGCAACCTATTTTTCATAGGTTAGAAAAAATGGACTAAATACATTTTACCTGAATCCATACGATAGGATTATTCATGCCACATAAATGAAGCAAAAGACAGCTTTGAGCCAGTAAGTCATCACTCTTACCTAGATAGAGGGTATGGTGTGGCAGGACTCAAAGAAAAGAAGTACTCACTGAAGATGAAATATAATTTCTGTTTCTTTGCCAAACAGATAATGCAGCTGTAAAAATTCTTGGCCAGCTAGCAGCTGTAAATAATATAATATAATGCCTAGTAATATGTCAGTAATATTTACTTTAGAAAGTGACTTTATGATTGGGTATTAAGTATGAGTGGTGTTCTCTTCAGCTTCTGAATATGATGACAATTCCAGAAAAAAATTATATCCAAAGGATAATAAATTAAACATTGCACTTTTTATGAAAAAAGAGTAATTTTTAATGCAAATAACACACAAAATTATTTGAGAGAAAAGGAAAAATGAAAACCAGAAAGATTGGAAACCTTGATCTGGAAGATTTTGATGCTCAGAAAATTGCTTGAAAACCTATTCCAGCAAATGGCTTTGTTAATACCTTCAATCAAGCTCTGCTTTATTTTATGAAGTATTGTTATTTACCTAACAAAACTGAACATTTGACATTACTTCTTTATGAAGTACATTTGATGGCCCTGAAGTTTCTTTGGATGGTATTGGAGGCTAGACACTATCATAAAAGTTGTGTAAATTTAATTAAAACACAGCTATTTCACAAGGCCATTTTCATGTTGGTGGAGCTCCTTGATTTCAGTATCTTTTCTGAAGACCTCATGGATTGACACCAAAAAGAAAGCTAGAATAAAGCCTGTCATCTATACTCCATATTACAAATTCATCCATAAGAGATCTATTGGTGTCAGTAACCAAGAAGGGAATTTGGTTCTGATAGTCCAGACTGCCTCTGTCTTGTTTCTCTTGTAACATTTTGCATATTTGGGGGAAGAATTCAGAACATTTTGGGAAACAAGGATTCTAGTTGTAGAGATAGATTCTTATGAAACTGCTTGTGGGCATGCAGACATTTCTGTGGTTCATTTCTTTGATACTTTCAGAATCAAATGAGGATGAGTTCTCCTTATTCAGGCTTCCATTTCTTTGTTGTTAAAAGGAAAGAAATGTTCTCTATTCCCTCTAGGTTTAAGGCAGAGGATGGTTGGACTGTTTTTCAGTTTATATAAGTCTTTTTAAGAAAAGCTTAGTTTTACTGAAAATCAAAGACCGTTCAATCTTGGTCTGAACATACTGGACCTTTGTTGTCTTTCACCAAATGTAGGAAAGGTAAATAAAACAGACCTCTTCTACTATCATGCCTCAAATAATATGAAAGATATAGCCTCCTACTTGGGAAAAAAAATTATTTTCATAGAATCACAGAATGGTTTGAGTTGGAAGGGACTTTAAGGTCCTTAATCCTTGCAATTCCTGTTCATGCGAATGTTATTGGGTTTTCTCCAGAATAAGATGCTGTTTCTTGTTGCTTAGCATGATATTAGAAGTTGCCTCAGTAACTGTAATTATGAATAATAACTTTTAGCACTTTTTAATGCAGATTCCCATACATCCTATGCATTAATTATGTTACACTTCAAAAAGTTACACAGGGTGAAATTTGGTACTGAAGATTAAGTCATTTAACCTACCTTTAATTTTCAAAGCACTACAGAAGACATGCAGTTAACCCAAGAACTGATTTACAGACAGTTCTAGTTGCCTTCCTTTTTCTTCCCCAGATCTTTCACACAGAGGAAAGAGATGCAGCTATGAATGGGACAGTCCTATCAAATCCAAGGCTTCCACTCAATACGTCAAGACATATTTTAATGATAACCTCCCAAACCACAAATTTGCAGAATCTAAAATGACAATACATCTGGTAAGGAAAAGTAAATCCCTCTTTACATCTAAAACTAATACCTAAGCAGCAAAAATAATTTTTAAAAGTTCTTTTTAATTATTCTCCATAGTAACCTTTTCTTTTAGGATCACCATATGTACCCCATTACCCAGTGATCTTACTTTAAATTTGTATGGCACATTAGGGCCTTATTGTTCTGGATTGCAAAGGGATGCATTAAAATGCCACATATTTTGCTATTTATGTTTCCTTGGCAATTAAAAAAACACAACACACTATGCCATTAAAAGTGATTAGTACTAAGGTCACCTTTTCATTTTAAGAAACAGAATAAAAGGCTCCAAAAGCTTATAACATGCAGTGCAGAAATGTCACAGGATAGAAGTTTGCAGAGAGGAAGCTGCAGAAATTCAGACTTGTCTGCTGCTGACATCTTAACATGAATTAAATGATCAGTTCCTACAGCAATACCAGAAATACTGTCTTCTGTTTGTCATTAGGTGCCTTCATCTTCCACTTAACTTGCAATTATGAGCTTTAATATCTGACATTAGCTAGGATTTTGGTCAATCTATGCAACACCAATCCTTGAATATAACATCCCTGGGTTAATCAGCTGGAAATCATTCCTGGAATTTCAAGCTAATCGAATTTGTACATGCAATCCAGTGAGTATATTGCCACAACAAGTTTTAGAACAGATGTCTGATGCTGTAGAAGCCTCTTTGTAGTAGAATTTAAATCCCCCTTGTTTGGTAATGACATAGGTTATTAAAACACACTTTTTTGGGTGACCTAATTAAAGCATTCTATCAAAAACAATCAAAACAGCCACCCTTCCACTGATGAGGTTTTCCAACCTCTAAATGCAACCCTGATGAAAGCATAGCATGAAGAATGGATAAAATTATAATATCTGCTAAGAAATTAGCCTTAAGCACTTGTTAATGAAGGCAAATAGGATTTCACACACAAACATGTAAACGTCATAAGTGTGGATTCTCTTTTATTGCTTTTTGCAGCAGGTAAAGCAGCCTCATAATTATCATCCCAGTATTATTGTTTCATTCATTGTTCAGACTTTTTAGTGATGTGAAGCCACGGGGTCTTACTGACCTAGCTGTCTGTCTCCTGAGCGAGCTGGTTCCCTCCAGCCCTGTCAGACTCCAGCTAAAAAAAAATTTCAGCTTTCTGTGGCGTGCCATTTTTGGGTTCTGAATGCTGCTACTCAATAGGAGAGTCACTATACATCTGGAAGTAGCAGTAAGGTTTACTTTGTCCTTTCAGATCTGGATTTATTGCCCAATGAGACAAAAAAAGGATTCTTTTTACAGTGCTTAAATAGAATGGATCTTAATCAAACCTGAAAGGTCAGCCTTAGTTGTCACCCAGAATCTGCCTTTCAGACTGTTTTCTGAAGATGTCCTTACTTGATTATCATTGCTAGCAAGCCAAGGAGAAAATCTAGGACTTACTTTATATTTTTAATAGTTTTCCAAATAAAAAACATAATTCAAAAACAAAGTGTGAAAAACTTATTCGAAATTTAGATTAAAGTCCTACAGTTTTGAAGTATTTGTGGGGATTTTAAACACCATCTAGATAATTGTCAGACTTCATTTTCCGTTCCCATAATTTGCCTCTTCACTATGACCTTTATTTGTGGAAAAAGAATAAAAATTTTTTTAAATTATCTTGACTATGAACAGAAGTAAAATTGAAAAACTCCAGTTCATGTTAGGGATTTTACAAAACTATATATGGGATTTACCTCTCATTGTAACTTCCTTCCTTCCTTCCTTCCTTCCTTCCTTCCTTCCTTCCTTCCTTCCTTCCTTCCTTCCTTCCTTCCTTCCTTCCTTCCTTCCCTCCCTTTCTCCCTCCCACACCTGTGAGTGTTAACACTGAAATAGGGACAAACAAACAATACTCAGGCCTATGACTTCATCTGCTAGTACAGAGAGAGATGCTAAGGCTATTTGAGTAATATGGCTCACTGCAAATGTCTGAAAATAACCAGCTAAATCTTCAGTGCTACAAGGATTCATTCCTCACGCAAATGACCTCTGGACAGCAATAGAAGCACAAGCATGTCTGTCTGGCTAAGCTCAGTGTGATCCCTTTCACCTAATATTCTGAGCAAATTTTCACTAGTGTCATTTTTCCTTTTTTTTCTTTTTAACTGTCTGATACTAGCTCAGAATTTTCAGTTCAGCACAGTTCTCATGTTAGCATGTCATTCTCTTAATATAATGTATTTGGAGCCCTGAAAAGTACACCAACAATGAACCTCTGTAATTGGAATGCTAATCAACTTCTAAAGCATCTCATCCTCAATAAAGTTAAAGAGAAAAATAATTAATTTATTCTGAAAATTAAATCAGAACAGGGACTTACGAAAACTAGATTTTATTTTTGAGATAGGTGATCATTTTTACTAAGTTTATATTCACCACTGAGCCATATTCACCACCGAGCCAAAATAAATTGAGCTGATATGCACACAAAGAGAAACAAAACTGATGTGTGACACTTCACCTGTATCTTACATCAGGTTTACAGTGAGCAACTGAACAGATTATGCGAGATACATGTTTGTAAGACACAGTCATGTTGTTTAACTCTTCTTTGACAGTTTGAATAGCCATTTTATAAACTTCCACATCAGTTGCAAGCTAGCTAACTTCTCACTGAGAATTTTGTAAAATAATTCCAGTTTAAAAATATTTATTCTGTATATATTCATTCTTCCTACAAGCCAGCTTCTCTTCTGACATAGCTTTTTAACAGCTCCTTGTAAAACAGCAATGTAATGCTCAGGAGTCATTCAAAGAACCTGCTGGCAAGAAATGTCTCTTCCCAACAACAGATTTACATTAGAATTGAAAACTGGTTTTAGGGCATCTTTGTTTGTTTGGGGTTTGGTTTTCTTTCTTTTATGGAGAGGCAATATTACCAGTTTGTACTATAAATTAATAGAGCAGACCTTCAGAACCCAGGCAGAATTCCCATACTGGACTAACAGGAAAAATGCCAGCTAGAAAAAACACAACTGTGAACATTCTGTCCAGTGTTTGCAAACAGAATCCCTTTATACCTTCAGTTAGTTCATAACACATTAAAAAAAAAGTTTTGGAGGGAATTTTATTTCCATCCACTGACTCAGACCCTTTTCAAACTCATGTTAGACCTACACACACATCTACAGTGTGTTGTATGACACAACAAAGAGCTGAGCAAGGTTGCAAGATCCTGTGCATGCTCCATACTTAATGTTTCCTGAAAACGATGCAGCTTAATATGAGAAAGTACTCTTGGGCAATAATGCATAATGGAGGCTATGTCTGACCACACCAATTCTATCTGACACACACCCCCAAAAGTGAATAAGCCAAGTAGCAAGTAGTTAATTTGCAAAGCCCTCAGGAGATTATCATCTTCTCTGATGTCTTTCCTTATGTTTGCAGGAAAATTAATTGGATGTCCCCATGTTTTGAGCAAGGATCATGGAGAAAATACACAAAGAGAAAAACGTTGCTGCACAGATCTCCAGAATAAGAAAGTATCTGATGGTTATATCAAAGTGCACCGGTAAGGAAAAAATTTTAACCTGTTGAGTTTTTCATCTGTACTTTTTCATTGCTGTACTTTACCTCAGGTATTATTTTTATATTCCATTACTGAGTATAAACTATTTTTTTTGTTATGTACTCATCTACTGCTCTCAAAACTAACTACCTTAAACAGTTAATTTGAAGGATGCTACATTTTATTATCATACTTTTTGACAAAGCTGAAATAGAAGGCATGAAGTCTCAAAATTTATCTTCTGGAAACTCTGATCATACTATATAGTCTCACCAGAAAGCTTTCTAAATATCAGAAATGTGATTCTTCCTGGGCATGACCCTTTTTAACTTTTTAAATTTAACTTTTTGAAAACTTGTCAGTGTGATCAAAAAAGAATTACTAACACCAGTTTCCAGATCTTATGTGGCTTAAAGAACATAGTGTAAGCTTTAAATAGAAGTTCTGGAGTCCTTCTAATGACAAAAATTGAATACTAAGCATCAGAACTAGTTTGGTGTAAGGTTGACCCTTTCGCTTACCCACAGGGTCTCTAAGTAGTGTAGCTACAAAACACTCTTAAGGTGGGAACATCACATGAATGTTAGCAATATCCAGAGCACCTCCTTCAACCTTATTTAAACAACTTTTGTCACGTCTGGTAAAAACAGTGTTATTAATATATAATCCACGTAGTCCATGGAAACACTGGAAATAAACTACCAAATATAATTTTGATTAATCTGAGTAAAAAAAACCCCACAGTGCAGAACGGAAAAGATGATCTATACGTATACTTTTAGAAGCTATTTATATAACACAGGTATAAATTATCTGGGAAATTATTTGGATTTTTAGTTGTGGGATGATCTGAAACCTTTAGATTCTGAGTTTTTAATTTTGGGGTTTTAATTTTTGTTTTACTTCCTCTCAATTTTTTGCGTGTATTTTATTAAGCAGTAACAACAGAATAATTCATAACCATTAGCAATATAGGTTATTAAAAAAACCCACTTTTTTTTAAAAGATCACATTTAGCTGTGAAATTTAAAGTAGTCCAGTGGATTACAACAAAAGTTTTTGCAGCACTTCTGAAGATCTTAAATTTTAGCTTATTTATTTTCATGTTTTGGTTAGAACATTTTATCACCATTCTTGAGTCCCATTTAGGGATGTAAATGATGATAGGAGACATGAAGAACTGGGGAATCTGCTTCAAGGTCTCCAATTGACATTTTACATTTTAATACTGTTAATAGAACAATATGGTTTGATAATGCTTAAAAATTCCATGAAAATTATCTCCCTGTCCTATAAAATGAGTTTCAAGGTTTCTATCTCCAGTGAACAGAATCTTCTTGAGATGGATTTTTGTGAGCTTTGCACATACATATATGATAGGAAAAAAAAAATCCAGAGCAAAACCTATTCTAGGTATTTAGCTGTAAATGATGCACAAAATCTGTTTATCTGTGTGCAGAATTACCATTCCCCATATATGTTCTTAAATCTTGTAGATTATACATGGGAAAAGCTGTGCAATTCTGTTGTTAGACACTTCCCATGATGTTATTTGTCTAATATAGTTTAGAAATGCACAATGCATCTCTTATTTCTCTGTTCACATTACAACCTATGTGTAATTTTCTATTTATCTATCTGCTAATATACACCCACATAGCATACGCCTTGCACTACATGAATTACTGATAGATAGTAGGTCAGATTTGCCAATAAATTCCTGCTGCTTTGTATGGGACCAGCTGTATGCAAGCCTTATCTGGCTGACTGAGATAGATTTACAGCTATTTTGGCGTGGTAACACCACACAACTCAATCCATATACACTGATGAGATTTATGATGGAATGGGTTGGGTTGGAAGGAACATTAAAGATTACCCAGTTCTAACCGTCCCTGACACAGTCAGGGACACCCTCCACTAGACCAGGTTGCCCAAATCCTCATCCAACCTTGCCTTGAAGACTACCAGGGAGGGGGCTTCTACCACCTCTCTGGGCAACCTGTTCCAGAGCCTCACCACCCTCACCAGGAAGATTTTTTTCCTAATGTCTACTCTAAACCTCCCCTCCTTCAGTTTAAGGCCATTATGCCTTGTCCTATCACTCCATGCCCTTGTAAAAACTCCCTCTCCAGCTTTTCAACCTCTTCTGAAATTCCTCAAAATGCATAAGAAAATCTAACCTTTCAACATTTTTAATGCATCCACCTTAAAAATAAGAATCTGAAGAGATATGGTAATATTAGTGAAGATAGCCAGTAAAGGTTAACTATTTCAAACAGTACATCTGTAAGAAGTTAAAATACACGGCAGCAATTAAACTCATGAATATAGGTCAGCACTCTAATCCCATGTCTAGTTTAATCTGATCTACAAAAAGGACAACTTTGAAAAATTGCAGGTTTTTTCCAGTGAAAATTCACTGGAAAGCTCAATGTGAAATCTAAATATCTGAATAAGGGATGAAATTCACTTTGTTAGCAAAACAAACTTAATCAAAGACAATCTTATAAATGATCTGTACCTTGAAAACATATTTCTGTCTTGTCCTGAAAAGGATCTTCGTAAGATCAGAGGCCTATTAAAAACCTGAAATGTTCAACATCTGTTGCTGTGTTGCATGAAGGCAAGAAAAGATAAATTAATACCATATGTGGAGGAATATGATTCAAAAACCCAGATTTGTTGGAATTTCCCAAAATAAGTTGCCAGGTTTGTATAGTAAATGCAATCAAAGATAAAGGTGGGGTTTTTTTAATCTCATTCTAAAAATTAAGAAAACTCTCAATCAAAAATAGTAAAGTATGTTTTATATACAATATATATGTTTTATATATAATAACAAAATCTATTACTTTCAAGGAATTGAACTGGTGTGTAAAATAAAAGAGTGAGTCTGAAAAGAAAAACATAAAAACAGTATTTAGATTGAATAATGTCTTACAGGAATCAAGACAAAGTAGCATAAGCATATTGTTATTTGACTTTGGGTTTTGTATTTTTGTCTAGTTTTGAGAATCCATAGCATTCAAAAAAAAGTCTTCTGTCAAGAAAAGTTAAGTCATGGGAAGCTTATGTCCTAGGCTATGGCTTGTAAGTTTTTCTTTTCTTTTGCATGTGTTCTTTTGAGTGTGAACTTTTGAGTGTTCCCATGAAGAAACAAACAATTCACATGTCATGGGCTCACATTACAGTTCATGAGCAATCAGGCTACAGGATATCAACAAAACAAGATGATGATACACAAAAAAGTCACTCATGTTTCATGCTGCAGTAGATACTGGCCTTTTTAGATAGCTGATGTGCTATTTTGTAGACCACTATCCCTTTATATTTATGTTCTGCTCTAGCGCTGCCCTGCAGATATCCTACTTCAACGATACCTCAACCATGTATTCTTTCTTAGCTATGTCTTCCTTGAATTGTGTAGTCATTTATTGCCCCTATGGTCTCCCAGGCAGAGGTCAGAATTTGCTCAGAGATATTTGTGGAGTAGGTTCTATGGTTCATAGAGAATTGGAAGCATCTTTCACAGAATCACAGAATCACAGAATTATCAAGGTTGGAAAAGACCTAGAAGATCATCCAGTCCAACCATTCACCTATTACTACTAGCTCCCACTAAACCATATCCCTCAATACAACATCCAGTCTTTCCTTGAACACCCCCAGGGTTGGTGACTCCACCACCTCCCTGGGCAGTGCATTCCAGTGCCTGACTACCCTTTCTGAGAAGTAGTGCTTCCTAATGTCGAGCCTGAATCTCCCCTGGCGCAGCTTGCTACCATTCCCTCTAGTTCTGTCACTGCCTACACGGGAGAAGAGGCCGACCCCCAGCTCACTACAACCTCCCTTCAGGAAGTTATAGAGAGCTATAAGGTCTCCCCTAAGCCTCCTCTTCTCCAGGCTGAACAATCCCAGCTTCCTCAGACGCTCCTCGTAAGGCCTGTGTTCCAGACCCCTCACCAGCTTAGTAGCCCTCCTCTGAACGCGTTCCAGAGCCTCAATGTCTTTCCTGTAGTGAGGGGCCCAAAACTGAACACAGTACTCGAGATGCGGCCTCACAAGTGCTGAGTACAGGGGGACAATTACCTCCCTGCTCCTACTAGTAACACTATTTTTGATGCAAGCCAGGATGCCGTTGGCCTTCTTGGCCACCCACGCACACTGTCGGCTCATGTTCAGCCGTGCATCAATCAGTACCCCCAGGTCCATTTCCTCCACACAGTCCTCCAGCCACTCCGCCCCAAGCCTATAGCGCTGCCTGGGGTTGTTGTGGCCAAAGTGCAGGACTCGGCATTTGCTCTTGTTGAACCTCATGCCATTGGCTTCAGCCCAGCTCTCCAGCCTGTCCAGATCCCTCTGTAGGGCCTCGCTACCCCCAGGCAGATCCACACTCCCAGCCAATTTAGTGTCATCTGCAAACTTACTGAGGGTGCACTCAATGCCTTCATCTAGGTCATCAATAAAGATATTGAAGAGGACAGACCCCAGCACCGACCCCTGGGGAACACCACTCGTGACCGGTCGCCAGCTGGATTTAACTCCATTTACTACCACTCTCTGAGACCGGCCCTCCAGCCAGCTCCTTACCCAGCCGAGGGTGTACCCATCCAAGCCACGGGCTGCCAGCTTCTGCAGGAGAATACTGTGGGAGACAGTGTCAAAGGCTTTGCTGAAGTCTAGGTAGACCACATCAACAGCCTTTCCCTCATCCAGCAGATGGGTCACTAGATCATAGAAGGAGATCAGGTTGGTCAAACAGGACCTGCCCTTCATGAACCCATGCTGGCTAGGCCTGATCCCCCGGCCATCCCGCACATACCGCATGATCTCCCTCAAGACTCTCTGTTCCATAACCTTCCCTGGAACCGAGGTCAGGCTAACAGGCCTGTAGTTCCCCGGATCCTCCTTACAACCTTTCTTGTAAATGGGAGTCACATTGGCAAGCCTCCAGTCTTCTGGGACCTCACCAGTCAGCAAGGAGGACTGATAGATAATGGAAAGCGGCTCGGCTACCACCTCTGCCAGTTCCCTCAGCACTCTCGGGTGGATCTCATCCGGCCCCATGGACTTGTGGCAGTCCAGTTGGAGTAGGAAGTCTCTGACTGTTTCTTCCAGAATCACAGGGGAGTTAGCATGCTCCCCAGCTGAGACTACCAGGTCAGAGAGAGGGGTACCCTGAGGATCTGTTTGACCTTTAAAGACAGACGTAAAGAAGGCATTCAGAACCTCCGCCTTTTCCTTATCCTCAGTGATCACATTCCCAGCCTCATCCAGTAAAGAGTGGATATTCTCCTTTGTCCTCCTCTTACTGTTAATGTACTTATAAAAGAGTTTATTATTCTTTTTCACCCCAGCGGCCAGGTTAAATTCAAGCTGGGCTTTTGCCTTTCTGATTTCACCTCTACACATCCTGACAACTTCCTTGAATTCATTCTCAGTTACCCGTCCCTCCTTCCACAGGCGGTAGATTCTCTTTTTCTCACGGAGCCTCAAGAGTAACTCCCTATTCATCCACGCTGGTCTTCTTCCCCGCCGGCTCATTTTGCGGCTCAGGGGGACTGCCTGCTCCTGCGCCCTTAAGACTTCCTTCTTGAAGAGCAACCAGCTCTCTTGTACCCCTTTGTTCGCTAAGACTGAATGCCAAGGGACTCCCCCTACCAGTCTCTTGAACAAATCAAAGTCTGCCCTCTGAAAGTCCAAGGTAGCAGTTTTACTATTCCCCCTCCAAGCTCCACCATGAATTGAGAAATGTATCATTTCATGGTCACTCTGTCCAAGGCAGCCCCCAACCTTCACATCTCCTACCAGACCTTCCCTGTTCACGAACAGCAGGTCTAGCGGGGCAGTTCCTCTTGTGGGCTCTCTGACCAGCTGCATCAGGAATGCATCCTCTGTGCACTCCAAAAACCTCCTAGACTGCTTCTTCTGTGCTGTGCTGTACTCCCAGCATATGTCAGGGAAGTTGAAGTCCCCCATGAGCACAAGGGCTGATGACCGTGCAGCTCGTGCCAGCTGCTTGTAGAACACCTCATCTGTCTCTTCATCCTGGTTTGGCGGTCACTGATAAAGGTAGCTCAGATCTACTTTGTGGCTGATAGAACAACATGAATATCCACCAGTGTTGACTGTAATCCTAAATGGAATACCTAGTTGTTGTCTGAGGTTTCTGTAAGGCAGAAGAGATGGTTATCCCTGATTTCTTTCAGCCAGGGAGAGTAAACTGTGCAACTGAAAATGCTTATAGAACAGTCCAATAAGTAAGATATTACAAAATTAAGGTTAAAACCTTAAATATTTTAATAACTTCAATTGATTTTGAAATTTCATGAGATTCTAGGAGAGGAGAAAGAATGTTTGGCTCTTAAAAAAGCATAGTTAATGGATAATTATCCTTTTATTCAAATGGTGTTCAAAAGCCAAAGTTCATGGAGAAAAAAAGACCCCACAACAAATCACCATCCTCTGATGTTGCTAACAGTCCCATGAAGTCAATGACACTCTGTTCCAGCTTGACAAGTAAAAGCTAAGTGGTTTTCACAGCATATGTTATTTCAAGCAGTGTGGCTTACAGGCCACGGAAGAATGGAGATCGCTACTCTTGACTGTACCTTGAAACTTTTGTAGTGCTAGTCTAAACCCCTACATCAGAAATATGGTTAATAAATCTCACTCAAAAAGGCAAGTATGTTTTTCCCACTTTCCCTTCCCTTTTAAACACAAGATCATGAAGAAAACACTAAAAATTTCATTAGAGGTAATTGGATTTCAGTCATTTGTGCAGTGTAGGATCTGGGGGAGAAAGGTATGCTATCAATTTTAAATGTTTCTCCTTCTTATTACTGTACATGTGTTTGACCCATTTGCCCTGAAAAGTCAGTGTATTAAATATTAAGTTAACTAGAGATTTGTATAATAATTGTGAACAAGAAGAGGTTATGAAAGGCTGAGGAATTAGTTCAGAGGAGTCTTTGGTGCCTTTCTCATTTATATCAATGCTCATCCACAACAATAAGTTCTTCAGAGGTGTAAATCTGGACTTGCTTACATGGATGTAACTGAGAGCATTATATGATCCTCTTTCCTGAGAACTTGATTAAATCAACTGTTCTCAGAGGTTTAAAGGAACACTTGGGAACAGTGAGAACAAACTATTAAAAGATTTCACCTGCAGGCTGAAATAATACATTGAAAAGTTATTCTGAAATTATTTTTTAAAGTCATCAAAATACCACATTGAATTTTTATTTATAGGTGCTAGATTACTTTATTTTTAATAATGCAGAATGTAATTGCAAGCAAGCTCTAGAATCAGAACTTGAAGGTCAGACTGGACCTTCAAAGAAAATTCACATGGTTTGTTTTACTATTAATATATAGACTTTCAATTAATTCCTAAACTCAGTTCAAGGTGGAAGTGCCCTTTATATGACCCTCTTCATCAGAAAAAATTGTGGTACAGTGAAACATGTGGTTTTGTGACTTTTGAAAACAATATGGAAAATTAAACTTTTCCCAGTCGTATTTTATTTTAATTTTTCAACTTTGGAGATGTGGTAATCTCACAAGCAGTTTCCTTTTGAATTTATGAGACTGCCTATATTTCTTTTTTTTGTGTAGCTGAAAAGTATTTTAAAAGGCCCTCTGTATAAATCAGGAAGAATAAGAAAGGTGTAGAAAATCAGGTTTTATATGCAAAGTGCAACATCAAGGTATATAACATCTACTGATAGATCATAGCAAGATCTTCTATTGGCATGTGGTAGACTTCAGAAAAGAAAAGCTTAAGAAACAGTAAGAGAACAAGGTATCATCCAAAGTCTGTACTTTGGAAAACAGTTATTTTTAATTTATATTTCATATGTAAATCTTTCTGGTTTTACAATTTTTTTTCATTGAGATCTTTTTCCAATGAAGGTATCATCTAATTTTAAAACATTAAATTTGCATCATCAATTTGAGGAAGAAGTAAATTTAAATAACTCAAGTCAGAATAGCAGAAGATTTAAAACATACTTATCATCTAAATTTGTATCTTAAGAATACTGTTAATAAAATCCTAATGTCACAACTGACATCAGCATTGAAAATGTGGCCCTTTATTATACACATTTAGAAAAGTGGGACATATGGCAGTGTGACTGGAGTGAGCAGTTGGATGCCATTGTGAATACTTTCTCTATATTTCTAGCTTTTCCACATCTGAAAGCCCTAAAATGTATCTGTTGGCATGATCTCTGTGAGCAAAATAGTTGCTTTCTGATTCAGAAAGAGAGTATAAGTAGTAGAGTGAGTGACTCTATTTGCATCATAAAGTAATTTCTTAGAAAGGTGTATTATTTTTATATGGAATTAGTCCTTCATTGTAGTACTTCAACTTTGATTTAGCCATCTAGTCCTCAAAAAATAACTACAGGAAAAGAAAACCAAAATACTGAATAATCTTTTCTAATCTTTTAATGTTAAATTAAACACAGAAAGAGATAGTGGCAAAGCTATAAATCTTAAGATAATCATAAAATACTTGGGAATCTCTAAGTATATAATCATGTACACAGTATACATATACTGGCCACCTTCTAGTAACAAAAGCACAGTACTCAACAAGAGATTGATTTCAATAACTTCCCATTTCTGTGAGGACATAAACTGCCCTTCAGCTGGGCAAGACAAGCAGCATTGGATATGCTGCTGCTTTTGCATACACAGGTTTCACAACATATGCTAGTAGATCACCTTTACCCACAATTAAATAGTTGCAAAACACCTAATCTCATTGTACAAAGGGCAGCCATTAATGCCTAATCTTTATTAACGAGGATAACTATCTCCTCTCCTGACAGAGTTTATATGTGACAACCCATTCACCTGAGTTCCATTCATTCTCTCACAGCTAGCATCCAAGTCACAGTACTTGAAGTTGAGTTGACTCCTATGAATGATCTACAGATGGTTTTGAATTCCTGCCAAAGATAATACATCTACTAAGGAAGGAGCAGGGGGGGCTGGGGGGTAAGAAACAGCAGCTTTATGGGAAGAGCAGCCTCTTTTCCCATAAATGAAATCCATTATATTTGTGATAATCAATGCCATGGATCCTCTTCATGTCAAGGTAAAAAAAAAAAACTTGGTAAAGAGGCAAATCATTATTAATTCATTCATTGCAATAACATTAATCACGATGAGCTAATGTGATATTAATGTGGATGTAATATGTACTTCCATAGGAATTTCACTGTAATATAGGAATTAACTAATGTACCATGGTTTTGAAGAGTGACGTAAATTGATAACTAACACTGAAAAGCTTTTTAAATAGGAGTAGGCATGAATCTACTGACATGTTACCTTCTGGTGGAGACGGGAGGGTGCCCACATCCCACTCCCATGCCTACACATGCAGGTAGGCTAACGCTCTGTTTTGCATTTTCCATGAGTTATTGCCTAGAGCAGCAGCCAGTCAGCTTTTCAACTGCGGTCCTGTTCCAGGAAATATTGATGTGGGCGATTAGTAGTTCTGGGAATGGAATCAAAGCTGTGATGATGCTCACTGGTGAGTAGGAGGAGTTTGGGAGTCATGTGTGCACTTGGTTCTCTGAACACCCATGCATCAAGGAGAGGACTGTTTCACAGATATGCCTCCCATGAGAACCTTCAAAACTGACTTCTGCCATATTCTTATGTTATGGATAATAATTCAAAGCAGACACATCCTATGTGACCAGTTTTTGAAAACAGATGATATAGTAAGAGGAACGCATCAGAAAATAGCAAAAGAATTTCTCCTTAGGAAGTCCTTCCCACTCAACACAGTACTGAGTTTCACAGGTTATTGCAGGCCCTAATCTCACATTTACGTTCCACAGAAAGTTGTAAAACTCTTGTGCACCCCCAGCCTACTTGCTGGTGGGGTGGTGTGAGGAGCAGAAAATGCCTTGTCTCTGTGTAAGCACAGCTCAGCAGCAAGTAAAACATCTCTATATATTATCAAGACTGTTTCCAGCATAAATCCAAACTAGCCCCAAACTAGGTACTATGAAGAACTCTAACCCAGCCAAAACCAGCACAGTGTACAATACAATAAGACTCATATCACTGTTGATATCTTTACTGAATTTGTATGAAATTGTTGTGAGTAAATATTTGAAATTAATTTCTTTGGTGAATGAGAGTTGTGATAAACTGGAAACATTAACATTTGTGTTAAGAGCACAGACATAATCTGTATAATCTGGATCACCAAAGAAATAGCACAATATTCTCTATTACAGAAAAATGATTTGAAAGTGGTTTTGTCTAAAATCTTTGGTATATGATGACAAAGGATTTTGTCTGAAGATCATGGCCAAACTGCTATTTTCTCCAATGGTTTTCTTTCAACAGAGAAAATTAAATACCTGAAGGTATTTAAAGCACAGTAGACTTGGGGTAAAATTTGGCTATAGTCTTCAGTTATATCTGAACTTCAAGAAATATCACTTTCTTATGCCTATGATATGAATTTAAATTTTCATTTATTTTATTATGAACCATTTTAAAATAAAATTGTATTTTTTAAATGTTCCATATTAAGCAGGGGTTATTAAAATTGATAGAATTCACTTGAATTAAATCATCAATATTATAATATTAATTTTATTTCAGTTACCTGACTCTCTGTCTTAATCTTTTAAAACCATGACAGGCACATGTGATGGGTCAGTTACTGTTCTTTTGCCTGTTGTTTTAATTTCAAGTCTTTTAACAATAGGCATGCTTTTCAGTCTGTTTCTGATACTATGTCTGCAATTGGAAAAAACAGAAATGGAAGCTTAAGTGAACTTCAGTAACTGTTATTCTCATAATAAATCACGGGCATCTTACATCTTAACCACGTCTTGAATTTTCTTAGCAAACGGATTGGGATAGGGATGGGTTTTGTTGGGGTTTTTTTTTGAGAAACCAGACCAAAATGTAACATTCCTGAAAGCACTCGGTAAGCCTCCAAATCTCTTGATGATACCCAGAAACATGTTGTTTCTTGTTTTGTTTTTAGAAATGGAAAAATAATTATAAAACATATTGTGCTAATAAATCAAAAAAGGCGCTTGAAATAATCTCATAAAATGTTATGGCTTAAATAATGCCCTTCATCAGTATTCTTTGTTTAACATTTTATGTTTATTGATAAATGAAGATGCATTTAAATAATTCAAACAAAACATTAGCTGCAAGCAAGGAATTAATAATTGATAGGACTGGAAGGGGTTTTTTTCACTGGGGAAATAGATAATATTAGCTTAATGTGGGGTTGTAGGAACAGAGGAAATGTAATGGATCTGCCTGCTTTAAACTGATGATGGTTATTGTGGTCTGAAAGTTGCTACAAAGGCAAAAGCAGGACAGCTCTGTAACTGCAATAGATTTCACTCATAGGAGCTGACAATGCAAATTGTGGTTTGATATGCCAGATTTATATATGGGAGGGGATCTAATAAACTTAACATATGCTAAAGGAAGAAAATAAATGTTATCAAACTTAAGTCTGAGAATTTTAAAAGAACAAAAACACAGCAGTTACATTGTCTAAAAATACTTGGATGATTGATTCTTTTCCTCCAGTCTCCTCTTCTATGAATATCTTCATCCATTTTTCTTTAAGTTAGGGAGCCACTACTAAGGATACTGTAAGACAGAAGCTGATACATTCTTAAGGAATTTCAGAGGAAGACCGTTTAATCTAGAAACACTAATTGTAAAGTTTTATTTAGATTTGCCTGTAAAGAAGCCAGACTCTTCAAGCTGTGCATTTGGGCAAGCTAGCCTCTCTTGTGGAGATGTAGAAATCCAGCTTTGTCTGCTAGAAGGGGAATTTCTGTTGGTGATCCTCAGGTTGTGTCTGGTGATAGCAAAACCCACAGAATTATTCAGAAATCAGTTGTGCAACTCCCACCTCCACTCAGTTTTGGAGGTACCAGATTCACAGTGATCTGAAAGTCTACCCAATGACATTTTTCTTTCTGTATGGTATTTATGAGTCTACAATCCTGATGATCACAATACACTCAAGCAGTGAGAATTTTGCATTTGCATGTGCAACCAACGTTTGACTTTATTCATTTGATATGCAGAACAAAATTTAAAAGTAATAAAATTTTTAAAAATACTACACCATAGATCTAGAATATTTTCATAAATGTTATTGGTCCAATGGTGTAAGAGTATAATTAGGTATTTTACTACATAATTAGAAAATTAACGTTCTTCTAATCAAAGATGTTTTAGACAGTCATAAACAAGACTCACAAAAAATACTCCAAAAACTAATAGCATTTTGCAGATTTTCAAATTAAGTTCAAATGATCATAGCTTTATCATCATTGACCCTGACTAATAGGAGTCACACTGTTATGGTATCAAAGGATTTTACTTAAAGATAGTTGTAGAATAAGCAAACACTTCTAATAAAAATACTGAATAGAACTTCTTCATTACTTAAATTGCTTGGATCTTGTGTCATCACTTATGAAAAACAAGTGTGCCATATTACTGAAATGAACAGTTGTGTTTTCTACCTATTTTCCACAGGGGTAAATAGTTATAAAGGGATCAAGGCAGTGAAGAATCAAGTTCTTTATCTGTAGCTACGTGTGCCAAGTTCATACCTGAGCATCTCCCAGAATAGGTTTTCTTAAGCAGACAGATTGTAAGCCTCCACAAAATTGATTTCAGATATGCAAGTGGGAGAAAGCAGCTTTGTTTTCCAGCCATTGCAACACTCGACATGACATTTAGATAGACTTGCTTGCATTGACAGTAGGCACATATGTCTACTATTTTGTTTTAAAATATATGTATTGCTTTTAATAACAACATTACAGCTGTTCACAAAATGACGCCCCTAGACAGAAGCACTACAATGAAAAGAGAGTATCAACAGAAGGACTGTATCTGCATGCAACTCTTACAGTTGCCAAGAAATGAAGATATAACATATGGTCACTTTGTAAAGGTGAGCTGAACAAAAAACAAGCAGCAACCTAGCCAATTTTTGTCATTTGAATTCTCCTGTTCAAAACCCAATTTAGTTTCACATGACTCTTGCTAATTTGAATGATATATTTATTAAAATAGGAAACAGCCAGCCTTGCAACTGGGAAAACAATTTAAAAATAAATTCTTGAAAGGAAACATTGCCAATTTTTCACTTGTCTGGAGCTATCCTTTAAAAATTAATGTATAATTTTGCAGCAGAAGAATCGAATGCTATTAACAGCTTGCTCGTGTGAAGAGAGGAAGTTGTGACTTATATTAAATATCCCACTGTTGATATGACTATGAATGTCTTCCCTTGATTTATCTGTTTATTGAACTGCCTTGGAAGGGCCACTCCTCACAGAAGTGCATGGGGGAATGTTAACATAACCCAAGTATCTTTGATAGTCTTTCTGGAAATCACCCAGAAAATGACAAGATTTAGGAAAAAGTTATAAGCTTGGAAATGTTTAATTTCCCACCATAGCAATTTATAGCATCTGTAGGGAAAGTGTGGACTCCAGACAAGCTGCTAGTTGAGGCGGAATTACTGTTTTTGTGCCTGAACAACAAACAAAATTTCGGAGTTGAGTGGAGTTTTTTATCAGCAGAAAAGAAGAAAATATATCAGATCGTTGATATAATTCTGTTTACTGATAATGAACATATACATCTCTGGCTCCCTGAGCCTGAGGAAAACATGGGAAAGAAGCTGGTTTTGTTTCTTTACAGCACTATAGCCCAGGCTGCTCTTTCCTTTCTTTTTTGTTATTTTGGATTTCTGCAAACGTATCCTACAGCCTCTTTAATGCATGGTATTTTCTCAACTTTTCCTTTCTTTTTGTCTAATTCTCAATCTCCCACTTGTCCACAAAGGCAGAAACCCTTACAAAGAGTAGCCTACATTTATATAGGTGTTGTTTGACATTACGAAATATGTCTCTGCTTAGAATAGAAGACATCACTTTTCACAGTCCCTTATTTAAACTATGTCATACAGAGAAGTTACAGTTGCTTACTTTTAGTTCCAATCCATTTCAGCTCTGACCATACAAAGACAATTTATAACGTACTGAAAGGTTGTCTAATAACATGCTAAAGGGTTAGGATGTTCCATAGCAAGACCCAGATTTTACTGGGTCAGCACAGTCTTTACACCTGAATTTACACTTCCTGAAACCCAGAAGTCTGGGTCATGAATGATAAAAGCAATAAAGGAATGAAGAAAAAGAATAAGGGGGGGGGGGGGGGGAAAGGAAAGGGGAAAAATAGACAAAAAGAAATCATGTACGTAGTTTTTTGTCAGGATTAATTCTTTTAATTCTTCTCTGATTTATCTCTTTCATCCACATTAATACTCTGCCAAGAATTTCTTCCTAAGTGTGCTAGAAGTACTGAAGAAGCATTTAGACCCGTGCCGTGATAAAGAACTGGAAGAGCTGTGCTTCCCAGTTCTCTAGAAGGACTCTCATATCCAGTACTGCCTGTACAAATAACTTGAGCAAAATGGTAACTTATCACATCAAACTGGAAAGAAATCTATCAGACAGGAAAAAGAATTGTCACTGCAGCTCTGATATAGTCCTGATAGAAGATGAGAACATGTGTGAGAGAGAAAAATTCTGGTATGCATCTTAGAGCATCTTCCTACTTAGCAGAAACAATTCAATGGTTGTAGCAGGGATTTCTGCCCCAACTGTTGTAGTTATTTTAGACTCCAGAGTCAATGCCTGTGTAAAACTTCGAATCATCTGTCCTGTGTATATCTGGGATAGAGTTAATTTTCTTCTTGGTAGCTGCCATAGTGCTGTGGTTTGGATTTAGTATGAGAATAATGTTGATAACACGCTGATGTTTTAGTTATTGCTGGGTAGTCGTAGTGCTTACACTAAATCAAGGATTTCTTGGCTTCTGATGCCCTACTGACTGAGAGCACTGGAGATGCACAAGAAGCTGGGAGAGGGCGCAGCCAGACAACTGACCCAGACTGGCCAAAGGGATATTCCATGCCATAAGATGTCATGATTGGTATATAGCTGGTTGAGTTGGCTGAGGGGGAATGACTGCTCTTTGGGGACTGGTTCAACATTCATCAGCAAGCAATGAGCAATGGCACTGTGCATCACTTGTTTTCTGGTTTGTTTGTTGGGGTTTTTGCCCCCTCCTCCTTTTCTATCCTACTAAACTGTCTTTATCTCAAACAACAAAATTTACCATTCACCCCCCACACACACCCCTCTCCCTGGTTCTCTCCCGCATCTCACTGTGGTGGGGAGTGAATGAGCCTCTATGTGGTATTTGGCTGCCTGCTGGTTAAACCACAACATCATCACACTAGCTGCTGGTTAGAGGAAGAATAAGATTTGTTTAAGAGTGCTAATATTTGCATCTGGGTCAATAGGACAAAGCAGTGGGAGGGCTGAGAAAAGATCTGCACTCATTAATTAGGACAGTGCTCAGCTATTCCCACCTAAGAGGCACCTTTTGGTTTAGGATAGATGTTATGGGGAATATCAAACAAAATATCCAGCAGTGCAATTTTTTGGTTGATCAGATAACCACCACATCTTCATCCAGTTCTGAAAGGGGAATCAAGTACCAGACTAGTTCTCCTAAACACACTGTATAGAATTCAATGAGACTCTCTCAAAAATCTTTCTAGAAGAGAGCTTCAGTTTAACTGGCTGCTTTTCATGCCTATAGATTGAAGGAGTTAGCATTTGCTCTGATAAATTTCAAATATTAAACCGAACCTGTAGTACTGTTGGTCTATTTTCTGAGAAGGATATGATGCCTGGAGTGCACTGTATATCCATAGCGGACACCACTAACATTGACCCACGGTAGCACTGCTTTCCAAATCAAGTACAGTTACAGAAGTCAATGTACATCTGGTAATTAGAGGGGATGATGAGTCAGCCCTTTCTCTTTATGATAACAGGAAAAATAGCTCATGTAATGCAACACTGTACATTGATCCTTTTTTGATCAAGGGAAAAAGATTTTGCAGAGACATCGGATCACCAGGAAAAGTCAAGTGTATATCTCCATGCAGCTTTGATAAGACAGTCCCTTGTGCATTAGATTCTGTTCTAATCACTTCAGTGCTCCAAAATATAGACATATAAAAATGACTGCAGTGCAAGCTAAAGAAATAAAAGTAATATTGAGAGCTGTGACCTCAATTTAAGAAAAACTGAATGAAAAAATATATTACCTTGAGTGAGGATGAAGTGATAACATGATAATTATCTTTCTATTTCTAAAGATTTTTTGGGCTGAAAAAATTTTGTGGCGTTGAAAGGCTATATGAGAAAAAGATGACAAATTTTAGTAAGAGTAAATTTTTGCTTAATATCAGAAAAGATTTGCTTAACTTTCTATAGGCTGTGAAATTCTCATGGGAAATTGAGAAAGTCTGGGACATTTTAGAACAAACGTGAATAAAGCATAGAAAGGTTTACTGCAGTGCTCTAGGTGTGACCATCTTTTAGTTCTAATTCCTTTTGCGTGTGCATGCTAGAACACATCTTTTGTGTGCGTGTTACAAAGCACCCAAGTTATAGACAGCACATGCAACTTAAGCTGTTTTATGGTAGCTTTATATAGTAGTTTTCTTATTCTTATTTACTTAATTTATTTTTCTTAAACTTCTCCTGACAGACATTTTTTTCACTATAGCTTTCCAAGACACTCACTGTAGCTTCCTGATTTTGAAAGAATGTTCTGTTTTTCTCTTCTGTATGCTTTCCAGCACTGAATAATGATAAACAGATTTTTGCAAAAATCTTTTCACTGATGTTTAAATTGAGGAACAAAATTCTGAGAGAGATAAGGTATCACTTTTCACCAAACATGTTACTCTAGCTTTATATCCTACATCTTGATTTGATGCAATGTTTATAACAACACATTTTATGTATAATGCCATGAAGTGCTGACAATCTGCTCTACTGTCATGGTGTGATGTTGAATTAATAGGAAACAAGGTGAGGGCAGAGCAGGCAATCATTGTATGTGTTAACTTCATGATTAACCATTGGGTTCTTAATAAAATCTTACTCTACAGAACAGACTGCCAAATATTTTTGTCACTTCTACAATATTTTGTCAAGATATATGACCTTGAAAGTCACCTTTAAAGTTATCTTAATATTTCACGCAACCGAGACTAATGCAGCTTTTATGAACTCCAATGAGAACACACCTGATGCATAAAACAAATAATCACAATTAGAGTCGGGAATTCCTAAAAATAGATTATATATAGCAAATCACATTGCAAGAGAATGCACTTAATTTATTTCTTTCAGTTTAACTAAACTTAGTGCATTATATTTATTAATTATGTTAGAATGTTTTTCTTTACATAGAAAATGGAATAATGGGTGCATACCATTTCCATCACAGTTTGTGAAATATGTTTGGCAGATTACCGGTCTCAAAAGCACTCATTCTGTTTCAAGAAGTCAACCACTTACTGCAAAATTATTAACTGCTTGGCTTACTACAGTATTTCAATAGGAACATCACACACACCCTCAGTGTAGAGACTTGTCATGACAGAAGCTAGCCTATCTTTCATATCTCTCAGTACAACTATTTAGACCTTCCACAGCCACTTTACACAGATGATCATCAGCCATTCTTCATACAAACCATACTTTATCTAACAAATCCTGGTTGATTCTCAGTACTTGTTGATATGACTATTGTTTCAATGATCAGGTATCATAGTTTAGCCCCAGCTGACGGCTGAGCGCCATTCAGCTGCTCGCTCCCTTGCTCCTCCCCCACCCCATCTGTGGGACATGGAAGAGAGTCAGAAGAAAAAGGTAAAAGCACAGTTTACTAAGACAGGAAAGGAAGAGGAAAATAACAGCAGCAGTACTTAAAATATACAAAGTGTGTGATACATAGTGCAACTTGCTCACCACCCAGAACCCAAAGCCCAGCCCAGCCACAGGCAGCAATCCTTCCAGCCCAGCCAGCTCTTCCCCCCTTATATATCTTGAGTAGAACATCATATGGTATGGAATATACCTTTGGCTACTTTGAATCAGATATCCTGGCTATGACCACTCCCAGCTTCTGAAAATTAACTCTATCCAAGACAGAAAACAGGACATAAGGGAACTGTAGCCAAAATGCAGTGTCACATTACCATACATAATATAAGGGAACATATCAAACAAAAAGATTTCTGTTCCACGAAGTTTGCACTCCGGCTATAAGCAATTAACAGCAAGTAGAGTATAAACAAATAGTAACATTGGTTATTTAACAGTTAATCATCCCAACAACTTCTCTTAAAATTTTTAGACACCTTACTAAAACATATTTGAAATGACATGATGAGAGCAGACAGCAAAATGGTTTCAAAGACATTGTTCTCAAGCATAGAGAATAGCAAAATAAGAAAGAAATAAGGTGCAAACTTCAAATTTGACTAAAAAAGAAATGAAGAGGAGGTTATCTAGAAGCAGGTGTAAAGATATTGACATTAATTTGAGAGGATAGAGTGAGATTAGACTACAAAGAATCTAAAGCATGAGATAGGAAAAAAAGAGGTTTCCCTCTTTTTTACTCGTACGGTCATGCCCAATGGTTAAAAGGTTTGAGCAGAGCTTTTTTTGCACATCATCAAGTCTGTCCACTTACACCCAAAAAGGACCAAGCAATAACTAACTCAGTTGTTCAATGCAGAACTAAAATCCATATTTTGGGCAGACTGCCATAGGCCAGGGTTATTAACAAGAACACAGTTTGATCACAGAATCACAGAATCACAGAATCATAGGGGTTGGAAGGGACCTCGAGAGATCATCGGGTCCAACCCCCCTGCCAAAGCAGGCTCCCTAGCTCATATTGCACAGATAGGTGTCCAGATGAGTCTTGAATATCCCCAGAGAAGGAGACTCCACCACCTCCCTGGGCAGCCTGTCCCAGGGCTCTGTCACCCTCACTGTGTAAAAGTTCTTCCGCATATTGGTGCAGAACTTCCTATGCTCCAACTTGAGGCCATTGCCCCTTGTCCTGTCTCCACAGGCCATAGAAAAGAGGCTGGCCATTTCCCCCTGTGTCCCACACTTGAGATATTTATAAACATTAATAAGATCTCCTCTCAGTCTTCTTTTCTCTAGGCTGAACAGCCCCAGTTCAGCTTTTCCTTGTAGGGGAGATGCTCCAGTCCTTTCATCATCTTTGTAGCCCTCCACTGGACTCTTTCCAGGAGATCCCCGTCTTTTCTGTACCAGGGAGCCCAGAACTGGACAGAATACTCCAGGTGGGGCCTGACCAGGGCAGAGTAGAGGGGGAGGATCACTTCTTTTAAGCTGCTGGCAATGCTCCTTTTGATGCATCCCAGGATCCCATTGTCCCTCTTAGCCACCAGGGCACACTGCTGGCTCATGGCCAACCATTTAACTTCTACCCAAAAGCTTTATGTGCTCAGTTTCAGAAGAGGTTAAATATAAGCCTTAATAATCAAAACTTTCCCTTTTAGCGATCATTCATTCACAATGTGACGTGCAGTCTTAGGCTCTGACCTAAGAATCCATGAAAAATAAACACAATCTTCTCTACTTCCCTCTTCTTGACTTTCTTTCCCTCCGTTTTCCCTTTATTCCAGAAGCTTATAATCATACTGAGACTTAGGTTGTAAAATAATAGCCTAAATAATACATAGTGCTCTAATGCAGTGAAGTATGCACTTAATACACCATGTTGGCCAAAAATAACATCATTATTATGAATCAAATATATCTGATTGTATTCTGATACTCAGTTAATCTAAGGTTAATAGTTCTGGTATAAACCAATTAGTCTATTTTTGCAATCAAGACAGATTTTCAAAAAAATCACAGAATGATGATCCATTTCAAATTCTTAGTGCTTATTACACATAAGCATCAACTGCTACTTAATTAGAAGCCTGAAAACAAAAAGCAATGTTAGGAAAATGACAGTCTCTGTGTTCCTCTCACTCCTACAACCTTTCTAGTTTCTATCTCTCTTTTTTTAATGCTGAAGAATATATTTATGTGTACGAGAAAGCCACAAGTGTAAAAATGTGTTGTCTGAGAAAACAAAGAACAATTAATGAAGAAATAAAAAATATCTACAATGGAATGCCTCTATTTGCCCTTAAGTGATATATTAGGTACAGGAAATCACATTACAATTTGATGTATGTGTCACTTTAAGAGTCATTCTTGGATTGTGGAGGTAGCTTGTGTGTCATATGATGTAAGTACTTTTATTGAGTAGGTAAGTATGTAATAGCTAAAAGCCTTATAAATCAACTAAATGTTCTCCCAATTTATAGAGAATATTTGATCTGAGAACATTACTGTCTGGTGAACCACTGAGAAAAAGAGAAGACATGAAGAGTGATGGAGATGGATATATTGGATAATTTTTTTGGATATATAGTATCTGGCTCCTCATTGCTTGCATCTTTTGTACTCATTAACATCTGTGCAAGTGTAATATACTATCAAATTGAAGTTTTCTCCTCACTTACTTTAGCACTTGTATAGCCGATTCTCACAGGATAGAGCTGCACAGAATAAAACACAGGACAGGTGTGAACAGAGGTCTTTCACTTTTAAATAACAAGAGCAGTTAAGAAATCACGTTTGGTGATTGAAGTATGTAAAATGGTCCAAATGAATCTAGCCATTTTTTCAGCATTACAGCCATCCCCGTGTTCTTAAAGTAGTACACTTTTTTCTAATTGCAGCTAAAAAATGACCAACACTCAGACTATCTCCAAATATTAGTTTTTTATTAGAACAACGAAGGACTTTGAAAAACTGTATTTGCAAGTACATATACATAAAGGAAACAATATCAGGTGAATTCACTTTGATTCTCCTTTATGTGACTCATTTATTAGCACTTAATAAGTGCATTAAAAGTATTTCATATTTAACAGCACCTGTCAGTAGTTGATGCCTCGGAAAGCCTGTACACTATGATGAGTTTATGTATTCACTGAAGCTGAACTTTTGAACCTGTTGCAACACAAAAAGCAAAGAAGTATTATTTATTTGCCATATTGTAGTTGTAAAATTAAATAACTTCTATTTGCTGTGGTTACTCAAGAAGAGTTGTTGAACATGCCTCTGATTGCTAAATGGATGCTTCAACGTATTTTTGAAATTGTGATTTGTGAGGGCTCTGATGCTCTGAGGCATTGCTTGTTGGATTGTTCACCTATTCATATTTTATACAGCTGAATACCTTCCACTTTAAGTCACATCAGAGGCCTTTAAAAACCTTATTTCACTCAAAGCCATTTTGCATCAGGAAAGTATAGAAACATTGGCAGTATAAAGTTTCTTTCCCTTTTCCTTTCTGGGCTACACAGGTGGCATATAAGGCATCATTCCCTGGAAAAATAAGCTATTGTAGAATTAGTTGAAATGTCTGGTTGAAATGTTTAAAATTTCTTCTAATTTGAGAATTAAAAGTGATTGTCTTTGCATGTGTAATCCTTTCATTTGAACTGCTGTTCATCTGAACTGGTTGGTGCAAAGACCACACCACATCTGACTCAGCTGTGAGCTAGGCTTGCTTGAGCATCAGCAGGCAAAGCAGTGCCACAGACAGCATGGTAGGATGCTTCTGTGCACCTTCACAAACTCTGTATCTAGGAAGAAATATGAATTCCAAATTCTCTAGGAAGTCTTATGATTTAGATCCAGACTACTAAAGTGACTCTGCATCCCAAGCTTTTAAATTTTAAAATACACCTTTCTAGAACCACTTTTGCAGCCATTTTTAACTGGCTAGCCAATTCAAATTGCTCTTTTTTTCCTCAAGAAATCTCCTTCACACACTTCCTTTCACATTGAAAAAAAAATTAAAAATTACAGCGTGATTTCTAAGTGTTCAAAGTTTACAGAATTAGGAAATTAAAGGAAAAGATTAAGTCTGCCCCTATAAACATGATGTCAATTTCAAGGCCATGATCAACATGAAATTTCCCTCAAAATTAAAATAATATCAACAGCAGGATAGTCTAAGAAAAAAATCCTGCAGGTCATGTAGCTATTGTTCTTTAGTTTTATGTAGTCCTGATGTGTGTTCTATAAAGCAGAAATCTTCATGTATTCTATGGAAAAAAATGCAAAACACTGAAATGCAGACAACGGTAACTACAACTGTCACAGTGACACTAGCTGTAGGAAGTGCTAGTCTGATCCTTCTAATCTGGAAATGAGCTTAATCATAGTATAGATGTTTTGTCATCAGCCTGCTGTCAAGATAAATAATCTTTCTCTACTGTATCTACATGACAAATGTCAGTCAAAGCAAGGCAAAATCCTTTGAAGTAAAATTGTAAGCTATAAAATTTACATATTTGAGAAAGGATTAATTCAAATATCAAATGCAAACATTTGGCTTTGTACTGAAACATGGTTCAGTTTTCTAAGTGATATTGTTGGTCAGTCTCATAGCTGAGGAACTTGAAGTTCTAGAAGTAGCTATAAGATTGGCCAATATAATAGAAAAGATCATTTTTAGGGCAAAATCTTGGTTATCTGTCCTTAAATTTCTGCTTTAGTTGCACTCAGGGGTTCTCATCCAGCTTCTAGTGAAATCAGTGAGAGCTGGAAAAGGCCATTACAGCATAAGCTTTGTGCCTGCATTTTGGGGTTTTTTTGTTGTTTTGGTTCTTTTTCATCTTGATGTAAAAAGACTAGGCATGTGACTTTGAACATGTGACAGGGAAAGAACTGCTGCTTCAGAATAGGACTTTGGGGTTATTTTTTTAAGGCATAAAGGGAGTTAGGCATTTAACTGTCACTCTTGCCTTTGAAAATACCTGCTTTGCAGTCTAATAAGACAATATTGCCGAACTGCTAAATACAGACTGCTGCTCAATGAGCTGATCTTGTAAAAAAGATCCATCGCTTTTTCACTATTTTGCCTTTTCTTAGGATTTTTTTTCTATTTTTAGTGCTTATTAAATATTCATTACTATTAAAACACCAGTGTTTAAAATATAATTTTTAGCAACTAAACATGGGAACAAACACTAAATCAAATAAAAAAGGCAGAGAATGCTTCCAGACAGTTCACTGTGGATGCTTTGAGGGCAACAGAATACCAAACATAGCATGAAGATGATGTGGTAATTTATAATTCATCCTCAATTCGCTTCAGACGTAACATTTGGATATTTTTTCTCCTTGTATACATCATTATTCAGATAACAAGTAAAAGCATATGTACTTTAAAATAGGTTTGTATTTTTTATGTCTCTATTAGTGATTAGTCCTATTAAGGTCACTTATCTACAAAAATTTTGGTTAGTTTCAGACACTAAAAAATGCTAAACATATTTCATATTTCAATGTTAAACATATTTCTCAAGACTTGCGAAGGAAAAGATGTTTGCCAATAAATCCGTTAATATAAATTAGGATAGCTGCTTGTGCAAAAGTTTACATTTTTCAAAAAGAAACAATTGATTTCTCTAATCTTCTCATAAAGAAGCTGATCATTAATGCATTCTGACATACCGTCTGCTTTTGCGGATAAAATCATCACACAGTTCTGTTTAGATCTGACAAAAGTAACATTACTAGACTTCTAGATTATGCATGGACTGGAAAATCTTGCTTCAGTTACAGCAGAATCAACTATGTTGGAAAAATAAGTAGCATTTAAATCATCACATGCCAGAATTAACATCTGAAGATATAAGTAAAACTTAAGAGCAAACTGAATTTGTTGAGAATTGAAACTTGACCTCCAAGAAAGGCTGATCAGCTCCATGCAGAAACGATTGCTTGGCATTTGCAACTTGAAATTATATAGTCTACTTTATTTTTGCTAAGGTCAAGCTTACTAGTCAAAAGTCATCCAGCTGCTGAGGAACTTTCTAACTACTCATATGATTTCCTTGAGCTGTAAACACTGAATAACTGATGTGCACACTCTTGTTTTTTCTTAGCCTCTCTATATTTTGGTGACATTTCTACATTCACCTTTCAGAAAGTGAATGATCACAAAATATGGAAGGCAAACTCTGTGATTCCTCATAGATCAATTTAATACTGGTAGATTTCTATTGCATCAACAGAAATACCTCATGACTTTCAGCAACCTTCTGGCTTTACAGGCTTCAAAAGACAAGAAGTCAGTTGACACAGTTTTATTTCAAAGATTTCTTTAACGAAGGTTTTTTGTTTGAGGTTTTTGATTAAAGTTTCAGTGGTGGTACAATGGCACACTTTTATTCCTTTACAATAAATTCCACACAGGGAGCAGAAATGTACAACCATGCATGTTACCAGTGCCTGCAGAGAAAGTTAGGGCACCTAGTGGGCTGTATGTATATACACCATTACCCAAGGAGCAAGTATTTCTTTATGTAACTGTGCTTTGAGATTTTACTATGAATTTTGAAAATCAGGCAGTGTTTTCCATCCAGACTTTTCCACCAGTGTCTACCTGGTGCTACAGTCACTGAGGAAGGGACCTTGGCAAAAATTGTTCTGAATTTCATTTGAAAAGGATTATAGGGTGCGGTTCATCTTTGTTTAGCATGCTAACAGTTCTGGCAGGAATAAATTCCATGAGTGTCGCTTTTGGTTTTTTTTTACCCCACCATTTATCCTACTCAAACTCCAGGGAAAACATGGATTAGCATCCAAACTGCATTTGATTCATAACTGCAATACTGTCCTCCTTATTCTGAAAATTATCAAATGACAGTAACTCCATCTACTCTGACAATGTCACACATTGCTTATTAAAAGATGGAAAATTACATATAATGATATATTCTGAGCTCATCCTGTCACAGAGTTCTTTTCAGATTTTATAGCAACCCATAAAAGTAAAAAACTCCAGACTTCTGTGTCTCTTTTTTTTTCTAGAATGTTCTCAAGAGGCTACAGAAGAGAAAAAACACTCATGTCTATTGGTAATTATATTTCTAAAGGATTTTTTAAATTATTTTTATTTTTAAAATAAATAAAAGTGAGAGTGCAAATTCTGTCTGGAGAATGCAAAGAACTTGCACGATTTGAACTAGCCTCTAAAATTTCAATCACAATGTTCACAAAAATAACGTCTATAATTGCATAAACCAACAACTATTTTGGAGTATTTGGTATACCCAATTACAGATTTTGAGTCTGTAAATCTAGCAGCTACACTCTTACAGCTGTGTCTGTGAAGTTGTGGCTCTGTCAGACTGCAAGTAACTTTTAATCTGCCATTTCTATCACCTTTCTCCTGTACTGCTCACCTGCTTTAAACTATAAATGTTATCAGTATCTCCATTTTTTAAACTATCTGAATGCAGTAAAACAGTGGAATTATTAGTTGCTTTTTCTTACTGCCTCATACTAACAATATATGCCTGTCATATGTTATTATACTCTCTTCCAGCTCTGTCATCTACTTTGTAGCCCACGCTAATGAAAATGACAATCGACTCGAGTCCTCTCTTCTTCCTTCAGCCAGCCTACAGGGGAAAATAGTTCCTGAAAATAGAAGGGAAAATATAAAAGGAAAAACAGGAAAACATTCAGCTTCACTATGAAATGAGTAAGTGGCTTTAAAATCTCTCATACATCTCATGTACAAACAAAATAGATTTTTCCCTTTATTTTTTCAATTTATACCACAGACAGGCCACACAATCCACTTCTCTGACAACAGCAGCCCTGTAGGATCATTTTAACATACAATATTCCATAAATTAAGTCAAGTGGTAAAAGCCAGCCTACATCTGCCAACACCAGGAACCAAAGGCCATTCCCCACCAGAGGACCCAACAACACAGTGTCTGGCTCATAACGTCTCAAGTGCCAATACTAGCAGACTTCTTTTCTTGATATGTTGCTTGATGTTGTTTCTTAACAGGACTTTTAAATTTTCTTCTTCCAATACTGAATCTTTTACGTAATTCCCAAGATTTGTCAGAAAATTAGAGGATCATGCAGTCAAAGTAGATTGACTTCTACAAAGAATTAATTCCTCTGAGGACCCATGCTGACAAGGCTCACTGAGCTCCAACTACAGTTTAAGTGTATGCTGCTTCAGTGATTCCACAGAAAAAAACACATCTTATTTCATAGGATCTAGGATTCATGGCATAAGCATATTTATTATCCTCTGTATAGGATGACATTGTTTTCCAACAAATGGTTTTATCTCACTTGCTCTGATTGTGCAGCAGATAACAAGACTTAATACATTAGTATGCTTAGTAATGACTTATGACAATTATAATAAAATTATATAATATTTACTGATGTTGTGGCACTGCTAACTTTTTTCTTACACTGCATTTGATATTCCCAGTTTTGAGGCCAGGCTTATAAACACAGCTATAGTGGCAATACCATATGGGCACAAGCAGTTACAAGCAAGTAACTCCTCTGTAACCTGTATCATCAATAGTATTCACAGATTGCTGCTGTGCCAACTTAAGTAATTGTCCCACATGGTCACATTAAAAAACATTTTCTCCTTTTACTTTACATGAAGACAAAGAACATAAAGTAGGACTTTGTGAAATCACCCTTATACATACGGAGTTTTGAGACTAGCAGCCACTTTACATTCTTGCTTCCTCTTGGCCAAGGTCTAGTGGAAAAAGGACAAAATGTGTCCATCCACATCTGTACATTCAAACTTCAAATACTGCAATGAAGGCTTTATCGTGCAGACAGTTTGGGATTAAATGTATGACAAACTCTTTCTTTTGCAGTGTTAGAGATCCATACAGAGGGTGTCTCTGAGGTCAGGAATTGGACTCTAGGGAAAACCAGTGCATGCCAGACCTTCTCCTGAAGATGTGTCCCCTCATTTACCACAATGCTCTTCTACCTTCAGCAGGAAATGGTAATTCCAACTCCCCTAATCAGTGGCCCTTTGAATCTAAGTGCTGGGTTCTTAGCCCACAGGTCTCCTGAGCCTTTTGGGCTTTCTGCATGAGCAGTCTGAATGACATCTGGTAAGTATAATACTCTGCATTAATCAGATACAGGGTAGATTTCCTGCATCCTAATAGTTAACACTTAGAGTTGAGATCAAATGATGAAGAGCAGAAATTTTAACTCAGACCAATCTGCTAGGTTTTTATACAGTTTATTTTAATTTGCTACAAATTTTCGGTCTCAGTATTTCTTGGTCTTAGTGACATCTTTTGCAGTGAGTTCTGAAGTACAATTCTGTGTTAAATGAGAAAAGTATTGCAACAGTATTTAAATTGCATCTTTCCACTTCTGAAGAATGTTGCTTTATCATGAACCAGAGACCCTCAATCTAACTTCTCCATGCTTTTTATTGATACGTAAGTTTATTGTATATCCTTTTTTCTTTCAGAATAAAAAAGCTACAATTTTTACTATTTTTTACAAGTCTTTTCCATTTCCAAATTCTATTTCTTGTCTAAATTGTCTCTAAATTATCTAAATTCGTAGAAATAATTTGTCTTATATTTGGACAATATTTTAGATATAAGAAAATACATAATGGCCTATATGTGGAAAATATTTTACAAATGAGAAAAAAAATTATGTATATAAAGGTATTATATAGTTTCACATTATTCTCTACCACTTCTTTCACATATCTCTACCTCGTTTGCTCTTTGAATGCAAATGTACATTGAATTGAAATCTTCATTGAGCTTTTTTCAGTGATGCTGAGGTTCATTTCCTGAGCTGATATGATTAATTTAGAAGCCTGAGAGTAGTATGAGCACTTAAGGTGTCTCCCTTCTGTGTTAGCTGTTCTTCTTTATGTTATCACTGCTGATTTTCATCTATCACTGTGTTGTCTGTTCATTAATATATATGTATTCAACAAATCCTTTTTCTTGATTAAAATTGTCATTCCCTTCTCTTTTTTCTGGTCTCTTAGCCAGTTTAACATAACATTTGCATTTCTTCCCATGACTATTTTGTTTTAGCAGCTTACAGGAACACACCTTGTCAGATGCCTTTTGAAACACTAAAGAGATTATATCAACTGAATTTCTCTTTCCCTCTCTTCTATTAGTACATTCAAAGCAATTGAACAGCTTGATTCTCCATTGTCACAAATCACACTGGTTTGACCATTCTTATTAGGTGATCTTCCAAGTGTTTGTCATTCTGTTTGGAAGTTTCATTTCAACTTTACTCCTTTGACATTCCCTGGATAACTCATACAGTATTTTAAAAACATATTGTTGGTATGGTATATTCTACCTTCTAATCCTTCATTGTAAAAGCTAATTTATTACTTGGAATCAATTCATCATTACCTGAGTAACCCTGAGAACTAGCTGCCTTTATTAAGAACCTCTGATTTCATTGAAAAAAACTCATGTGAATATCTGATCACCAGTATAACTGATGCACACACAAATCCTCCATATGGATATTCCCATGATTGAGCTACACTGAGTAATATTTTGCTCTACATATCTACTCATCATTCTGTACCACATCCGCTGGTATCAAAGTATTACTTGACAAAAGGAGGTGAAAAACTAGTGCTTGACTTAAAAGGATCACTCACAGAGTAAGGTACTAGTCAAGATGTGTAAGGGGCAAATTTTTGCCCTTAGGTAGCATCTGCTTTTTAATCTTATGCAGTCACTATTGTAAAATTTAAATGTAGAAGTAGAAGACAGCTTTCAAAGCTAGGTAGCAATAGATGAAGGAAAAGTCTTTTCACTGACACCAGTCTTTGAAGTGTGCTCATCTGAGAGAAAATTTGGTCCAGAACTGTATTTACATTTGTTATTCAAGTATTACTGCAAGAGGACTTATGAGTGTAGGGAACATATGGAGAGGCTGGCAGGCATGGATTCCCTGGTGTGGTGGTTAGATACTTTGCTCTGAAAAGGCAAGCTTTTCAAATTCATTTGAAAACTATAAAATACACAACCAGTATGACAAGTAGGTCTGTATTTAGAGAAGAGTTATAGTTGTGAAAAGGAATCAAATATTTTAACATGTAATGCAACTTTAGTCTTTATATAATTATTCTTTAAGTCTGCATGATAGTCGAACATTACAAACTGAATTAATTTTCAGCCCTGTCACACAATGAATGCATCAAACCCAACTAGTTTCTTTTTTTTTTTTTTTTATCACCTGGGATCCCCCAGCTTTATTTATTTGTCATTTATTGTAATAGCTGCTCTTTAAAATCCTGAAAAATTTTCTGGTTCCACAGTGGCAGCAATTAACTTCCTCAAGAGGTCTTTCCATTGCAAGATATCCTTCAATTAGACTAAGCTTGATCCACAATCCATCAAAGTCACTAGCAGTCTTTCTATCAAATTTCAGTGGACTTTAGATCATGTGTTGGAAACATCCAACTAACTTCTAGCTCCTTCATCCTGATCTAAGTCAGAATGATTTAAGTCACTGATTTAAGTCATCAGTGCCATTTAAAGTAGCGTACACAGTTAAATACTTGATGAATCAATGTCCACATGTGTCCAGATTTCTTTATCAATGTAATATATACAATGAAAAGTAAGTAAATCTTGATTGGACTTGTCCAATATTCCAACTATTTCAACAATTTAATATAACAGTCAAGAATACACCCCCTGATAAACTTGGATTTATTTATGTTTTAAATGCCTTCATCAAATTTGCATCTAGGTACAAGTATAAAATTTTTAGACGTTCTCAGTAAAATTAAAAAAAGAAACTAAATGTAAACTGCAAGCAAAATAGGTTGGTTTTAAAAAATTGATCTTTAGGTATTATCTTTGTCTTTCCATTATAAGACTGAGGATGAGCAATTTATGGATATTAGACTTCTTGAAGAAAAATTAAGTAAATTAAGTCATTAGTCATTTGGGTATATACTTCTGCATGTAAGTCTATTTTATGCCAGTCCTCTTCAAGAAAGCATAAGCAATATGTAGACCACCTGGAGAAGCACAGTATTGGATATTAGAACTTCTACCTAAGGATCATGAAGAAATTGCTCTATTTCACTGCAGCCATAAGTCACAATGGAAGCAATAGACTGCACAGAAAGGAGTATTGCAAATTACTATTGCAAAGTATTAGAACTTTTCTATCCATAGTTATAACTTTTTGTATGTATTAATTTGTATGTAATGAAATATACTTTTTCATTAGGACTCTAGAAAACCAACACCATCTATCACCTTGTTACCAGAAAGTTATTGTTCATGGGTTTTTTTTAGAAATTTGTTTTAAAATGTTTGAAACATATCATTTCCTCTCCTCTTGTCTCCTCTTCATCTATTCTAATCTATTCTATTCTATTCTATTCTATTCTATTCTATTCTATTCTATTCTATTCTATTCTATTCCTTTGTACAACAACCTTTAAACAACTTTAATATCTGACTGCCTTCCAAAAATGCATTAACTGATGTTACTAACATCTGTCATGTGTAGTTCATTTTCTCTCTCATCTTCTCTGCAGGGACAGGATGAGAAAGAAAATGAACCACACATTGTGTGTGCAATGTAGTGTTATATGCATATGCATTATTATAGAGTCTTTAATTACATACTCTCATCTTGTTTTCCCACAGGACCCCTGCCTCATTCAGTACACAGGACAGACACATGGGAGAGATTTAAGAGTACACAGGCAACCACCAATTTAGCAGTTTCTGACTTGGCTTTTTAATCTAATGTAGTGCTTTTAACTGTATGTTTCTTCTTTTCATGGTGTTTTTTTTCTACTTGATATATTGATATTTTCTACAGAAAGTATAGAAAGATAAGACAGTAATCACAAGAAAATGAGATAAGCTTTAAGTAGACCTGAAAAAAATCATAGTTAATTCTCCAAGCCTCAGTGAATCTTTACACAAAAATCCAAAGTCTATGGTTTCAGAAAGAAAAAATGGAATATTTTTCCCACCTGTTCCGTCCTGTCTGAAAATTGGAGAATGTAACTGTGTATCTGTGAAGTTGGAGGAAGCAGGATCACAGGTAGTTGCAAGAGTTTTGAAGAGATACACCTTTTCCTCAATACGGATTGATCATTAAGTACATCTTTGTCAATTCTATGATCAGTACCTTTTACAATTAACCAGTTAAAGAAATTTGGAGTCCTCTCTGTTATTATCTGGTACCTGATAAGTACAATCCTTTGTCTTACATCATATTGTAAGAATGAAAGCAAATTATTCCAAGCTTAATCTCTTAAATTCCTTTAATTTTGGTACCAAGATGCTAAGGAAAATTACATAGTATCTAGGGGGGTTTTCCTCCAAAGAGAAACTGGCTATTTTTTTTCAGTTATTTATTATTAATGAGTGAAAATGCTTGTTGATTTGGTTTCAATAAGCAAAAGTGTTTGCGTGTTGGGTTTTCTGGGGGTTGGTTTTTGTTGTGGGGTTGTTTGGTTTGTTGTTTCTTTTTGGCCAGGGGGAGGAGGGCTTGTTGGTTCATTGGGTTTTGTTGGTTTGTTTTGTTTTTTCCTTACAATGCCCAAAAATAGAAGGTAAAAGATACTGTAGATGAAACATGTAGATCATGTATTCTTTTCCTTATTTTGCATACCAGTTTGGTTCCAATTCTTTTTAAACAAAATATGCTTTACAGCTGTTTATATCAGGTAACTACTTTGACTTTTTGGAATACATTCAAAACCACTTTAGACTGACTGCCATAAACATTTGTGTAAATGAAAGCAGATATAACTTTCTTTTAATGAAGTCATATTAAGACTTCAATTCTGTCTCTTGATAAAAAACCTTTCGTTTCATTAATACTACTGCTAATTTCTGAAAGTAAAATTACTCCTTCTGCTGCTGTGAGCAGTAGTTTCATTAAAAAGAGGCATGAATGCTGGCTAATAAGCGTGGTTCACAAGTACTTGCCTACAGTAGTTGATTAACTCCATCTGTTAGTCCACAGGCAGGGCAATTTGAATTTTGCCTCTGAAATCTGAACCCAGGCTGAAGAGGGAGTCTGAACCCAAATCTTTCTTAAACTTCAGGTCATCTGAACCTCTATAACTGTAGTGTAGTATGAAAACCAGCCCTGTTAAATCAATTTCAGACCAAACTTGGAAATGTTTGAACCTCTCTAAAGCTTTTAACCTTGAATCTTATTGTAGTTTGATGGGTGGGTTTTGTTTGTTTGGGGATATTTTTTATTGGTGGTGGTGGGTAAGGAAGGTATCCAAGTTTTTTCTCTTCAACTATGGGTCTTTGATCTCTGCTTCTTTGCAGAGTGACTCCTCTGATTGTTCCAGCTGCAGTACCCCTATCATATGAAGTGAAGTGCACAATTGCACTGTTTGTGCATGTGCCTTTCTGTCAACAAATTAACAAAACTTACATTCACATTTGTATTGGAAGACTGTGTATTCATAAAAAGTCAAGTGCAAATTTATCAAGCAGCAATATACTTATATCCAGGCCTTTGGGAGAAATATATTTACTACCTGGATTGTGTATCTCTCTTCATGCTAAAAAGCCTGAGTGCCCATTTCAGAATATTTGGATGCACTGCAAACAAGCGTCAAAGCAAGTATTACATGTCTGCTAATCAACTTTTTCAGATCAGGTACGTGATGTTTGATAAGATTTTTGTTTGGTGAGTAACTCCCCTCTGAATGCTCATATGTGTTTGTTTATAAGCAGATAGTGAGATACATACCATAAACACAGCTGGTGCAGTGAAAACATATTTCACAGGTCCAACACTGAGAATTTCTGATTGATATTCAAAATTCTAAAGACTATTGATGATGCTATGAAGACCTTATTCCTGTAAAGTAAAGCTGCATACTAGTTTGATGGTCATTTTTCTGAGATGAGTGAAGGGGAATTTTGGCTAACTCTGAAGAGAACAGAGAAGCTCTTTCTGCCTTTTGATGTGGTGTATGTTGTGCGTGGCGAAGCTTTGCTCTCCAACCCTCTTTTTCATTCCCTGAAGCAGTTAGGGATATTCTATTTCTGTCACCACTCTTATCAGCATGAATGTACATGTATCAGCACTCTGACAAAAACTACAGAGGCATGCATACTACCTGCCAATCCTACAATCTCGCTGCCTGGTCTAATAATTACATGGTGTTCCAAAGAAATACCTGGATTAAGAAACTGGTATATCATTTTATATTATATGTTGCTGCAGGGCGTGAGTTTGTGGTACATCTTGCCATAGTTTTTGGTACTTTATTACTTGCATTCAATTTAGCCTATTTCAAATGTGAGCTGTGTCAGTTGTATGCTTACATTGCAGTTTTTATTGGAAGAGTAATATGCTGCAATTGACAGGTATATCTGGTAGTATGATAGCTTTTATGCTGGGTTTCTTTCCTTACTTATTTCCTTTAAAAATTCTTCTCCCCCAGTTTTTGGTGAATTGCAGTGTATCTTCATATACAGAGTGAGAAATCATTTTGTAAACATGCTGTTCTTTTTCATATATCCCATAGATATAGGGAAAAAAACATACTGCACTGTCTAGAGTAATACTTCAGTTTCAAGAAAATAAAATCTATTTGTATTGTACTCTTATTCTAGGAGTCTGGGGATCTCTAATTTAAGAGAGAAAATACTTTCAGTTACCAAGATAGCAACATTTTAAAATTCTTTTTCTTCTGGACTATTCCACAGGTTCACAATGATGACAAATATAATTTGTTGCTCAGCAGCAGAGTCATTTCACACCACAGCCTTTTTTTTTTTTTTCAGCCCTTCCAGAATATGCTATAAAATGCCTCACTGCTACTTCTCAGTCTCATCGTTCTAGTCACTTCTTTTGAGTCTAACATCAGAAAAAGATAGAAAAGCAGAAAGTAAATTAAATAGCATAGAAATGCTTGGCCAAGATCACTGAAGTCTCTAGGACTGCTGACACTTTCCACATGGTGCAGCTGACAGACATAAACCAAGATCACATACATCTTATCATTTAAATCATTACTAAAATCAACATAGCCTGATGCTATTTCACCAGTCCAGGTATGTTTGTATATACCACTAAATGAATTATAAACTCAAATCTTGTGTAGCACTTTTCATCCACTGAGATCAAAGCCCACTTCACAAAATAGAATATCTTTCTCTTTTTTTCCTTAATTTTACAAATGAGGAGAAGCTGGAGATAAGAAGAGAAGTGATTTGCTCTAGTGACCCAGCAAATCAGTGGCAGGGTAGAATTGGACTTCAATTCAGATCCATAGTTACTCTCAACTTGTCTCACTGATTTGAATGCTCTTATGAGAGGTCAGTAAAATTTATATGCATTTTATATATTTTATGTTGCTGGTTTTACTGCTTTTCTAAAGACTCATGTGATTGCACTTTTCCTGCTTTCTTCTTTTTTTTTTCTTGAGATTGAGAGAGATTGTCCATATTTAGCCAAAGAAAGTTTCTAGTTTATCAACATTTTTTTAAAGTATTTTACTGCTTCATTCAATAATTGCTTAATCTGAGTACTATGTCTGCTACATATTATCTGTTAATTTGAAAAAATTTTAGTTCATATATGTATTTATTGACTTACATATATTTATCTGTACCAGTTTTATGCAGACATTTAAACAATTAGTATTGTATATTTCCTAGGTTTACTCACTCTAATGCTGCCTTGATAAGAAAACTTGGCAACTTCAATATTTTTCAATATTTCAATATTCTTAGATTAATTTATTTTCAGCAATTATTGCATATATTGCACAAATAGAAACTGTAAGTATGCTTGGTTGGTTTTTTTTTTCCCTGAATCATAGATATATCAACACAATTAAAATTGGTTTAAAATAACTGAAATAATAAGCAAAGATACAGTTAAAGATCTGGGATATATTGTATATTCATGTAGAATGTTAGAGATCTGGTTACATTTCTGAATCCCAGATGTAACTTTTAGGTTTTCTCTAGAGTAGTTTAACGCATAAGACTCTTTGTCAGGCTTAGGTGCATACTGTCTGTTAATATGCTACGTTGTAAACATTTTTCTCTTTCTAGTTTGTTTTCTAAAATATATATTGCAACAAAAACACTCTCTTTTGCAGATCAGAAAATATCACCAACAGTTAGATTCTATTCCTTCATCAACCAAAAATGCAGTGTATTTAAAGAAGGATATGAAACTTTGGTCTCCAGAATATAGTTTGACTGGTATTCAACACACTCAACAAAATATGCAGCTGTACTGCATATTCAAACTGCTGTATTTTCCATTTAGATCACTTTGGTATTCAGTCCAAACTATAAAATATGGAACTGGAATAGCAATACACATAGTTTGACTCCTTCATTAAACAAATTAAAAAATATGTTCAAAATCTGTGCCACAGCACACCTGTGCTCAGGCTGGTGACCAGTGAACACCATATGAACTAGTATTTTACCAGTGATCCTGATGAACATTGACCTTTTAAATATTCTAACCAACAGTAAACAAGATTAAATTAATACAGCTATAACATGTGTAAGGTATAGAAAATATGCCTTAACAATCGCTAACAGAACCATACCCCCTTTTTCCCCTCACCTACCAAACCTCATTCCTACCACACCACCTCACCACCACCCATCAGGCTTAAAGTGGCTTGTGCCAAGGACCTAATGACTATGCAATGAGTCAACATCAGGAGACCATTCCACCATCAGGAGAAACATCAGGAGCCACTCACACATCAGGAGCCACTCACACATCAGGAGCCATTCAGACATCGGACATTCCTTAATCCATCCTGAAGAATTCCCACAGCCAGGTGGAAGGTTGTGTCTATGCCAAGGATGACTACAAAAAGGGAGCATTCCACCATGGAAAAACAAGCATGCGAATGAGGAACAAGAAACACAAGGAACCAAGAAGACATGGAGACATTGAGGAACGTTCCCCCCACACCCCATCAGACCCGAAGAATGCTCTGCCATCAGACCTGAGGTCATCGAACTGACAGGATGCCGTAGCTCCGTGGTGGGATATAGCCCCTCTCTCTCTCTCCCTTTTTTCCAATCTCTCTCTCCCCCTCTCTCTATCCCTCTCTTGTCCACCCTTTCCTCTTTCTTTCCGCCTTCCCCTGCACGTTTATTGTGGGCCAAATAAAGTAACTTGAACCTTGACTCCGTTTTGAGTCTTAATTCTGTTCTCTGAGATTGCGAAGAACTGATCACAATAAAACACCTAATAATTGGACGTCACTCAGGGGTTAAGCCCAGCCACCCCCAGCCACCCAGAGGGATCTGAGGTTTGGTAGGAACGCAAGGGGGTTTAACCTCTGCCAAATTAAGTCTTGTCCAGGTTGTGGATCATGACAAACGTGCCATATGGGAAAAGGTTGAGAGACCTTCATTTGTTCAGTCTTAAGAAAAGAGGATGGAAGTGGAGTCTTACTACTGCCTTCAGATGCCTAATGGGACGCTATAGAGAAGACATACCAGATTGTCTTCTGCTTATCGAGAATACAGGCACAAATAGCTATAAAGGAAGTTCTGATTAAATATTAGGCAAAAATTTATCAGTAATAACGGTTAAAAGTGTCTTTGGGTATTTATTTTCTTTTGGTTTTATAATTGGATTGTGGTTTTGATTTCATGATGTGGATATTTGTGTTTCTATTCATCTATTCACAGGAGTCCGCAATTTCAGTGGACAATTTAGCCTGAATGTGAATATTCTCCCCACACACATTATATACTTGCAGGAGGTTTGCTAATTCTTGTGAAGGAAAACTAGGTCCTTAGCTTGTGCTTTCATATTGGAATGTGTTTATCCAGATATAATAAAGCTCAATTTCTGCTATTTTTAACATTGTAATTGCCTAAGGTCGTAGTCCTTTAGAGTGTGCCAATTTCTAACCAGAATAGGTAATGTCTCTCTCTTTGAAGCATTTACTAATACTTTCCCATAATTTTATGCAGAAAATTATCTCTATATTTGTAGTTGTCAAGATATACAAGTAAAAAGCTGTCCAAAACCAGTGCCCAAGTGTGAAAGATGTTAATCAACTATACAAGTATCTACGGGACCAAATAATGTACTTAAGGTATGATTCAAAGCGCAGAATAGTAAAGAGAAGTTTTATTATTGATTTCATTGGAAGAAGAATCAGACCTCTAGGGGATGAGTTTGAACTAGCTAAATGATGAAAGAGAAGCTTCTCTTTGCTCCCTCAAACTATGCTGTAATAAAACATTAAGTATTTCCAGATCAGTTGGTATAGTAAGAAAGCAGATGAGTGAGAAAACACTTTAGATTTCAGAGTAGTTTAAAAGTATACTTTTTCTTTGATCTTGTTTTAATTCATCATGAAACGTCTCTGTTAATAATGCCCTTATTTCTGCAGATTATTGTAAGCATTTCCATTTCCCCTTTTTCCCACCCCAATGAGGAAAGGTAGCATTCCATGCTTATTGACACAGAGGGGATGGAATACTTTGAAATTCTCTGGGTTTCCATTTTCAAATGTTTTCTCTAACATTTCACAGAATCACAGATTCACAGAATTGTTGGGGTTGGAAGGGACCTTGAGAGATTATCGGGTCCAACCCCCTGATCAATTTTAATTGATTAACTGAATTACATTAACTGCACAAACATTTAATAGTTGAAAATGTGCCAATGGAAAAGCTGGATCTAAAAAAAAATAATTTGAATAGAAGTTAGAGTGCAAAATCATCACTCTGTGTGTCTTTACCACGTGTTAAGTGTCCTTTCCCCAATAGATCCCTCCTGATTCACAGCTTTCTAAAAGTTATAAATTTTTATTATTGCTCTTTTCTTTTTCATTTACCTGTAAAATACAGCAAGTTTGTTTGCTAGGATTTGTATTGTTGGGCTTTTTGGCATTTGGTTGTATTGATGAAAGCATGTATAATGAAACTCTAGAAAGGTCGTTAGTAATAAAATATTCCCCTCTCCAACAGCTGAGATTCAATGACACTCGGGTTCAGGTTGGAAATATTTTAAAAACACTCACTCAGACATTGCACATCCATAGCATTGCAATAGTTTCAGCTCACAAACAAGACACTCAGTCATCTTGTTGACTGGAGAAGGGGAAAAGTTTTCCACATATGTATTTGCAGGACAAGGGCTTCTAGGAGCATAGAAGGAAGAGAGCATAATTTGTGCATCAAAAATGAAGAAAGGGCATATTTTTCTTTCCTTAATCAGTTCTCTCATTACTGCATCTTATCTGACATTTCTTCCCTGCATGCCGATGAAAAGATGTGCACAGTGTGCAGGAGTTTACTTCCTTATCTTAGAGACTTCTGTCATCAAAGGCTATACTGCACCAGGAATATTGTAATCCACTGCATGATATGCATCATAGAATGAGTCCGTCAGTAATATCACTGATGAACAAAATATGGACACTATTATTTTAGACATAAATTCTAATTAGCTTCCATCACAATGTCTCCTCTGGATTGCAAGGATTGCCAGGACAAGACAGGCAGCAGGTCTCCTATTCCTAGGGATGTCATTAAAGCAGAACCTCTGTATGTACAGTTAAATAAGTACATATTTTAAGATATGTAGTGTGTTAAGCATAGATGCCTTATAGTGCACAGTGATGTAACTTGACACTGAACTCAGCAACTACGGAAGATTTCATCTGTATAATAAAGCAAGGCCTCTTATAATTGATTCAACAGATTACACAAGCGATTCACTACTGGTAAACTGTCAATTGAAACAAAGCATGCTGTGACCAGGGTTTGACAAATGAAAATAAAAGTAAGCAGATAAGAGTGCAGTTACCTTAAATTTTATATTCTTGGAACTGAGCTAATTTCTAAATTCTACAGGGAAACATGCCCTCAACTTTCCTAGCAGATTCTGAGGGGTAACAAGGTACTGAGGTATTATGTGCTACTCTTTAAATGATTCACTTCTAAGGAGCACAAAACCAGAATGCAACCTTAAACATGAGCTGCTATCTGTTCTTAAGGTATTCTTATCATTAATTTTAATGGAAGTTGCACATACACATTATGGGAAATATAGGTCCCCTCCCCTCCACTTTCTCACTTTGTAATACAGTAAATACCTAGCCATATGGTTAGTGTTTTTTTAACAGAATACTCATTTGATGGTCTCTGTTCATTTTTACAGATCTCCTAAGATGTATTTTAAAAGCAAACACATCGGAATACATTCGTTAAAGAGAAAATTCACTACTAATTCTATGTGTGCATTTAAGAAATGCTTTACTAAAATAAATATAAGCTGCACTACACTTATTTTATATAGTGAAACTGAGTTTGCTACTAGATTCCTACTTTTAGAACAAACTCATTTGTATTTTAGAAATTCCCATACTAGAAATAATATTTACTTTTCAAATTTACTACAAATGGTCATTTTGGACTGCCATCCTTCATAAAAGGCAGGCACAAAAAAAGCCTTACAAGTATAGATATCGTCTTTCATTGAGAAATTGCTTTTAAACAGATAGAATGTGTCATCAGGATGAAGTGCCACATGATGTTAATTACACATGGTTGAAGTTCTAAAATTTAATCAGATACAGATTCAAAACCGTGTCTTGCTCTGTTATCACAAGAGAATACTTCGTAGGAGCACATGCATGTTTCCTGTGCTTTTAAAGATATGCTTCATATGTTTGCCTTCATTGTGACAACTTTTGCAGCTATTTAATGGCAATCATTTCTTTTTCACAGCACAGTGAAAAAGTAGGGGGAAAGTTTGTGAGATCCTTCGGAAACAGGCTCTGCTGCTGCTGACAGAGACCACAGCACAAACTATTAGCTACAGAAAGAAACAATAATAAGACTATCATTCTCATAAGAGTCATAAAACTGTCGCCTTTAGCACAGGGGATCACTAAGGCCCTTGTAAATGGGCTGAGAAAGCATAGCTGGTGGAAACTTCCAGAGAAAATTAAGCTTAGGATTCATATAACTTTCCTGTCAAATCAGAATCAAGCAAAAATCTTCCAAAATGCTATAGAAACTTCACCCTAACATGTTTATGAATTATATCAAAGTGCTCATTGGTGCAGAAAGAGAATGGTAGTCTGATCAAGGAAATCTGCAGATACCAGTCCTACCAAAGGTGTGTATACACAGGATTCCAGGAGAAGTATCTGGTCAACAGAAAGTGCTAACAGGTTAGATGTGAAATACATCACCAAAAATCCTGCATGTAAGTTACCTATTGTAGGCAAGGTACTTCTTTTCATTCAAATACTCTGATTTCTCTCCAATGCAATAAACCTTATTGAGATTAATGGGTTCTGTTTTATCACCTAAAGAGAACCCAGAGAAAAATAATTACACAATCTCTAAGAGGATATTCTGAAATATAGAGGCTGAACACTGAATTGTGCATGCCTCTCGATCTTTGGCAATGATCATGGACAAAGATATCTGCTCCCTAGGAGTTTTAATGCTGTCCGAGTATGAAGATTAGATGACATATATTTGTTTTTCAGAAGCAAGAGGCCAGTTTTGTTGACCATAAAGGTTGACGTATCTCATGGAGTGTCTTACAAAATATTTTTGAAAACATGTGGGGTTTTTTAGCCCAATAAACTGAAATACTGGATAAAACTTGAATTTGGCAAAACTTGAATTAAGCTCATGCTTAAGAGATATAGCTGTACTTTATTTAAAGAAAGGGAATTTAAAAATCTATGAGAAAAAAAAGGCAATTAACATGGTGGTTTGAAAACAGCAGATTAGTGATACATTGCCATTAGGATCACCACATTTCCAGAAAAAAACCCCATGGCTAAGGGTAAAATACTGAACTGAAATCGTCATCAAAACATCATTCAGAAGACAGTCTTCTGTGAAATAGATTAAGACAGTTGGCAGTGAACTATCTACAGAAACGTAATATCAACACCAAAACATGTAAAGAGAAAACTCAGACAGTGATCTACAGAAATTCTATGTATTGCTTCTAGTCTGAATAAGATTAAATTTGTGTATGTATGTATATAGAAAATAATGCATCTTACAAAAGCAGGTTTTTTTCCCAGTATTCAAACCAATCTAAGATTTTAAGAATACCAGTAAGTGAGGTTTATGAGCAATAAGAGAAACCACAATGGTGGCTACTGATAGTAGTAGATCATCTGAAAAAATAATAGGTAAGTGAATGACATGAAAAATAAGTAGTTTCAAAAAGGTGTTGCACCACAAACTTACTTTTAAAAAAGCCCCCCAAAACCAATACTTTATGGATTCCTGGTTCCCTACTCTAACAATTTCTGTTCTTCATTTCCTTCCAACTCTAGTAGAATCATAGAATCATTTAGGTTGAGAAAGACCTTTAAGATCAAGTCCAACTGTTAAGACTTTCAAGTCCACCACTAAACCATGTCCCTAAGCACCACATCTATATGTCTTTTGAATACCTCCAGGGATGGTGACTGAACCACTTTCCTGGGCAGCCTGTTCCACTCCTTGACAACCCTTTCAGTGATTTTTTTTTTTTCCCTATTATCCAATCCTCTCCTGGCACAACTTGAGGCCACTTCCTCTTTTCCTATGACTTTTTACTTAAGAGATCAACACAAATCTCACTACAACCTTCTTAAAAATATTAGCTAAAAACACCACTCAGAGTAGATCATGAATCTGCGCCTCAGTTTTCCATTTACATGGCTGAGACGGAGACAAATTGCTAGTTAAGAAAAATGCTTCCAAGTTACATACAAATTAAATTTTCAGTCAGAATACACTTAAAAACTCAGGCCAAGACTAAGAATGTGACCTGTGCCTTTCCTGGCTAATAAGAAGAGTTCAGAAAAATACAGTGCGAAAAAAAAGTGATTATGAGCATGATAAGTAATGAGAAATCATTAGGTTGGTCAAAAAACCTTATAGAAAGTGATGTGAAGTAGAGAAAGCTCAAATGGATATGTACAAGTTAAGATAAAATCCAATCAAACACCAAGAGTTTCACCTATAGAGAAATAGAAAATTGACTTTCAGACATGTAGTGCAGAAAAACAACATAATGGGTAACTTGAGATTAGGGAAGAAAGGAAAAATGGGAGGTATAAAACAAGCACCAGGAGAGTGAGAGAGGAAAGGTGTTCAGAAGGAAAAGTTAATTTGTGAGACTAGCTCATACAGTTTAGCACAAGGTGAAAGTGATAGGCAATGCTTACTGCTGTTTATTTTTTGGCCGAGTTTAACAGGCAACTTTTCTGATTACCAGCAGTTCGATGTGGTGAGTTTCTATAGTATGACAATATTTTCAGTAAGAACAACAGCTTTATATTTTAAAAACTGTAATTCAAAGTGAAGTTGCCATATATGAAGTTGATAAAACAATGTTATTGTTTGAGGGGTTTTTATTACTTAATATGAAGAATATTCTCTTGCTAGATGCTTAAATATTTTAAGAATAAACACAATCAATCCTTTTCTGAGATAACATTTAAACTGAAATCTCACAATTTCACATGTGTTTTAAAACACTATTGTGATCAATCTGATGTATGAATATACACTATTTAACATTATATAAACTACTTAGTACTTACAATAACTATTTTTAGGAGAAAAATTAAGGGATGCAGAAATAGACTATATTGAAACCAAATACTCAGTGAAAACTAGCAGTGCTCTCCTTGATTTACAAGTTTTGGTACAGGACTGTAAATGCTAGACATCTGTACTATTTCCATTTCCCAAGCAGTAACTAAAATTGTTGATGAAGTTGAACTTCACATTCACTTTAAATTTCCCAAAGCAGTGAAACTCTGCCAATTTCTGAATTTTAGCCAGATGTGATGTGTGGCTTGCCCCCAGGATCTGTTGGATTTCTCACTGGCTGATTTAATACAGCCAAGAAACTTTCTGTTATATGTTTGGAGAATCAAACTTGTTCCAATCCAGGACTAATTCTGCAAGAGAAAATTTTAGTGCTTACATTTATCTTTATCCTGCTCCTTACTAAGATAGAGGGTTGAGGGGACAAGAGGAATTCCATCTCTCATTTAAGGTACAAAAGAAAGGCAGAAAAAGTGGGAGTAATTCTTAATTCTTTTTTCTAAAATGATGAATGAAGTCTAGATAAGAACTCACTTGGCATACTATCTCATTCATAGCTAAAATACTCTGCTACTTTTCAACAGAAAAAGGTCTCATTCTTCTTACTCAAAAGTATCTTGCAGTGCCGAAAGACAGAGGAACCTAAGCACTGAGTGCTTCCTGAGGGCTTAAGGATATGGGGACAGTCACAGCTTGAAAAAGAAGTATATGTATTTTCTCCTTTTCAGGTGTTGTAAGTTGTAAAACTATTGGCCTGATACTGACAAAGTTCAAAACTTTCCTCACAGTATTATAAGTCATGGTATGAGCTGGCCTGAAATATTTTATGTATTTGAGTGCCGTAACACTTAAGAACAGTAATCACAGAAAAGGATTTTGGTGAGGTAGACAAAATGTGGACTGTCATTCGTTTTGTCCCAAAGTAAATCTTTGCATACTGGTCAGAGGTAACAAATCAATGCAATCATATTGCAGTCTGGTTTAACATACAAGATTTTTAGGATGATCCAAAATCCCAGAATGTAATAAATAGAAATAGAATACATGGGGAAATATAGATCCTACATGCATTTAAAAATGCAGACCCAAACCATACTTACCAGTTCAAATACACGTTACTATAAGCAGCCTCTCTAGAGTCAGATCTATTGCAACCTGTGAAAAGATTTTCATGCATGTCAGGAGATTATAGCCCATAGATGATATTAAGCTAGGAGCCAGAAGGTGATGGTTCTGTGAGTAGGTGCTATCCTTCTGAGGTCTTTAGTCAGAGGTGATAGAAATAGATTGGACTGATCTATGACAGACAAGGTAATTCCAAACTGGGAGGCACTTGGGAAAAGAGAAGTTTTTGAAAGTGCTGCCAGAGAGGCATAAAGAGGCTGAAAAGGAAAGTAACTATGAGCTCATGTCTACTGTCTGCCTAATAAAGAGAGTCACTGTCATGTCTGTTGAAGGTGAACTTCATGGTCCTTCCCTGCATTGTTCTTTAACACCTGGGTGTCAACACCGTTTCCCAGAAAAGGAAAGACTGAGCGAGTTCAAGCAATATGTTGATGACAAAACAGAACAGGTGAATAGGCAGACTCAGCTAACCTTCACCAACAGATTTCTCTGTTCTGGTAGGTACAATTTTCTCCTTCTCTTCCCAATATCATTCTGAAAGTAGACATAGACATTGTACTTTTTGGTTTACGTGGCTTAGTTCTGTATGAGAAATTGTAGAGTCTTTGGTTCTGTTACATAAAACAAACCACGTGTTACACAAGGTAGTAAAGAAGAGAGGGAAGATATCATGGAAAAACAGGCCAGACTTACTCAGCAGTGTGCATTCCATGAAAGACTTTCATTGAAAATGACAGAAAAGCATACATTAATCTTTAAACCACTCACTATGAGGTCTAAAAAAGGAACTTATTCTGCCTCAAAATAACATTATACAAGGTCTAAAATAAATATATTTGGTAGCTTAGCAACCACAAATATTTATATATACATAATTCTGGTCTGTCAAAATATCACAGAGATTGTATACCATGAAAAACATTTTATAGACAGACAAAATTAGTCCTGTTATGCAGGGTTGCCATAATTACCCTTCATGGCAGAGTGGAAGTGTTGTTCAGGTAAGTGGCAGAAAGCGCCTCATAGTCTTAAGCTAGAAACATGTTGTGCAAAGAGAAGATGTTCCTCGATTGATACCGCCTATGCCAGTAACATTTGCTAAAATATTATAATAGTATCTTCCAGAAGGAAAGGAACCCATCCAGAGGTATCTTGACAGGCTGGAGAGATGGGCCCGGGTGAACCTAATGAGGGTCAACACTGCAAAGTGTAAGGTGTTGCACTTGGGCCGGAAGAATCCCAGACATAGAAAAAGACTGGGAGAAGAGCTGCTTGAGAGCAGCCCTGCTGAGAAGGACTTGGGGATTCTGGTGGATGAGAAACTTAACATGAGCCAGCAGTGTGCTCTTGCAGCTCAGAAGGCCAATGGTATCCTGGGCTCCATCAGAAAAGGGGTGGCCAGCAGGGACGGGGAGGTGATTGTCCCTCTCTACTCTGCCCTTGTGAGGCCCCATCTGGAGTAATGTGTCCAGATCTGGGGCCCCCAATACAGAATAGATGTAGAGCTCTTGGAGAGGGTCCAGAGGAGAGCCACAAAGATGATTAGAGGTCTGGAGTACCTCCCCTATGAAGAGAGGCTGAGGGAGCTGGGCTTGTTCGGCCTAGAAAAGAGAAGGCTGCGGGGGGACCTCATTGCAGCCTTCCAGTACCTGAAGGGAGCTTATGAACAGGAGGGGATTCAACTTTTTAAAAGGGTAAATAATGGCAGGACAAGGTGGAATGGATTAAAACTAAAGGAAGGAAGGTTTAGATTAGATATTAGGGGGAAGTTTTTTACAGAAAGAGTGGTGAGGTGTTGGAACAGGCTGCCCAGAGAGGTGGTGGATGCCCCATCCCTGGAGATGTTCAAGGTCAGGTTGGATGGGGCTCTGGGCAACCTTGTGTAGATCCAGGCCTGAGGTTGGTGGCCCTGCCTGTGGCAGGGGCTTGGAGCTCTATGATCCTTGGGGTCCCTTCCAACCCATACCATTCTATGATTCTATGATTCTATGAAAGTCCTGGATCATCTGGTTGAAAGCCTGCTGTGACATGATAGAAGAGCTGCAATATGTACTTTAAATGAGAATCAAGTAGTCACATTACAGTGGTTGGCCAAGATTTAATCACAGCAACTCTTTACAAAGTCAGTCCTCAGCTTAATTTTCACAAAAAATAAGTTTTCATCCTGAAGTGTTTTGCATACTAGGTTCTAACTATTCAGATAGAACACACAGAAAGTTCTCAGTCTTGGCATAAATAGCTTTATAGTAGTTAAGGATCTTTATATAGGTTGTTACTTTAATAACCAGCAACTTAAAAAAATAGTTAGAGATAAAACTAAGGGAAGAATTCAGTTTATGTAATGATGGGTAAGAAGCGGGATACTAAATATAAGACCACACTCGCCTTTGCAAGTGAAAGATATTTAGATCCTAAAATCAGAGAACATCCCCAGTTGGAAGAGATCTTGAAAGTTCATCTGGTCTAACCTTTCATAGGAAAGGGGACCTAGATGAGATCATGTAGCATTTTCTTCAATCCCATCTTGAGAACCTTCAGTGATGGAGACTATCACATTCCTGCGGAGGTTGTTGTAGTAACAAATGATTGTTGTCACTGTAAAATATTTATTTCTTATGTCAAGTTGAAACCTCTCCCAGTGCAACTTGTACTCATTGTCTCATCTTCTCCATGTGGCTCCTTGTGAAGAGAGATCCTCTGTCCTCTTTCAAGCTGTTCTTTAAGTACTAGGATACTATGATGAGCTTCCTCTTCTTCAGGGAGAAGTGATGTAGATTTTTCAGTCTTTCCTCATAGGGCAGGTTCTCCAGCCCTTTGATCATCTTTTTGGGAGTTGGACCCGATGATCTCTCAAGGTCCCTTCCAACCCCTACGATTCTGTGATTTTTGGCCTCCTTTGGACTCTCTCCAGTCTTGAATCATAGGGACTAAAACTGGAGACTCCAGATGTGGCCTGACAAGTGCTGAGTAGAGTAGGAAAGTGCTGCTTAGAGAGGGAAGACAAAGATGGTGATTTTAGAAATTGACACTAACATTACAGAGGACAGAACTGGGACACAGATTACTTAGAGTTCGGTATAAAGGTAAAAACTTCTACAGCTCTCAAGCTTCAATCCCCTCTTTTCAAAGTCAGAAGTTCCATGAACAGATTTAACTGAATTGTAATGAAAATAAAATTTTCTTTCATGTATAGCAGAGTTTCTGCACAATATGGTTTGAATGAATCAGTCCAGCAAGATGCAGCTTCACTGTGCAGGGAAACAAAAGACCCATCTCACAGGTGCCTTCATGACAGTCACAAAAAAGATTACCTCTATTGCCTAACACACACTATATTTGCTTTATTTTCATATAAATCTAAATATTTTAATTTTTTTTTTATTTTGACCATAACAGTAAAACTAATTACCCACTGCATAAATCTTTTTCTGTGGGGTAGATTTCTAGTTTGGAGTTTTGTATATTTGGGCTTTTTTGTTACTATTCCTTGCTTTTACTAGCTTTAGAATGCTGCCATTCACCAAACTTGGAAATTATCACAACAATCTAAATTTTCACATAATAAAAATATTTATTGTCCTCAGGCACAAAATATTTATCCATTTGTTCAAAATCTCATTTAAATGAAAAATATGATCAACATTTAATCATTTCTTCAGAAAATAACATTCAGTCATGCCAAATTTTCAATGAACTTATTCATACTGATTCTAATAAGCTGAACAACTTGTTTTGGCTGCAGCTATCTTTTTTTCCATATGGAAGTGCTTCTACTAGCTTTCTTCCAGATTATGTGGTTGAGAGGAGGATGTGGAGAAAAGTCCTCTGTTGTTTTTTGTGGCACAAATTCATTTTAGGAGCTGAAACATGCAACATAAATTGCTCTCAGTAAGCCTGAATCCCAAGGGCACGTTTTGGCATTATGACAACCAAATCTTTACCTCAACAATCTGTGTATTCACAAAGTATGCAACAGATTTAAGGATGTATCCACTTTACACTAAGCATACATCTGCAGAGACAGCATATATTTTCACTTAAATGTATTGCACTACAGCCACTTCTTCAGTGTCGTGTACAAAGGTTAGGAAGGAAGACATTGGTGACATTACAGCAAAGAGAGCACACAAATCAGCACAGTGAGAAGAAAAATAGATGTAGTACAGAGTACAATAAAATTGCTATGAAAGAAAATGAAAGCTTTCTAATTACCTAAACCAAGAGGAAAAAAAAGTCTTTTGTACCAAATAAAAATAGAAATATTACTAAGAGAAATCCATAGCTAGGGTGCAATATCACAGCAGAATTTCGGTCCTTCTAAGAGTCAGCTATCACCAAAAGGAATATGCCTCAGCTCATCATAGCTTCAAATAGAAATTTCTGCAACCCCTTTTGTGTCAGAAATTCATTTTCAGTAGCTGACTAATGGCCACACAAGCCGTGGCACTAGCAAAAGGCAATGTAAATCTACAGCTTTTGAGAAGGAAAAAAGTAAACAATCTACTTCTTTGGGCATCCTGGTATAAAGGATTTCTGTGTCACATCTTTGGTGTCTTCTTTAGATTTTGAATTATCAACTGTCACATTACAGGGAGCAGAGTAAGCATTAGAAAGAGAAGGAAACCATCTTGACAAGACTAATCCCAGATGCAATGAATCTGGGTGGAACAGAGACCTATGAGGAAAAGAACAACTTCTGGATGACCATATCATATCTGGTACATTCAGGTTTCCGACACATACATGAAAAAACAGATGTGGAACCAGATAACAGAACAAAGAAATTAAGAATTTCAAATAAATTCCTAAATTGTCTTAATAGATTACTTTAAAAAAGGTATAGAACCATCCAGATTACATTGTATAATTGTTTTAACACAGTAAATACTAAAACAGCGGTTTTCAAGAACTGGAACAGACTTCTTGAAAAGTTTATGTGTACTGAGCCACAAAATGGAATATAAAAGAAATAGGGAAAATTAACAACAGACACAAAAGCCAATCTACTGAAGGAATAAACTTTTACAGGCAACAAAAAAAAAAAGGAAAGGCAAAATATCCCACCAAACCACCCTTGCTGAAAAATAATTCTTTAAAGTATTTTTTCATGTGCATCAAATCAAATTATACTTAACAGAACATCATTCATATGTGTATATGGAATAGAAATAGCTCTGTAACTAATGGTGGTAGAAATGCAAAAGCTTCAAAGACTATAAAATATTTCTAAAGCATCTGAATTCTAGCAAAAGATTATCATCTGAGCTATTTTGAGTTACTTCTGGATCTGTAACACTGAGCAGGAAACTTCTCAAGAACAGCCTCTCTTGCCAGAATTTCAGACTTTTTTTTGGTCAGCTGAAAACTCTGGGTTTTTCAAATGTGCTCACTGTTGGCCTGAACTTTGAACCTGGGAAGGTCAGTGGAGAAAGCTCTCCTACTGACTTCTGTGAGAGGGAGTGAGACCTTGTAGCAAGCAATTTAGAAAAGTTCTACACATGGTGAGAGCATTTTTAAGGCATTTCAGCATTCTGTTGTCTCCAAGTTTGAGTAATTTTCCAGAGAAAGATACATGAGGCATAGAACTTTCCATTTTATCTAGAAGTTTCTCCATTCTCCATGTGCTTAAGTTAACTTTAGAAAGTTGACATACTGAAAATTCCTCAAATTACATAACACTAACAGATCCTAAAGGTGATTATATAAATCTTTAAATTTTTTTTAGCTTGGAAGGTAAAATCAAAGTTTAAAGTTAAAAAGCTTGCAGTGCTTTCTCCTTTCTTTGAGGTCAGAAAAATTGCTGGACAAATGTGCTGGTTTATGGTACACATGTAAAAAAAATACACCTATTAGAACCCACAAGTAAGCAGGTTATTTAAGGAAAAAAAAATAATAAATTATCAAATATCATGATCAAATATGATAAGTTCCTGTGAAAATATTTTTTTTTCCTTCTAAGAGATTTTATTCAATAAAACATGATGGATTCCATGTAGGGAACTTGGCAAATACAGAAGTGATCATGGCACAGGTCTTACTTCTTTCAAGTAGGATGTCATATGCATCTTAGGCTGTATGAGCTGAGCTGAGCTGTCCGCAAGTAACTATCACAGAGAAGCTGATTCAGGCAGAATACACACAGCTGAACCAGTACATATTTCCAATCCAGCAGAGCTGTGGCTGAAAGCCAAAATGGCAAGTAACATCAAAGCATTTTGCAAGCCAAGTGAGGTGAATGATAATGATCTGCAACAGTGTTTTTCACATTGTAGTTCACGAGACAGCCCAGTCCCTACAAGCAGCTGGCATCAGCAAGGCCCAAGAAACACCTCAGGTGGTGGTGCTTCCTGTTGGTTATTTTGGAATGGGTTGTGCCAGAAACAGATTACATTGGTGGTGTCCTGTTGTGGGTTAACCCCATAGGCAGCTAAGGCCCACAGCACTGCTTGTTCACTCATCCCAGCTGGGATGGGGAAGAGAGTTGGAAGGGCAAAAATGAGAAAACTCATGGGTTGAGATAAAGACAGTTTAATAGGGAAAGCAAAGTTGTGCATGCAAGCAAAGCAGAATAAGGAATTCATTCAATACTTGCCATAGGCAGGCAGGTGTTCATTCATTTCCAGGAAAGTGGGGCTCCACCACATGTAACCACTACTTGGGAAGACAAAAGCCATAACCCCAAATGTTACCCCTTCCTTCTTGTTTCCCCCAACTTTTATTCTTGAGCATGATGTCATAAAGTATGCAATATTTGTTTGGTCAGTTGGGGTCAGCTGTCTCAGCTTGCTCCTCTCCCAATTCACCCACCCCAATTGTTTAGGTCGTTAAAAAGGTTAAGATCATCAAGTCCAACCATTAACTTAGCACTGCCAAGTCCATCACTTAACCATGTCCCTAAATGCTATATCTCTTTTAAATACCTCTTGATGACTCAACTACTTTTGTGAGCAGTTTGTTCTAATCTTCACACTTTCAGTGAAGATTTTTTTCCTAGTATTCAATCTAAACCTCCTCTGGTACAACATGAGGCCATTTCCTCTTTTTCTGTTGTCTTAATTTTCATTTCTTAGGAGAAGAGACCAACACCCACCTAGCTCTCTAGTTGTAGAGAACAATAAGGTCATTTTCTCCAGGCTATAAAAAACCAGTTGCCTTACCCAGGCCTCGTTTGATTTGTGCGCTAGACCCTTTGAGGGTTCCCCCTTCTTTGGACACACTCCAACACCTCAATGTCTTTCTCGTAGTGAGGGGCCCAAAAGTGAAAACAGGAGAACAATCACTTCCCTAGTCCTGCTGGCCACACTATTTCTGTTACGAGACAGGATCACAGAATCACAGAATCATAAGGGTTGGAAGGGACCTCGAGAGATCATCAGATCCAACCCTTGGTGCTTGGCCACCTGGGCAACACTGCCTGGTCATATTCAGCTGGCTGTCAACCAACACCCCCAGGTCCTTTTCCACCAGGCAGCTTCCCAGCCACTCTTCCCTGATTCTGTAGCATTGTATGGGGTTATTGTGACCCAAGTGCACAATGCAGCATTTAACCTTCTTGAACCTCATAAAATTGACCTTGGTTGATTGATCCTGCCTGTCTATTTTCCTCTGCAGAGCCTTCCTACCCTACCCTACCCTACCCTACTCCTGCATAATTTGGTGTCATCTGCAAACTTACTGAGGGGGTACTCAATCCCCTTGCCCAGATCATTGATAAAGATATTAAAGACAACTGGCCCAAATACTGAGCCCTGGGTAACACCAACCACTTGTGACTGACCACCAATTGAATTTAACTCCATTCACCACAACCCTGGGCCCAGGCATCCAGCCAATTTTTTTACCCAGTGAAGAGTATGCTGGTCTAAGCTACAAGTAGCCAGTTTCTACAGGAGAATGCTGTGGGAAACAACTGTCAAAGGCTTTCTAAGTCTGGGTGGACAAGATCCGTGGCCTTTCCCTCATGCATTAAGCAGGTCAACTTGTTGCTTGGTCAAGCACAACCTGCCTTTCATGAACTCATGCTGACTTCACCTGTTCACCTAGTTGCCCTGTATGTGCCACATGATGGCACTCAAGCTGATGTATTCCATAACCTTCCCCAGCACTGAGTTCAGACTGACAGGCTGGTAGTTCCCCCCCGACACGATCCTCCTTCTGGCCATTCTTTTATATGGGCATCACATTTGCTAACTTCCAGTCAACTGGAACCTTCCCAGTTAGGCAGGACTGCTGATAAATTATAGAAAGTGGGTTGGTAAGCACTTTTTCCAGATTCCATAGTAATCTTGTATGAAACCCATCCATCCCCATATGTGTGTGTCTAAGTGGTGTAGCGGGTCACTATTTCCCTTGGATTATGGGGGCTTCGATCTGTTCCCTGTCCCTGTCTTCTAGCTCAGGGGGTTGTGTACCCCAAGAAAGACTGGTCTTACTATTGAACACTGAGACAAAGAAGTCATTAATTAAGTTCTCCAGTCTTTTCCTCTTTCTTGTGCAACACTAGCTTACTCACTTGCAGAGCAGTGTGAGAAATAGAAAAGGCCTTGATGCTGTGCAAGGACTGTTCAGCAATAGCTAGAACATCAGTGTGTTATCAACAGTGGTTTGGTCACAAAACCAAAACTAACTCTATCCCAGTCAAAACCAGCACATCTTGCCAGTTCTCAAAGGTGATATACCCAGAAGTTTCCCTAAAGTTTCCAGCATAAGAATGAAATCATTCACAGTCACTGTGGTGGGTTAGCCCCAGCTTGCAGCCAAACATCCACATAGACTCTTGCACATTCCCCTGCCTCCAGCAGGATGGAGCAAGAAAACAGGAAGGACGAAAGAATGAGAAAAACTGTGGATCAGAATAAAGACAAGGAGATCACTTACCAACCACAGTTGCAGGCAAAACAGGCTTTTGAGAATTTAACTTAGAGCAAATTATTTTAAATACTTGAGGACAATATTTGAGCACTGGAAAACAAATACAACAACAGCAAAAAAGAAACAAACATTTACACACTTGGGGAAAACATCTTTCCTCCCCTTCTCCCAGTCTCAGCTTCCCACTGATAACCATCTTATTTCCAGGAAACTCTCCTTCACATTCACAGTCTCAGCTTCACTTTTTCACTACAGACACCTCTCCTCCAGCCCTTGATATATCATCACAGGTTACACTCAATCCTTTCAGTGAGACAAATAGCAGTGTGGGCAGTCATGGTATACTGCTTCCCTTCTGTTGCTCCTTCCTTCCCACTTTTTTCTTATGCTTCATTGTAGGTCCTTCAACAGGCTGTACTCTCTTCAGAAAAGTACATGCTCTGGTGTAAACTCATCCATGGGTCTCAGTCCCTTTGGGAATATATCTGTGCAAGAAGTTTGTCTGACGGGGTCAGCTTAGGCCTGTGGTGGGTCCATGTGGAGCTGTCTGGAGCCATCTGTGTCCAGTGCAGAGCAGCTGCTGACCTCCCACAGAAGCCATGCCTGAATTCCCCTCCTCACTCCCGAATTCTTGCCACCCACACCCAACACTTATCATGCTACACAGTCCTTTTCTGTTTGCTGGTTTCCCCTAGCACAAACAGATAGGGGAAAAATAAATACTTTTCCTCACTTCTGACCCATATCAGGAACTGAGTATTCCAGAATAATGAGTAGTCAATTTCATAATTTCCAAATGCCATATGTGTGTACATATGGAAATTCGATATAGAAATCAGTGTTCCTGTGGAGAAAGTTTGAACCCATCTGACACATCACTGTATTTTCTCATATCTTTAACCTGTCATAACTGCAATAAAAAACCAATTTTCTCTGAAGGTTTTGAGGCATCTTTGCACCATTAGTATAATGCTGTAGAACTCTGCCTAGTTTTACTGTTGACATTATTACAAACAATGCCTAGTCTCAGAGCATTCAACATTTGAATCAGGGAGTTATTTTGGTAGAAAAAAAAATTTCTTATAGCATGAAGTAGTGACAAAAGAAATCCTCCAAGCGAGTCTGATTTTAATAAGTCTTGAATCATGCTTTTCCAAACCTCTGGACTTTTGAGATTCTGCCATTACTAAAAACCTCTTTCTATAGCACCTCCCTCCAATAATGGATCCTAGTTATTTAAATATATGCCTAAATTGCTACGGGTTTCTATGCCCTATGTGCATTTTTGTTTCAAATCTTTTTTTTAAAAGAAATATACTTCTATTGTAATAGAAGTAGATGTCACTCAAAAACTTCAAGGACAGTGATTACTATTCCCATTGACAAGGGGAAATGGCATGAAGCTGTGCCAGGGCAGGTTCAGATTAGATGTTAGGAAAAGAGTTGTCAGGGCCTGGAACAGGCTGCCCAGGGAAGTGATTGAGTCACCATCCCTGGATGTGTTTAAAAAATGGGTAGATGAGGAAATTAAGGATATGGTTTAGCATAGGACAAGAATGGTTGGACTCGATGATCTTAAAGATCTTTTCCAACCTTGTGATTCTGTGATTCTGTGATTCAAAGACACAGTACAATTTCTTGATTCAAAGTAAGCGTTAGAAATGTCCCAGTCTGCATTTGCCTTCAATTCTGAATTTTCTAGGAAATCTGAGTATGTTTCATAATCTTCCAACTGAATACTATGATCCAGCAGTTTTTGTGTTATTGCCAGAGCTCAGTTCCTCTGAGAATAATTTTTTGTAGTCTGTAGACAGCCCTGTCTGATAAGGTCATGAATAGAAAAGTTCTACTTTATACAAATAAGGAAGAACTCCCTTTCATTGTTGACTGTGATATTTGAAATACAGGAAAGGATTATTATTCAAAAATCCTATTTCTATGCTGATCACATTCTCAAACACATGCAATTTAAGTCACAATTACATTTAATATGCAGACACAGTTATAGTTTAATATAAGTACACAGCTCAGCAAGGCAAAAGAGAATATTGAGAGATAAATGGTGTTTACTACTGAAAGAGTGATACAAATTATTGTTAGATGACATTATACAAGTACATAAATGTATCGACCTACAAATTAGGAAAAATGCAACGGATAACACAGACAGAAAGCAATATTGACTTCTCTCATAGACTTCTCGGTTTCAGAGGAAAGACACAATACAAGTACAGTCTTGTGGTCATTTTAGGACTAGAACTCACTGCTCTTTCTTCATTCTCCTTTTCAAATCACAGGACAGTTTCAAAAGGCAACTTTTTCAAAAATAACTAGTGACTTTTGACTGTTCGACTCAAGCTTCCTGACATTATCAGGCTTCATATTACAGTGATGTCAGAAAACCAAGTCCCTGAGAAGTATCTCAGCTACTGAAATATTCCATATCAATCACTTGAGAGTACCTACTTCAGATCATTATCATGTGAATAGCATTACTTCCTTTTTTCCTGTTTGTCAGCATCATCTTCTTAGTCTGTAAACTCCTTGGAGAAAAGTTATTTCTTGCTGTACGTTTTGCACAGTTGTTGCCACAGTGGGGCACTGACCTTGCTTAGGACTCCAGTTATCTTCAGTATGATTAATTGCAATTAGCAGATAGAACAATAAGAGAAATACTTTGATGTTCCATTCAATGCTTAAAGACAGATATGCATTTTCAGTTGGATTTGCAATGCAGGGCTTACCAGTCAAAAAGTAATCTATAGAAATCCATTTGGAGGGTAAAATAAATTAGATCCTTTCACATAAAACTGTCGTAGACATTGTCACATGAAAAACAGTCCATTTTTGTGTTAATTTATGACTTGGCATAAGGCACCATTGGTTAGTCTTGATGATGGCAGCTGAGAATTTTACAGTAGGACATCCCTAACTTAAGACCTTTGGGATTTTGCCTCATGGGATTTTGTACCACTGACTTCAATGAGAAGAACATTGTATTATCATGAAGTTATATCATTGTATAAATTATCTTGATTAATTAATGAGTTTAGTAATAACTTTGACAGAAACATTGGGGAGAAGGAACAATTAAGAGGCATTTACCACCAGAAACATTTACATAGAGAAATTTCTTCCATGTTACTTTGTGTCCTATGTCAGTAAAGTGCAGTAATTTATAAACAGGAACATCTCAATCTCAAATCTTGCTCCTTTTAAATTGGCAACTACAGGAAAATAGAAGAAACCAGTGTTTACTTTCCAGCTATGTATATTGCAAATAATGATGTTTTGAAAAATAATCAGATGCTCTTAAACGTTTACCAATTTATTTGGAAAGGTATAAAAGTAAAATGATTCTTTTTCCTATGTAAGACAGAAGTTCAAAGTGTGGCTTACAGTAACCCATTAAAGCACAATCCTTAACACATCTCTTCTGCAAGCTACCTCTGATAACAGATTACCATTGCAGCTCATTGCAGCATCTTATCACTATCCATTACAATATTCATCACAACATTTTAAATCTGTGTTACTGAAGCAACCTTCTACAGAGATTTTGCTGTGCTATCTCATCAAAACCAAAATAAGAAAGAGCCAAATGCATGTTATGGTTTGTCTGCATGACTCCAGCTCAAATAAAATGTCACTGTAGATTGTCCAAATCACTATGAACAAATGCAGTCTTCAAGCCTGGTGTAAAACATCCCTAGATAAGACTCTAAGACTATCAAATGCAGCTTTGGGACACGCTTTTGTCCCCTTCATCTTTAAGCTCATAGTGAAATCCAATTATCCACAATTTAGCTGCTGCCAGCGATTTGTGTACACTTGTGTTGCAGAGGAGGATTTTTTTGTATGACTCAAATGTAAAACTTGAGCTTACAAGCCAAAAACATCTTCAAAAGAAACCCGTGAAATGCAACAGTAAAAGCATGAGACAGGACTCATAACACAAAAAACCATGGCAAAAAATGCAAACAGTTTCTAAGCACATATATTAACTTTCATCTCAATGATAATTTCTTTTCAATGTAATCTGCAAAATGCAATTTGCTTATTTTGTTCATAAGTTAAAAAAAAGAAAAACAAACAAAGAAACAAATCCAAACCAAACAGAATCACAGAATCACAGAATCACAGAATCGTAGGGGTTGGAAGGGACCTCAAGAGATCATCGGGTCCAACCCCCTTACCAAAGCAGTCTCCCTAACAAACATAACATTATATGTAAAAAAAATTTCTTCCAATAAGAACAGGACTTAGGAAAATACTGGATAGAGCTATATAAAGTTCTGAATTCCAGAACAGAAACAACTAGGATCTAAAAGAAGTGAGCCATTTTCCAGAAATCAAATGCTTGTTTGTGTATTGCTTTTTGACATTGTTTACACATTTGGAATATTTTATTTCCACTGGATTTAAAAATATAATAAAAGGTCTAATAATTTAGACCTTTGGTTCCGTGCAATTGAAGCCATCCAGAACAAACCTTTTTAGAATATTACTTTAGGATACAAATATTTTCAGTTTCATTATATTATTTTGAGAAACCACTCTGGCAACTGAGACTCTGTAGTGATTAAAAAGCTTTTTCTAGTCCTCTTTACATTCTAAATTTCTTCTACCAGGTGAGAAGGCAAGGCTGTTTATTTGATTCTCTTTAAGCATTCCTCGAAATACAGCCACTGGCCTTAAATAGCTGTAGACCACCACTAGAACAACACTGTTTTGTTTAGCTGTTGGCATCTTTCTGGAATGCATTTCACATTCTGACTTGCATTACATTGTCTTGGACACATGCTTTTAGTCACATGATACTCTAACAGTTTTGAAATCAAATTTATTCCAATAATTTATTTCATGGAAACATATCCTAAGAAATATCAAAAGATTTTCTACTAGATTTTCTTCCCAGTGTAATTGTTCTAGTGAGACTTTAGAATCTCATATTGAAACAGAAATTATGCACAAGATTTAATTAACAGCATTTCATTTTGGATAGCATTTGAATATATAGGCAGAAAAAGGAGGTTTATACAAAAAAATTCTGATTTCAAAGCAAAAGTTATTTGGTAGGATAATACTTGAGAGTTGTAACTCTGCTACAATCACATATACAAAACAGATAAAATTCGTGGAGTATAACAGTAATTTCTTGGCATTCTATTACTAGTTTGGGCAAAACCAATATTCTGTCTAGGAGAAGGGGGACAACCAGGATGTCACACAAACCTCTGCTGCTGCTGGAGTACATCAAAGCTCTTAAAAGCATTGTATATTACATCAGACAGGTCAAGTGGCCCTAACCTAGAACTAGACACTGCAAGAAACATGTAACTATAAGAGCAGAGGAGAGAAAAATTAGCTTCCAACCACAATTCACAATGATAAAATCCCAGCTAATCTCACATGCCCTCTGAATGTCTTCTGTTTCAGTGACCCGGTCATATGGGCTACAGGGTGTATTTCTATGCTAATCAGCTCGAATGTCTAACTTTAAACAATCTACTGCAAAACCACAGCGTTTTAGAATATAAATTAATAGTCATTTACTTTAAGTAAAGGTTCTGTGTTTTGCAGGATATGTAGTGAAACAATAAATCCTAAACCATAAAAAACTAACAGGGAAACATAACACATGCACAGCCTTCAGGCCCAGGATAAAATGTGGTACCTAAACCCTAGACCCAAACATTCCTATTTATATACAGACTGTGAGAAGAACTCCTTGAGAGAAGCCCTGCTAAGAAGGATCTGGTTGTCATGGTGGATGAGAAACTTAACATGATCCAGCAGTGTGCTCTTGCAGCTCGCAAGGCTAATGGTATCCTGGGCTCCATCAGAAGAAGGGTGGCCAGCAGGGATGGGGAGGTGATTGTCCCTCTCTACTCTGCCCTTGTGAGGCCCCATCTGGAGTCCTGTGTCCAGATCTGGGGCCCCCAATACAAGAAAGATGTAGAGCTCTTGGAGAGGGTCCACTGGAGGGCCACAAAGATGATTAGAGGGCTGGAGCACCTCCCCTATGAAGAGAGGCTGAGGGAGCTTCTCTTCAGCCTAAAGAAGAGAAGGCTGTGGATAGACCTCATTGCAGCCTTCCAGTACCTGAAGGGAGCTTATGAACAGGAGGGGAATCAACTTTTTAAAAGGGTAGACAATGGCAGGACAAGGGGGAATGGATTAAAGCTAAAGGAGGGGAGGTTAAAATTAGATATTAGGGGGAAGTTTTTTACAGAGAGAATGGTGAGGTGCTGGAACAGGCTGCCCAGAGAGGTGGTGGATGCCCCATCCCTGGAGGTGTTCAAGGCCAGGTTGGATGGGGCCCTGGGCAACCCTGTGTAGATCCAGGCCTGGAGGTTGGTGGTCCTGCCTGTGGCAGGAGGGTTGAAACTCTTGATCCTTGGGGTCCCTTCCAACCCAGACCATTCTATGATTCTATGATCCTATTGCTCCCCAAGCTGAGTGCCTTCCATCCACTTGTTATATTTTTACCATCCCTGTTACCATTGTGAAAAGATTTCATGACTTATCAAGTCAAGTATGGTTATGTATGTTTGCCAGCTTTCAGATATGCAGTATAAATGGTAATTATAACTATTCTAAATGATACATCTTACCAGTGCTTCCGATTCAGTGAGTTAACCTTAAATGGAAGGCAGATTTAAAGATGAACAATTTACTAAGATAAAGGAAAACAGAAAATATAATTAATCATTTGCCTATCCTTCAACCCTAGTTTACTAAACCATGGTGCAACTTTATTGAGCTCAAAATTGAAGGGTGACAGGGTTAATACATAGCTTTAGACCTCATGGTTTCATTAGCAAACACATTACAGACTGCAAAGCTGAACTGACAGTAATGCTAGGCCCAAACAAAGTAAATAATTACTGGCTTGGCAAAAGAGGAAGCACTTGCAGAGTTTGTTTACATTTGATTTTTGGAAAATTCATGTTGGCAACAAGTCAAATACAGTTTGACTAGTAACTGTGACAATTGCTCACAGATGCAGCTGGAAGAACAACAAAAGAATGGATTTATGGTTCTTTTCTCCCCTGCATTTTTCCCCTTTGTTGTCTTTTTTCTTGTGTTATTTCTTCTATCTTTCTCTGTTTCTTCTCTTCCCCTCCTCCACCCCCACCCCCCTTCTTTTTTCTTTTCTTTTCTTTACCATTTTGGATCAATAACAAACTTGTAGCCACAAAGATAAGTGGGGTTTCATGTCAGATGGGCCTTGGAATGTAGAAAAATCTCATGTTGCATTTTGTCTTTTGGCCATATATTGCAAAAGTCACAGCTGTGCTCAAGCTGCACTCATAAAAGCCTTGCTCACTGACAAACATATGAGTGCCCTCGATTCTTGTAGGCCTATACCAGATTTTCAAGAGAAATACACCACTTCCGTGCTGGTGCACTGTTAAGAAACTCAATCAGATGCCAGGGTCTAGAATTCTGTCTAGCCTTAACTCCTTTTCTACAATTTATTGTCTGGCTTTATAGGAGAACCTGAACATATTGCTTGGAATTCAAATATTGGAATTTAAATGTTCTTATCAAAATGGAAAATAATTCATCAACCTGTAGTTGATCTAGAAAATTTATGAAATTGCAGTTCCCTTCACAAAATTTTATAGAGAATGCAATTATTCTAATCACTGAATATATTCAACCTCCTAATATGTAGTAGTATGAGAGGATAAAGAATCCGTAAAAATCAAGCATTAATAAAAAAGCTCACCTAGGTCCAATCATATAACATAGTCAACTAATTATAAACAGTAGACAGTAATCATGTAAACTCAAGAAAAGTTTGCAAGCAGAAAACAACAGTAATTGTTAGATTTCACTTTCAGTCACCATACGCTGAGTTTGATCAATTTTCGTCATGTCACCTCATTTCATTAAGTGAATATCACACAGGAAAACTAAGAGTCCTAGTGTGATCAACAGAAATCTACTTTATCTTCCCTACCTTAGTGACCTACCAAACTGAAGCCTCATTAACTCATGCTTCTAAATACTAGTAACAAAATATTTTTCAATTAAGCATACAGACCCTAAACAGAAACTTTAGTGATCACTTGTGTATCTTAGCTATTTTACAGTTATTTACAGTGTATTTTTACAGTATGTTAATATCACTATATTTCTATAGTCTGAAAATAATTAAAATACAGACTTAAATTACATTTCAATATTTCAAAGAGCAAGTATAAAATAACAGTTATTTTATTTCAATGCTCATTGCATTTGTCTCAGGAAAACAGAATGAGAAGGAACAGTCCTTTCTGAAGAGTGATCAGGCTAGGATAGGATATACTAGGCATATATACTCCTTCAAGACTGATTGTGTATGAAAAGATTGTCTCAGCTTGCTGGCATTCACTAAGGACCAGAAAGGGCTATGTGTGCTGTCTTTTAAAGCTATATATACATTAGCATATGAATATTGCATAAGAGATTGTCCTGTGACTAAGATACGGCTTCAGTTTTCTTTAACTGTTCCATTATTGTCTGTGTAGGAGAGAGAGTGTGTAGGAGCAGGGACAAAATATCTGTGGAAAGCTGCAATGTATGAGCATTCTCAATTGAAATAAATGAAGTGATTCAGTAAAATTGAGTATTGTTAATTGATATCATCATTACTAAATTTTCAAGTAAAATGTTCGAAGAAAGTGAGATATAAAAGGTTTAGAGCTATTAAAGTTTTCAATAGCTGCAGGAAAAAAGTACATTTGTAAATACAAATTTAACCAGAGAAAAATCCATAACAAGAAAAAACAATGAGAAAATGGCATGGTGGAAAGTACTTCCAGGCGATGTATGAACAGAGTGCAATATTGATTATGGTATATTCTAGTCAATATACAGATATTCCAATCTGTATGATTTAAATGCAGTGGCTTTGATGGCCTAAAGGGAACATTTCTTCACTGAGTGCAGAGGTTAGATACCTGTGCTCTAACTGTGGAGATGTGAGCAGTCTAATTATTATGGGGAATCAACTTACACAAATGCCCAAAATGCTAAATATCAAGGAGGAAGGCAACTCTGGCAGAAATGTCTTTTTTGATTAACACAAACATTATTTGAGTAAACCTATAATGACATTTTAACAATATTACATTTATCATCTCAATATCAGTAAGCATCCTCTAAATATATGCCTCTTGTTAGTGAACTGTAAAGAACATTGGTGAACTACATGGAAGTCTGAATTTCTTTGTAGAGAAACATCATCATTACATTCAGTGTGTTCTATAAAAAATATTTGGTTTTTCCTTACCTTTTGCCCAAAACTCATCAATACTATTTGGACATCAGAAAATTCACCTTACTATGGGCACTTTTTTGAGAAATAATCAGTAGGAATTATTCTAAATCTCCTCCAGAACTCACTGTCTTCTGCTGATGGAAGACCTGTGCATAGAATAAGTGACTGTGAGTCAGTGAGTGACACCTGAATTGAGTTTACTTTTTCCCTTCCCCAGCATAGGAAACTGGCTTGAAATAGCACCTTCTAAATCTGCACAGTTCTTAAAACCATATCTGCCATGAGGTTTGATTCTCTGAAACTGCCTTTCCAGGTTTGATGAGAGTCTCAACAATTTGTCAGGAGAGTGATGTCAGGTTTCACAGTTAGGGTCAATGCCAGTTCATGTCTTTGCAACTGCCCTGTACTCCACAGACCCAAACTTGTTTGATCTCAGTCTTTACCATCTGCTATCTCATGACTAAACGAGAGGAGTAATTTCCCAAAATCAGGTAAACATCACCTATATTAATACAGGTCTGGGTTGGTGTGCCCCATGAGCGTTTTAATCTTTCAAGAGATGTAAAGTTGTTCTCTATTGTTTGATAAATTAAAAAGGTTTTTTAGTTTAATATTTTATTTTTAGGAAGATGAAAATTGAAATGCCTTGGTGGAAAAACAATCCATCTGCACTACTTATAACCTGACCAGAGTTTTAGATGGTCATCGACATCACTGCTCTACCACTTTATGATATGCAGAATTCATTTGTTGAATTCAGTGGTAAATACAGATGCTTAACATATCTTAGTATCAGGCACATATAAAATAAACCAAGCTATGCATACAAACACATATATCTAATAGAAATCCAAGACTTCCTCAGTAATATGCAATGTGTTCCACTAATCCATTCCAGTGATAAATCCCAGCTAACAGTAATAAATGTTTGGGTATGCATCCAAAAGTGTTTGAAAATCAACATAATTTTCCATTTTTAGAACAGTTGTGAGCTATTTTCCAAAATTAAATAATATTTGCAAAAATGTTTTAGAGCAAATCTGAGCAATTTCTGTGCTCATCAGCAATTTATAGTTGAGACAGAATGAGAAGAAGGTTTTCAGGAGTGGCATCTGATTTTTTAGACTTACTCTGAGATGTCAGATAAATACATTGTATCAGAACATCCAATATCAAGAATATCAAGGAAAACCATAATTAAGGTTGACTAAATGTAATGTCTCTGTCTTTACTAATACAATGCATCAGTATATGTGACAATATACTAACAAAAATGTTGGGATGGCACTGATAGACAGATTCTACATTTACTCTAGGATTACGCTTAAAGTTATCAGCAAGCTCTAGGTTGAACATGCCCTGAATAATCTGGAACGCCTGGCAGTTAGAAGTTTTTATATGTTCGGGGACTTTCATAACTGAACCAAAGGAAATAATTTAGGATGCTAAGAGACTGTTAATAATTTTAATACCACAGAGCTATTCTACTTAACATTTGGGAGTTGAATATATGTGAAATATCAAGAACTGGAGTAAAGTCTTCTGAAGTAAGGGAAGAGCAGTTGAAGTGAACACTTTGCTCAGGGGAAAAAAGAACAGCATTTGATTCCACTGCTCTATCTTGTGGCCTTCATAAAGAGCATTTCCAAAAGCGAGTAAGTATCAATAGTATTTATCGTGCCTTGGTGAGATCTTAGCAGAGTTTATCTGAGATTAATTCATTGTAAAATGAGTGGAAAAGAAAATAGACTTCAATAGCAATTCAAACATATGCAGTACTGCCTGGAGAAAGCAGAAAAAGCAGTTACCCACAGTTGTCTGGTATATTGGTTGGTTGATTTAAAGATTTTTTTGATGACCTCAAGAAAATAGGTCTGAGTTTAATCAAATTTAGCACAGACTACTTTTTAAGAAGCAGAATGCTTGAGTTAGGCTTAACATTGGAGAACTTTGTGCAGTTGTGCTTAACTACCATACTTACAAAAGAGAGGAAGCTGAAGTGAATCACTAGGGTTCAGACTACTGAATGTTGCAGTCTAAGACGCTGACAGTCAAAACAGAAAATAAGCAGATGAAAAAGAAGAAACTACTCAATGAGTCCATCCTTTTTGCTTAAAATGCATTTTAATTTGTCTCTGTAATGTGATCATGTCTTTGCACACTCATAGTACTAGTCAGGATTATGAAGTCTGATGTGAATTTTCAGATATTCAGATGTATACTAAGTAGTATAAAAACTCATGCAATATGAAGTTAAAATATTTTTTTCTTTCAAATATATAATCACAATCTAAAACATAACAAGTTTTGTTTTCTCTTACTAAGGCAAAATAATAAATGGAATGAGATCAAATAGCTATATTATAGTAAAATACAGATAAAAAAAATAAACCAATACATTGTTACCAAGATCCACTTTTGATATGACTGTAACAAGCCATCACTGAGTAAGTCAATAATCTTCTTTTAATGTCATCTCCATTTTCTCTCTGCTGTTGTCTTTTGCTTTTCACTGGTCTGTTGCTTCTTGATTTTGCTATGAAGAATTAGATCAAAATATCTTTGAGAAGGGAACCTCACAGAGTTTCTGAATACAATAAACTGCCTAGCCCAAACTGGGGAGGTGTGAAATAATAAACAGGCCAGCGAACCAGCCCTCACAATACATCATCTCCCAGTGGCTTGCAGTAATATTTGAATGCATTGTTCCAGCTCATAAAATCTGGCCATAATGCAGTACTTCGGGGAATCAGGAAATATTGAAATTGCTGTCACCGTTGATTCTGTCTACATTATACCAGGGCTGAGTCTGATGTGGCTAAGGGACATAGGTACCACTTCTGCTGTGTTTCCTCAAACAAAAGCAGTCAAGCAAGTCAAAGCAGATATTTCCTGCTGCACCTCCATGAGCTTTCATATTGCCCTTCAGCAGACCAAAGGCTTACCTGGCCCATCAACCAGATTTTGACCTTCTCTTGGTTTTGTTGTCAGAAGAAACAGCAAGATAACCAGAAATTCAGGTCTAAGACCTAGCTAATAGCTGAGAGGTATTAAGGAATAATATTGGGCATGGATTTAGAGCACCAACAGAACATCTACTGGTTATTGAATTGGTACAAACCTACTCTTGGCTTAAAACTATAAAAAATATCTGTGAAAGAATAACTTTGTCACCATATGTTTTCATACCACATTGAGTATCCTTTTTATTTCTGCAGTCAATATAAAAGACAGTGAAGGCAAAGCAGAGTAAAAATCATGTTGTATTGCATTTTGAGGGAAAAGCTTTGCTGCATTTACCTCAATGTGAATTGTCTTCCTAATGACAGCTGATACTCTGGTCAGAGGATGTCTAAGCACTCTATTACTAATCATGAAGGACACTGATGTATTTTTGTATAAAATCAAGCAGATTATCCTAAACCACCTTCTGCAATAGCTTTAAGTGATGAAGCAGTTCCAGTATGAGTTCAGAGACCAGACAAACCACACACAAAAGGTTTTCTGTATTCCTCAGACTCTGGGAAAGTTTAAACCACAGTTCATGTGGATAAATCATGACATGCAAATCAGTGAACAAGCTACATTAATTCAGTTGTTATCTTGGTTTGTTTACATAGTGGGCAGAAGGCTGGATTTCATTTGTTCTGTTACACTGAAGTTGTGTGCACTCCAGGTGTCTATGTCAAAGCAAACACACATAAAATGAAAATGCTGCCTCAAAATTTACAAAGAAACCCAACCACAAATCTACACCAACTGAAGAAATTCATTGGCAGGGTTAGAGTTTTTAGTAGATCCTGTAGTAATAGGAAAAGAGATAATGATATTAAACTAAAAGAGGGAATATTCCAACCGAATATAAGGAAGAAACTTTATAATACGTGTGGTGAAACACTGGAACAGGTTGCCCAGAGAGCTGGTACATAGCCCATCCCTGGAAACATTCAAAGTCAGGTTGGATTGGGCTCTGAGCAACGTGATATAGTTGAAGTTGTTCCATAGTATTTAGATGCTTCTTAGATTAGACACCAGATCGTAGTTTTACATTTCAGTGCTTCTGTCCCATATTTCAGTTTTAACATGAAAATAATACATATTATTTTGCATAGTATTAATAGCTTCACTGTCATTGTTTAAATAAATGACAATATTTTGCATATTTTACATATGTAAGCCTGATTTTGGTAATCTTGTAATTAATATTTTTAATTGTTGAAAGCATGCATTTTAATTATTTGTATGTATTTCTACATTACATATGGATTCTGCAAACCTTTGGGTTTTATCCATGGACATATGGAGACTAGCCATTTATTATGACTTTTGCCTAGCTTAAAGTCATAGGAAGCTTAAATTGTACACCAAGAACTAAACTCTAAGTGCTTGCTCTCAGTTTCTTTATATAAAGATGAGAATTTTAATGTCTTTTTACAGACATTCACCTGGGTGATCACATTTTCCTCAAATCACTAAAATTTTCTCAGTTCCATAAATAGTGTAAATCAAGAATTCCAAATAATCTTAGTCCAATTTTAGGCACACTGCTATCAACTATGTTTTCAAGATGGGAAATCATCATTTCAGACTTAATTAATCTCTTTTTTCCATTGTCTCTTCTACGGAAAAAAGATATACTTTACCAAATAAAATTACATAAATCCATGTCACAGCAGGATAGACTGCTAGTCATGTTTGGATTTACGAATAGGCAAAGCTCACAAATTACACCGTTTAACAATGCCACACCTGAGTTAATCTTTACTGTCAGCCACAGTCTGTTCCTAAGAAAGAAAACCAATTGTTGACTCTTGTTTGTTAATATGCTGAGCTATGAACCTTCAGGCAGACAGGATCAGAGCAAAGTAGAGCTTTGCTCTGCAGGTACAACCAGCCTTTTATACAACAGTGCATGCTGGTGTTATTTACTTCTTTCTTAAAATACAACAGTAACGATGTAGCAGGCTCCTATTCTGTTTACTGGCCTCCAAATACAGAGGATTTATTTAACATTTACTATCAAGCTGACCTGCCTTATAATGACATATCATAATGGAGGAAATAAAAGAATCATATTCCCCTGCTTTTTCAGTGAAAATATAAATTTATGTTCAAAGATTCTATTTTTCTCTACTCATTAGATATAAATATGTCAGAGATACATTAAAATGGCATTCAATGTAGACTACTATTTTTAAAAAAAGTTGTCATTCTGCTCCTGCTGAATTGCTCATAAATTCAAGTTTGAATAAAGACATCAGATTACATTAAATGCATCTTGGTATCTATAACTTTCTGCAATGAATTAAAACTGGCTGATCATGTCTCAAGTGCATTTCATTTTCTGTTGATTCATGTACTGCAATATAACCTTCAAAATTCCCTTATGCCAACAAACTCACTCAGATATGCTGAGTGCAGGTGCAGATTAAAGTAGCTTTGAGATTGAAAACTGTATCAAGACATCAGATAATTCAGTAGAGGTATAAACAAAACCTGTAAATGTACAAATTACTGTTCATACCATCCACTGCTGAATTCAAAGGAGATATCTGGTGTAAGAAGATATATTAAACCAGGACAAACAGGTACAGTCACTATATTGAGATTATTTCATTCTGTTCCATTTAAGAATTTTCTGTTCAGGACTCAGCATTTAAAAATATTTACTCTTCTGTTCTTTGGAATCATAGAATCATAGAATGGTCTGGGTTGGAAGGGACCCCAAGGATCACAGAGTTCTAACCACCCTGCCACAGGCAGGGCCACCAACCTCCAGGCCTGGATCTACACAAGGTTGCCCAGGGCCCCATCCAACCTGACCTTGAACACCTCCAGGGATGGGGCATCCACCACCTCTCTGGGCAGCCTGTTCCAGCATCTCACCATTCTCTCTGTAAAAAGCTTCCCCCTAATATCTAATTTTAACCTCCCCTCCTTTAGCTTTAATCCATTCCCCCTTGTCCTGCCATTATTTACCCTTTTAAAAAGTTGAATCCCCTTCTGTTTCTATGCTCCAGGTACTGGAAGGCTGCAATGAAGTCCCCCCACAGCCTTCTCTTCAGACTGAACAAGCCCAGCTCCCTCAGCCTCTCTTCATAGGGGAGGTACTCCAGCCCTCTAATCATCTTTGTGGCCCTCCAGTGGACCCTCTCCAACAGTTCCACATCTTTCTTGTATTGGGGGCCCCAGATCTGGACACACTACTCCAGATGGGGCCTCAAGAGGGCAGAGTAGAGAGGGACAATCACCTCCCTGTCCCTGCTGGCCACCCCTCTTCTGATGGAGCCCAGGATACCATTAGCCTTGCGAGCTGCAAGAGCACACTGCTGGCTCATGTTAAGTTTCTCATCCACCAGAATCCCCAAGTCCTTCTCAGCAGGGCTACTCTCAAGAAGCTCTTCTCCCAGTCTGTATCTATGTCTGGGATTCTTCCGGCCCAAGTGCAACACCTGACACTTGACAGTGTTGAACCTCATTAGGTTCACCCAGGCCCATCTCTCCAGCCTGTCAAGATCCCTCTGGATGGCTTCCTTTCCTTTTAGGGTGTCGACCACACCACTCAGCTTGGTGTCATCCGCAAACTTGCTGAGGGGGCACTCAATTCCATCATCAATGTCATTGATAAAGATGTTAAAGAGAACCGGTCCCAAGACAGACCCCTGGGGGACACCGCTTGTCACCGGCCTCCACCTGGACATAGACCCATTGACCACTACCCTTTGTCTATGTTCTGTCAACCAGTTTCTTTTCCACTGAATGGTCCACCCATCAAATCCACATCTTTCCAATTTAGAGATAAGGATGTGATGGGGGACTGTGTCAAAGGCCTTGCACAAGTCCAGGTAGATGACATCGGTCGCCTTCCCTTTATCTACTGATGCTGTCACTCCATCATAGAAGGTCACCAGATTGGTAAGGCACGACCTTCGCTTGGTGAAGCCGTGCTGGCTGTCCCGGATCACACGCCCATCCCTCATGTGCTCCAACATGTCATCCAGAAGGATCTGTTCCATGATCTTCCCAGGCACAGAGGTGAGGCTCACCAGCCTGTAATTCCCTGGGTCTTCCTTGCTCCCTTTTTTATAAATGGGAGTGACATGACCTTTTTTCCAGTCCCCAGGGACCTCTCCTGACAGCCATGACTTTTCAAATATGATGGAGATCGGCTCGGTAACCACATCAGCCAACTCCTTCAGGACCCTGGGATGCATGTCATCCGGCCCCATAGACTTGTAGACATTCAGTCTCATGAGGAGGTCTCGGACTTGCTCTGCCCTTACAGTGGAGGGGGATTTACTCCCCCAGTTCCCACTAGACCTAGAGGTCTAGGGATGCAAGGTTCTGGGACTTGAGAATTCTGAGACTCCTCTTTGCCAGAGAAGACTGATGCAAAGAACTCACAGAATCACAGAATCACAGAATTATCAAGGTTGGAAAAGACCTAGAAGATCATCCAGTCCAACCATTCACCTATTACTACTAGCTCCCACTAAACCATATCCCTCAATACAACATCCAGTCTTTCCTTGAACACCCCCAGGGCCGGTGACTCCACCACCTCCCTGGGCAGTGCATTCCAGTGCCTGACTACCCTTTCTGAGAAGTAGTGCTTCCTAATGTCGAGCCTGAATCTCCCCTGGCGCAGCTTGCTACCATTCCCTCTAGTTCTGGCACTGCCTACACGGGAGAAGAGGCCGACCCCCAGCTCACTACAACCTCCCTTCAGGAAGTTATAGAGAGCTATAAGGTCTCCCCTAAGCCTCCTCTTCTCCAGGCTGAACAATCCCAGCTTCCTCAGACGCTCCTCGTAAGGCCTGTGTTCCAGACCCCTCACCAGCTTAGTAGCCCTCCTCTGAACGCGTTCCAGAGCCTCAATGTCTTTCCTGTAGTGAGTGGCCCAAAACTGAACACAGTACTCGAGATGCGGCCTCACAAGTGCTGAGTACAGGGGGACAATTACCTCCCTGCTCCTACTAGTAACACTATTTTTGATGCAAGCCAGGATGCCGTTGGCCTTCTTGGCCACCCGCGCACACTGTCGGCTCATGTTCAGCCGTGCATCAATCAGTACCCCCAGGTCCATTTCCTCCACACAGTCCTCCAGTCACTCCGCCCCAAGCCTATAGCGCTGCCTGGGGTTGTTGTGGCCAAAGTGCAGGACTCGGCATTTGCTCTTGTTGAACCTCATGCCATTGGCTTCAGCCCAGCTCTCCAGCCTGTCCAGATCCCTCTGTAGGGCCTTGCTACCCCCAGGCAGATCCACACTCCCAGCCAATTTAGTGTCATCTGCAAACTTACTGAGGGTGCACTCAATGCCCTCATCTAGGTCATCAATAAAGATATTGAAGAGGACAGGCCCCAGCACCGACCCCTGGGGAACACCACTCGTGACCTGTCGCCAGCTGGATTTAACTCCATTTACTACCACTCTCTGAGCCCGGCCCTCCAGCCAGCTCCTTACCCAGCCAAGGGTGTACCCATCCAAGCCACGGGCTGCCAGCTTCTGCAGGAGAATACTGTGGGAGACAGTGTCAAAGGCTTTGCTGAAGTCTAGGTAGACCACATCAACAGCCTTTCCCTCATCCAGCAGATGGGTCACTAGATCATAGAAGGAGATCAGGTACTCATTCAGTACCTCAGCCTTCTCCACATCTGTTGCAGCCAATTCTCCATTCTCATTTACCAAAGGGGGCATACTCTCTTTGGCCTGTCTCTTCTGGCCAATGTACCTGTAAATTCCCTTCTTGTTGTTTTTAACATCCCTCGCCAAGTTCAGTTCCATCTGCGCCTTGGCTTTCCTGATGCCGTCTCTGCAAGTCCAAACAGCATCCTTGTATTCTTTCCAGGCAACACACCCTTGTTTCCAGAGCTTGTACTTGCCTTTCTTTTCCCTCAGTTTGACCAGCAGGTCCTTGCCTAGCCATACTGGTCTTCTGCCCCTCCTGCCCACTTTCTTATTCAGAGGGACAGAGAGCTCTTGAGCTCTCAGAAAGGCATCCTTAAAGAGTAGCCAACTTTCCTCAACATTTCTGTCTCTAAGGACCACATGCCAGGAGATCTCAGCCAACAATTCCTTAAACAGCCTAAAGTTTCCTCTCCTAAAGGTCAGGGTCCTGATCCCACTCTTTGCTAGGCCCACAACCCTCAAGATCACAAACTCAACCAGGGCACGGTGGCTGCCACCCAGGCTGTCTCCAATCTTAACACCTTTAATGATCTCCCCCACGTTGGCGAGCACCAGGTCCAGCAACGCATCACCTCTAGTCTGTCTGTCCAATACTTGGACCAGAAAGTTGTCATCTGTAGACTCCAGGAGTCTCCTGGATCTCTTGCAGCTCACCATGTGGATTTCTCAACAGGTATCCAGGTGGTTAAAGTCCCCCATCAGGATGAGTGCCTGTGACCACGATGCCTCCTGAAGCTGAAGAAGGAAGGCCTCATCAGCAGTCTCTCTTTGATCAGGTGGCCTGTAGTAGACCCCTATCACCAGTTGTTCTTTAGTAGTCCCATCCCTAATTCTAACCCACAGGCTCTCAACCTGCTCCTGGTCACTTCTCAGAGGGAGCTCCTCACAGTCTATCCACTTTTTAACACAGAGGGCGACTCCCCCACCCTTCCTACCTAGCCTATCCCTTTTAAAAAGGTGATACCCTTCTACAGGGGTATTCCAGCTGTGGGAATCATCCCACCATGTTTCTGTGATTTCAACTAGATCATAATTTTCCAGTGACATCACGGTTTCCCATTCCTCCTGCTTATTACCCATGGTGCACGTGTTGGTGTAAAGACACTTCAGCTGGGCTTTCTGACTCACCAAGGTGAAATTTAAAACAAACATGTTTTAAAGGCAGGACTAAACATTGTATCTCTCTGTGTCACCTGCTTGGTTTTTAAGTTACTTTCAGAAACAACCTTTCATTCTTTCTTTGTATATTACTGTTCCTATGTTATGAAATCCAATCTATCTTTTAAGGGCTTTTTAAACTGGCAAAAAATGCATTATTACTGATCTAGTAACTTCTATTGTTTCAGTGGTAGCTATGGTTATGGATGAATGCTTTCAAAAGAACTTAAAAGAGATAATGAGACTTTAATGATACAAAATCAGAGCCTTGTGTGCTTAGTGAAGCCTAACATAAGCTTCAGCTTTCAGCCAGCAAGGAGAACTTACACAGTATCTTAGTTTTCCACAATGAAAATATCCACAAAAACGTTTTCTTGCACCACTTTTTATCTCCCAAGATGCTACCAGCAGAAGTTACCTGTGATGCTAAACGGTTAAATGACATGAATTGTAACAACAAAACAAAAAAAAAGAAGGGATTAAAATAAAAAAAAAGATAAAATAATTAAAAGACACATCTGGCAGTGATGAAAACAAAACTCAGTTTTGCTAATTCAATATCTCTCTGTTTATGGATCTTTTGTTGTCATCCTTGTGATTTTCCCATAGACTTCTCCTCACCAAAAATATGAAAGAATAGCACTCATTTAAAGCTTCAGCACAGCAACTGCTACCAAATATGCCTCCTTAGATAGCCAGTAAAGGATATGTTTAAAGAACAGTATGTTCTTAATCTGAGCATTGACTGCAAACTGCAATAAAATGTGCATATCTTCATGTTGTAGCTGTGTGGATTCATTGATTTTGAACTAGTTTGGTTCTGCATTGCACTGTACATGACTCGCAAGTGGGAGATGGTGTGTCCAGAGCAACACTTTTGCACCAGCCTTATTTCCATGCATTTGACTAGTTTCATGCCACTGTACTGTACTGTGTTAAATCAATTCCACCACAAAAGGCACAGAATCAAAGAAAGAAATGGTTGTACCAATCACCCAAGTGTCTGCCCTTTAAACAGCTTACCCCTTGCACTAAGTAGAAGATTAGCGATGATAAATAGATTGACTGCAGTTTCAGTCACAGTAACATGCTATGAAAACATCTTGCATTCAGTGGCTAATCCAGGCTTCTCCGTTCTCTGCCAGACCACAAACCTTTCATCATAAAGTTCTCCATTCATCTTGCACTGGCATGAAGGGGCAGCCCATATTGAATACATCTACAGATGTTTTATTAGTAGCACATGTTTTAGATGATGGAGTTATATGAGAACATACTGTGATTCAGCTGCAGGTGTTTACTAAATAGGAAATAAGTAAAAATATTATAGAGTCTCTCTAGGAATGAAGCAATTCAATATTAATTTAATTTATTCCGTGTTTATATTAACTGATTTAAATGGAAATCTGCTGCTCTTCTGAGTTTATTCTTATTCCTTATAACACCAATCTCCCTGACTATGCCTGCTTCCAGTTTGCTGACCACCACTTCTACACTGTCATTTTTAGTAACAAAACTTCAGCTCCACAGTAAAGGGAGGAATATACTGTTCACATCTTGTCAGGGTGCCAGAAGGGCCAGTAGTGGGGTATCTCCCCATGGAGGGGCTCAGGGCAGGTTCTAGCAGCCAGGGCCTATCCAGCAGCAAGGCAGCCAGTAAGCACCAGGCCAGCCCCAGCATCGGGCACTTCCTGGTGGACTGGGCCAAGGCTGGTCAGGCATGTAGGATAGCAGATGAGTCTGGCTCAGCAGGGCCTATGCCCGGGAAGAGCAGGGCCGTGGGGATCTGGAGACCAGCCCTTCTGCAGCCCAGGGGGACTGACATGGGGTTCTGGGCCCAGGGTAGGGTAAAGGGAGCCCCAGGGGAGGCTGAACAGGGACATTCAGGGCTGTGGGTGCACTTGGAACCATGGCAGATGTTGAGAAGAGGTTTAGATTATTACTTATTTAACTTTATTTAAAATGTCCGCATTCAGTTTTTCAGGTACATGTTTATAATATATAGAACAGGTTCTATTTTAACAGGAAAAGCAAAACATCTTTTCTAACATGAATAGTAAAGATAGCTTTAGGTTGGAATTTTCAGATGTGTCTTCAGGAAGAGGAACAGCAAATCACATACATATCAGTGTGTACTTAGACGAGCTTTGTATCACAAATAGTCCAAATGTATATAAGCAACTCTCACTATTGCATTTGGATCCTTCAATTTAAACAGTCTCATCAGTTGATGATAGCAGGTTTCTATCAGTTACAGTCTTTGTACTTGAAGCATATGTGTGAATACTTAATTAGCATCTTATCACATTTTACCTAATCATGTAGAACTATACTGTGTTTATTCAAACTCCTGTATGTGAGCACTGAATAGCCATTCTGCCACTGGACTACCTTGGGAATTAAATAAACTGAAGAAAATTCAGACATGAGTTGTGTTGCTAGTCTTTAAAATAATTCATCCCTTATTCCCATTTCCCACACCGTTCATGAGTTTATAGCTGTCTATCCTACCTACATTCAAGCATTTCCAGATCAAGAATACTATATAGATATTTATATATACCTTTGCTTCCTTCCCTACAGCTTTGTATTGTCCTGAGATGATGGTAAAACTGTACACAGTATTCAAAACATGGATACACCAATTACACTGTCTTAATTTAATGATATTTTGGGATTGATTTCTATTTCTCTAAAGACCATTTACAAAAATTTAACCTTCTTGAGACTGTGCATTGAGCTAATGTGAGCTGAGAACGAAGCAATTCCAGACCTTATAAAGGAGCAATAGTTTCTTATATTAATTATTTTTCACCAAATTGCTCTGCAATTCTTCCGCAGCTCTTTGAAGAATTATCAAGAATTGGCTGTCTTTCTTAATTTGGTGTCATAGAAGAACTTTGTCACTTTTAGCATATTTTTACTTGGTGATATGCAAATAAGTTAAACAGAGCAGAGCTTGGGAAACCTCTTTTCATTTTGAAAGCTGTTAATGAATTTCTAGTCTCTGTTCCCTATATTTAGTCTGTTATAAATCCATAAAATGGCCTTCCCTTTTATGCCATGGTAACATATTCTGTAAAAATTTTACATGAAAGATTTTATCAAAAGCTTTTTGGGGAAAAAAAAAAAAGAGAAAACTTCAACAATGATATTGTATTTAGCTGCTTTCTTGTTTTTTTCAAATATTTAACAGAAGCCTAATACATGACACCTCTTTTTTTTCATGTCTTTTAATTCTTTTCTAATTATACCTTCCACAGTTTCCTTATGACCAAAGATTCGTTAGTCAATAGTTCACTACTTGAACAGCTACTATAATGCTGTTTAAGATCATTTGACATCTTCCATTTCTCTCATGTGCTATATTATTCCTGTGAGACAAGAAATAAAATCACACTTCATCACATTACAACTTTAACCTAACAGCATAAAATGGTATTGGGATTCAAAAGAAATAGTCTCCAGGCAGACAAAATAGGGAAAATATTTATCTATTCAGCAAAGTAGTTACACTTTGCTCTTTTGAGGGCGTTATCTATGCATATTGTCAGAAATAGATAACATTATGTAGTATAACTATTTTATGAATCTCTGTGCTCTTGCAGTTCAAGAATAAACAAGGTGTGTTTAATATGTATGTAAAGATGTTCTGTATCTATTTCAGGTGGGCTTTTATGTCTGTATTTTCAGGTGACAGATTAAAAAAGCTTTCCAAAGTATCAGTATTTTTACTTGATGAACCTCATGTAACTTTTTTTTTCATAGTTAGCCAAATTCAGTAGCAATATTATATCTTATACTAATTGAGAGCTATAATGTATTAGACAGGGGTATTCACATAGGATAATTTGAAGTAGGTAATGGGTAGTAAATATGCACAGCAGGTTAGTTCACAGTAGTATCCTCACGTTAGACAAACAATCACAGGTAAAATGAAGCCAACAATTTCTAATTTCTAAATTACAAGTATGTGAAAAAAAATTCCTTTGTTCCATTACCAAAAAACGTTTGATTTTGCACTTCTGTGTGACTATCTTTAGAGTTTATGGTCTTTATTTTTTTTATATTTCTAATAAATCAAAAAAGAGACTGACTCATCATGGAACATTGTGCAAAAATAGGACAAAGGGGGCTGTGAATGGAGGAAAACAATTGATTTATTTCCAGAAAAGTGGACTAAGACTGGAGATAAGAATGTGTTGTGAAATGCATAGGGCATTAAATCATGGCTAAAACTAAACTAAAACATCCAGTAGACTGAACAGCTTGGAGAAGATCACAAAAATTGTAGATGAAATTACAGTGCTAAAAGCAAAAGGGGAAATTACTGTGTGAAGGCCAAATGTATGGTAACAGCACTATGAAGTTCCAGGTATAGGGAAAGAATGGAATTTTTTTGACAAGACTTGTCAAACTCTTTTGTCTAATTATTTCCTAAGTTTTACAGTTGAGTTGCATAACTTGAAAAAGTGCTCACATCCTGCAAAAGTCTACTGTAGTTTGTAGCTTGAAGCCAAGGAAAGTCAGTGCCAGAGGTCACATAAAAATCTTGCGAAAGCCCATATTTGGGGAAAAAATAATTTAAAAACTTCCTGTCCAGGATAAATTAGGTACATACATGCATACATACATACATAAATACACACATATATAAAAATAATATAATTTGAGGCTTCACTTACCTTTTGATGTCACTTTTGTATTGAAACTAGAAAAGTAACTCTTACTTTCTTTGTTTCTCTTGTCATTGGACACATATTCCTAAAGGCATGAGACAGTGACTTTCTTCAGCCATGTACAGTGGCACATTTAGTGTTCAGTGTCATCAAATTGCTTTATCTTTTATGCACATCCCATAACCAATATAGTTTTCCCTTTGTCATTCAATCATATCCTGTAAATATTTACAAACTGTGAGGGGAAACTTTCACTGAACTTGAGTAATCTACAAAATCTTTTACTATAATAAAATAATCTAGGTTAAACTCAGTAAAACTTTAAGATTCATGTGCAGCTAGTTGGTCATGTATTATTACATTCATAAAAGTTACATATTAATTGCATTTTCTTCATGTATAACTGCCTGATTTCTACATAGAAATGCATTTTTCTTCACAAGAAAGATGATTTCTGTATAAACACTTGATTACTTTTGCGTAATTGCATGTATTTATTTGGCTAAAGTTACATTTTGAAAATACTATTCTGTTTGAAAACCAAACCCTTACTTGTATATTGCTTTGTGATATGAAAAAAATGGAATCCTGTGCAACCCACATTAAAAAAAAATGAAATAGGTCAGTGTCATCCGCAATCAAGTTGAAATAGGACCATGGTAAAATAGTAGTCAATTTACCAATTCAAACCTTTAAACACTATTTCACTGTGCCCTTCCATTCTTTCCCCCTCTTTGGACAATGGGACAAGGCTTTGTCCATTAACACTGAGTCTGAATTTAGACAGATTATGAGTAGACTACGTCTAGAAGCCAATACTTGCATAAATCAATTCAGTTTTGTTGCTTTCAACATCACTAATGGAAAATATTTATCAACTTAGGCATTTCTCTGCTGTGACATACTTGAAAAGGAAAACAGGCAGGAAGTTATGCTGACTTTGAGTCATTACTTTGAACATTATTTTTCTAAGTAGAGAAGTTTAGGTTTCCTTCCCTGAATATCCAAGATTCAGAGGTTGGCTGCAGAACACACTAACGTTTTTTCATAATTTTTTTTTATCAGAAAAATTTCCAGGTTTTTTTGCATTTTCTTTCACAAGTATGATTCATATCATGCCTGCTTTTGAATAAAGAATCATCTTACAAATTTAAGGATATTAGCCCAGGAGCTTAAAATCCTTTATTCATCTAAACAAAGATCCTATTGCTTTATCTCCTTGCTCTCCATCCTTTCCTTTCTTGTGGAAAGGAATCTCAGCTTTGTAACAACAGAGTAATTGATCAGTCCTGTAGGTTGTTTTTGTTTTCAGTGCCCTCCTTATGTCTTAGTTCAAGACAGTTCCCGTGCTATGACACAGTGGTACAGAGCCAGTATGACTAACACAGATCTCCTAATATAGTAACTTAACCTGAGAGAGGTGGTGGAAAATAAAATCAGATTCCTTCCAAATTAAATGCCTATCAGAGAGAAAACAGTAATTCCAAAAGCATCAAGAGACTTATGCACTCTGTTTAAATTAGTAGGATACCAAATAAACCTTTTATTTTCGTTTTAATGCAGCTCCAGATATCTCCATTCCAACTACATCTAAATTTAAATGGAAAAATTACATACTTCATGACTTTGGACTCAGTAACTGAGAAAAAACCTCATGCAATGTTTGATATAAATTAATTTATGTTCATGGAAGATGGCAGAAGTGATTAAAACAGTGTGGAAGCCTCTGCTGACTTGCATAGAATAAAAAAACCCTCCGAAATGAAGGTAAATTATACAACTGAGGCAAATTATATTATTTGTAGGGAGACTTACATTAAGGACACATGATGCATAGGAGCTGAAATGAAATGCCAACGGTCAATAAAAAAGTGCAACTTTAAAATAGACTCCTAGCTCTGGGATCAGACTACTTTTATCCTAGACATGTGCAGAAAACCTGTGGGTGTAACTATGTCTTCGTGTGGTTCAAAAGCTGTGGTTTATTCTTTTTCTGTTGTTAAAAATATAAAAATTCTGGAAAATCACCCTGGCCTGTTATGAAAGAGAGGACCTGAACACGGTTAGACTTTGGGGCTTTTTTATAATACTGAACTAAATATTGCCCATGTTACATTAATACTTGTTACAGTGCCTAGCTTTTGTTCAGCAAGAATTATTCTGGATACTTCACTTAATATCAGCTATAAAAGCATATTCTTTGTAGAACCTAAACTGTAAATACATAAACAAAACTTGAAATACCTTCTTAAAATTGGCCATGTTTACAAATCTGGCATTTAGACATTTCCAAATGATGCTATTAATTAATAGTTGTACCAAAGAATTGGAACAAACAACAGCAATAGCAATATTTATTAACTATTTATGAGATTTAAAATTGTGAAATACTGTGAAAGTGTAGAAGCCTTCGCAGATCTTCAGGTTTGTTTTAAAAAACTGAAAACACACTTTTCTATTATATATGTAGCATGTATGAAAAGGGCTTAAATTAAGTTGTGCAACCTCTCACAAGAAACAGACCCAGAATAAACACAGAGACGATTAGACCAGACACTTTACCTACCTTCGGTGACTTTTGTAAGCTGCTATAAGTTAGCAAGTGATGATGTAACAAATGACAGGTACAGGCCACGCATTTGTCACTTATGTCAATGCAAACAGTAGTAATGTGTGCAAAGTGTGAATCCAGATGTATGTATAATTGTCTAGTTCTCTAGGCATTTGTGAGTTCAGATCGTATCAGGAGAGGGGACAAATCCTATGTCCAAAGAGCAGCACTAGTTGTCTAACAGAGGAGAACCAGGCTAATTTCATTACCAGATCACACAGATTTTCTACAGGCTTAGACTGGTTGGTTCTCTCTACGTAACAACTGTTAAATCCCAGAGGTCAAAGTAGCAAAACTTCTTTTTGTCAGTTCTGATTCTATGAACAGAGAAGGACTAATAGACAAAACTTTCGCAATAACAACTGCCCAGAAAGTTCTGTTTGCATAGCAGAATATGTCTATGTATGCTTAGATAACACTTTGGTTTGTGCCAACAATTTACAATTTTAGAGAATTATAAGGCCATTTGAGCTATTGAGCCCTGGAGCAGTACATGATAGCTAAAGTGAACATGAAGTCTGAGTTTCCTTTCTGGGTGACTGCAAAGAATTCTAAAATAGCTGTGCCGTCAAAAGTATTATTACATCTTTGTACTTGACCTTCCTTTTGACAAAAAGAGCATTATACAGTAGCATTATACAGCATTAGATCAACTGCAGATCTCCAAAACTAGTTATATAGACCTAACTTCATAGACTTTGCAAGTAATATACATATAGGCATTGCTTTGGACTACATGTAGTCCACAAATTAAGACTTTTGTCCATTTCTTTGCATCACTGTTCTGTTTTGTAGTGATGGCTTGTGAAAGATCCACATTTTTTGACATTATCTCAAGCTCTGGAAACATCATATTTGCTCTTGTCTGGAATATGATCTGTAATGTTTCTGCTTGGAGAAGATTTTCCGCAGCTGAAGAGTTGAACATGAGCTGCAAAAGACTTGATTTGAAGGAAAATCAGAATTCAGAATTCTACAATAAAATTATAAATTAAATATTTTTCATATTAAACATTCTTATTATATCTATATATTTATTCCAGCATACGTACCTGCTTGGTATAACTTAGCGGGCAGCAAAAACAACCACACAACTGTTCTCTCACTTGTTCCCTGTATTGGGATGATGGAATGAATCAAAAAGAAAAGAAAAAAGTAAACTTGTATGTTAAGATAAAAACAGTTTAATAGGAAAGAAAAGGAATAATAATAAATAAACAAAAATGTTATAAACAGCACAATTTCTCACCAGCTGAAGACAATACTCAGCTAGTTTTCAAGCTGAACTGCCTTCCAGCCACTCTCTGTTATGTACAGAGTATGACATCATAGGGAATAGAATATGCCATTGGCTGTCTGTGTCCTCTCACAGCTTCTCAGGCCTTCTGGTTGTCAGGCCAGTATGAGAAACTGAAAAGTCTGTGACTGACTGGCAGTAACATCAGTGTGTTATCAACATTATTTTCATACTAAATCCAAAGTGCAACACTATACCAGGGGCTAGGAAGAAAATTAACTCTATCTCAGTCAAAACCAGAAAAGTATCAAAATCTTGCATTTCATTATGTTTTTAAATATGTTATATACCTCAAGTATGACACATTTTAAAAAGGCATAATTTGGCGTATCGCATTTTTTCAAGAGAGTACATACAGTACAGTACAACTTCATGCTAACAACTGACAGTTCTTTCTCCACATTTAACCTCCCTGTGTTCCACGCAAATTATTTTTTTTCTTGTCTCCCTGTCATTTTCTTGCTGTTGCCTTCTTCAAGAAGCATACAGAGCCCTAGAAGCAGCAGTAAGGGACTCTAGAACACAGGTATTTTTTTCATGAATCCTCCTGATAAAAGGGAAGGGGTTTGAAGGGACCAGTCAAATCTTGCAAATCAATAAATGGTTACAGGAGAGGTGCCATGGCCAGGGGTTCAGCTACCTAGACCATGGGACTCACTTTGAATAACTTGGTCTACATGGTACCGTGGCGGTCCACCTGTGAGAGAAAGACAAAAACATCTTTGGTTATAGGCTTACCAAGCTGGTGAAGAGAGCTTTAAACTAAAGTTGCAGGGAAGGGGAACCTCAATCTATCCCACTCCTACCAGTTTGATACCAGTGACAAATACAGATGCCCAGAGCAGAGAGAAAGATCACTGGTCAGAAGGAGAGCACCTGAAGTGCAGTACAAAGGAATTCCAGCCACTCCAGACAGTAAGTCGGCTTCATCAGGAACCCAACATAAATATCCCTATGCAAACTCACCTAGCATGGGGAATAAACAAGAGGAGTAAGACATGCACACACCTGCATGGTTATAATTTTATTAGCAGCGTGAAAATGTGGCGGAATGGCTCCTATGCCTGGTGTGCTGCAATGAAAATTTCCAGGCTCTTTAGGAAGGGCAGGCAATGGAGATGAGAAGAAGGTGTCACCCTCTGTGTCAGTGGCCAATTGGAGTACGTGGATCTCCACCTGGGGATGGATGAGGAGCTGGCTGAGAGCTTCTGTGTCAGGATTAAGGGAAGGCAGGGACCAGTGACACTGTAGTGACAGTCTGCTACAGGCTGCCCTACCAAGAACATAGAGCAGTTGAGACCCTCTATAAACAGATAGGAGCAGTCTCGTGTTCACAAGCCCTGATCTTCATGAGGAACTTCAACAATCCCGATATCTGTTGGAGGGACAACACAGCAGGACATAAGCAATCCAGAAGGTTCCTGGAATGCATTGATGAAAACTTCCTTCTGCAAGTGATAGAGGAGCCAGTGAGAAGACATGTTATGCTGAACCTTGTTCTTACTGACAATGAAAGCCTGGTGGGTAATGTGAAGCTCAAGGGCAGCCTTGGTTGCAGTGGCCATGGAATGGCTGTCTTCAAGATCCTCAGAGCAGTGAGAAGGGTGCACAGCAAGCTCACTGTCCTCACCTTCAGGAGAGGAGACTTTGGCCTCTTCAGGGATCTTTTTGGCAGAGTACCATGCCAGGTAGTATTCAAGTATAACCTCCAAGCTCAGGAGTGATGCATCCCACAAAGAGGAAGTTCCCACTAATTGGAAAAGGGGAAACATAGCCCCCATTTTTAAAAAGGGAAAAAAGGAAGACATGGGGAACTACAGGCAGTCAGTCTGGCAAGATCATGGAGCATATCTTCCTGGAAACCATGCTAAGGCACATAGAAAATAAGGACATGATTGGTAGCAGCTGCGCTAAGGTCAAATGGTGCCTGACAAGTTTGGTGGTCTACTACAACAGGGTTACGGAATTGGTGGATTAGGTAAGAGCAACTGATATCATCTAATCAGACTTGTGCAAAGCATTTGACTCTGTCCCACATAACATCCTTGTCTCTAAATTGAAGAGACATAGATTTGATGGATGGACCACTCAGTGGATAAGGAATTGGTTGGATGTTCACACTCAGAGTTGGCTCTGAGTGTGAAATGACACTAAACTGAGCCAGGGCAGGTTCAGATTAGATGTTAGGAAAAAAAATTTCTCTGAAAGAGTTTTTTGGATGTGGAACAAGGTGCCCAAGGAGGTGGTTGCATCACCATCCCTGGATGTGTTTAAAAAAAGAGCAGATGAGAAACAGTTGGACTTAATGATCTTAAAGGTCTTTTCCAATCTAGTGATTCTGTGATTCTGTGTCCAAGTGGAAGCCAGTGTCATTCCTCAGTGTTTGGTACCGGGACCAGCGTTGTTTAAGACCTTTGTCAGTGACATGGACAGTAGGATAGAGTGCACCTTCAGTAAGTTGGCTGACTGTTCCAAGCTGTGTGGTGCCATCTACATGCTGGAGGGAAGGGATGCCATCCAGAGGGACCTTGACAGGCTCCAGAGATGGACCCATGCAAACTGCATGAAGTTCAACAAGGTCAAGTGCAAGGTCCTGCATGTTGGTCAGCACAATCCCAAACAGGCTGGATGGTGAATGGATTGAGGGCAGCCCTGAGAAGGACCTTTGGGGGTCGGTTGATGAAAAGCTCAACCTGAGCTCAACCTTGTGAAGTAGAATTATCTACTGCAAGTAGATAATCCAACCTAAGCCATTCTATGGTTCTATGATTCTTTGCAGTCTTCTAAGCATGGCTAATTCAAAGCCTTCAATTTTTACATACTTATTTTCCTGTTTAGCATAGATCCTTCTGTGAGCACCACAACAATCTTCCCTGTCAGTGAGGCACATACATAACCAGGGTTGGTTCTGATGTCACTCTTTTCTCATCCATGCATAATACTTTCGATTCTTCCCCCAAACTTCAGCATTCCATTCCACCTACACAATCAGTCTGTGTATCACCTAAGGTGTCAGTGAATGTAACTGTACTTGTCTTTGGCCTCGATGCACTTCACCTTGCATCACTCTTAACTAGCCAGCCTCTCAAGAATTTCAGTAGAAATGCTTGGGGTGGCAATACATTTCAAGAAGAAAAATCTAACATGAACTATTTCTGGCACTGACTCAGACTCATTGCCTGCAGGATTGCTTTACTTACTATCATTAAAAAGCAATGCCTAAATCTTCCATATTCTCCCTTTATCCTTATTATGCTGATTGATTCCAGTTATCAAAGAAGTAATTTAAAAATAGGTAGAAATCTGTAATAACGAACTTGAATGAATTACATAAACTATTATTTTTTTGATGTATATGCTGCTATAAGAACAATATCCATTAAATAATGCATTCTTTTTTATCTGAAAAGTATATGAAGTTTAAGATAAATAGGTAAAACAAGAGAAAAAAAATAGCAGATTTTAATTTTTAGATAATAATTTAACTTTTACTTAAATATGTGTATATATATCATAGAATTATAGAATCATAGAATGCATTAGGTTGGAAGGGACCTTTAAAGGTCATGTAGTCCAACCCCCCTGCAGTAAGAAGGGATATACAATGTACATCCCTGTCAGACATAATATAAAGAGAATTTGGGATGGCTTACCCATTTCTTGAGTGCTCTAAATTTCTCCCTAGAAAAGTATGCTTCTATTTTGACCACATAAGTTATCCCAGCTTTGAAACAGACAATATGATTTATAAAAACCTGTTTATCTTCGTTCTTCCTCTACTTCAGTTTTTCATCTGAAGAGATTGTTTCTGTATATTCTTTTCCAACCATTTTGTTTGTCAAGGGATGTCTTCTTGGAAAGTGTAAGTCATGAGAAACAACCCACAACTGTGTATGAATACGTAATACCCACAACATTACAGAAAACCATGCATGTTAGAAGTCATCAGTGTATTATCTTTGATCATTGGGTCCAACCCCCCTGCCAAAGCAGGTTCCTTAGGACAGAAATTGTATCTTATAACTTGAAGTTTGCAGATCTTTATTAAGGAAAATAACCTTCAGAAAATATCTTTTCTCTCTGTCCTAAAATTTAATACTTATATATGACTTTTTTTTTTCACTTCTGATAATTCCTGGAATTATTAATAATTTTCTAAGAGAATAAGCACAACTGCGGAAAACCTACACTCTTTGGATTTAATTCCCTGGATTTATCCCTAGGTAAATCTTTGGGATAAATAACAGTATTTCCAGGAATGTGACTTGATAAAGGGTCTTTCCACCAACCCTTGAGTCTGTTGTCAGGTATTTTGTAGTTTACATGAAGTTATCTTAGTCATACTTTGAACTAAATTCAGTTACTTCTAAAGATGAGGCAGGAGAGGTTGAAGCTTTCTTTCAAAAGTGAAAGTAACTAAGAAAATGCAAGTAAGAATCATGGGCAGTAAAGGACTGTAGTAAAATAAAACTGAGAGACATTATTTAGAGTTTTGTGTTACAAAGAGTGAAGCACTGAGAAGCAGCTAGACCTACATAACATTCTATATTCACTCACTGTCTCTCTCTCCGCCCCTCTGTATTGTGTGCATACACATTTTAAAAGCATCTAGATACAGGTGCATCATATATTGGATTGGTACATAATGGGAGCTTTATATGCTGTAACAAAATTATTAAAAAGCATTTCCTTAAGCAATTTCTTTATACTGTTCTGTGGCCATAAATATGACTTAGTGTCTCAGAAGTTATCCATGAGTTTTCTCATCTTTATTGAGATAGCTTTAGAGAAAAAAAGATTATTAATAATTTTGGAGTTATTTATTTGAAGATATATACAAATAGAGGGACAGGTTTTAGTGACAGAAAATTCTGAAATCTCTGACGCTTGCAATTACCACTCCAACTGTGTAATTCTGCTCCAACTTAACTGAAATCAGGAATGTGTCAGGTCCATTAATCTATGCCTGAAGTTCTGCAAAGACACTAACATTTTATGCAAATCTATAACATCTCATGTTTGTAGTTTTGTAACTAAGTATTGACTTTTTTTATCTTGGTAAAATGGGCATCTCTTGATCTCAGTGAAATAAGTACTTCTGAAATTGCAATTGTATAATCTAGAAGGGGAGAACTATAGCACTCATTTGTCTATGATAAATCACACCTTTACCTAGATTAAAATAGCATCCTTGTTCAGCTGGCTTTCTGTTAAACAAGAAAGATTCCTTGTGATGGAAAACCCCTCAGATTTTGCACCGGTGGTAAAAAAAGACTTTGCACTTTCAATGCCATACATCCTCATGCCTACAGACAAGACAGGCAACACACCCCCCATGTCCAGCATACAAAACCAGCACTCTGATAACTTCTTATATTATTTCAGGCATTTTAAACTGTGTGAAAAAGCAGGCACATTTTGCAGTATTTCTTCTGCAAATCATTTAGATGCAAATCAGGTATAGAACTACAAAGTGTATCAGTGATGTACTTTTTCTGTTTATGGGGTTAATTTTTTGTCTATTGTTTGTTTTGAAAACAAAGTAGTTCATATCTGCACTGTATATATTCATTCAAATTTTGTGATGCGCTCTCCAGTTCACACTGTTCCGAACCCCAGGTATTTCAGATTTGTGATTGTTACTGTTGTGGGAGAATTTGTAACAGACTGAATGAAGTTTTTATCCACAACGTAGTACCTTTATTGCTTTTATCTAGAGATTTACAGTAAAAAGTCAAAGTGTCTTTTAAGAAACTGAAATGTGAAGTGAAAAAGTTTGACTTTTTTTTTTTATGTTACATATTTATGTGAACTGTTTATCCAGAACTCTTAGTGTAATTATTAGCACAACTGAAAGACTTTCCTTATAGGTTCATGTTTCTCCAAGTGTAGCAGCTGTAAACCACAAGTGAAGTTTCTAATGTTAGACAAGGTGTAGCCATTAGTTCCGCTAAAAAGCTCTAACCACTAGTGCTCATTGATTTCTAGTTTCATATATCTTTAATGAGGAGATTAAATACTTGTTTAGGAAGCAGAGCCTGGCTTAAGTGGTGTTTGCTCATATAGCATGTACAGTCAAAGACCTCCCTAATATTTCCCATTGGTAATAGAAGTGAAAAAACCTTTATTGCCCCAAATATAAACCATTTAGCTAGTTCGGCAGCAGCATGGGATGTTTCATTATGGAAAAAATCATTAGAGATGAAATGCTGCAGAAAAAAAACACTTTCTAATTGATAATAGACTTTTTTCCTGTTCCCTTAATTCTTTATGAACACCAGGGAGTATTCTAAATTCCCATTTTAACTAAATAAAATTTTTAAAAAATTTAAAGAAATCTAGGCTAAATTTAATTTTCTCATCAGGAATTAAGAAGAAAAGATCTGTCACAGGTGAATGAAGCTTAATGCAGGTCAAGAAAGGTGCATCAACTATTTCTCATTGACAACTTAGTGTCAGGAAAAGAATAGGGAAAAGTAGGACAGATGCTGCAGTAGAAACACTTCTGGAATGAGTGTCTAGTGACAAGACTTGGGAAAGTTACAGATAATACGGAATCTCATTCTGCATGGAAAAAGCAATTAAAATCTTCAGAATCTGTTGATGATGCTTGGAGAAGTAGTGCAGGTCTTGTGATTGACTTTCCTCACTAAATTAATGTACAGTTCCTTTGCTCAGGGTATGAAGAAGCTTCAGTGGAATTCCAATCAGATATAGATATAGATGGTAGAGATAGATAATATATAGATAGATAGATATAGATATATGTATACAAGACCGGAAAAATGATGGTAGAGAAAAGCAGGATTTTTGGCCTAAATGCTTCCCTCCCTGGTTCAATTGGTTTCCCATAACTGCATTTATGAAGCAACAGAATTAAGTGTATAATGGAAAAAAGATATTGATTAGGGTAGATAGTCTAGAAAGCTGTGCAGAAGCCCTGGGCTTTCAAAAGTATCTTGCTACCAGTGCAGATTTCAGGAAATCACCTGCTAATGGATCTCAGTCTACTACTTCTTCCATGGCATGATGAAATTATTCATTCACATTAAATCATTTTAAAAAGTGTCCATTGGTTCCCATTTTATGTGTTTATTTGTGGCCTGAATTGGATCACATACAACTTCTGAGAATTAGAACAAAAATCACTCCTCATTGCATTTAAAATACATGAAGTCAGAAAATATTGACTGTGATATAATTTCCTATTTTTAATATGTAGAGTTTCTATTCAGGCTGCTGAAAGTGAATGATGTGAATAGGGAGGGACCATTTAGAACACACACTCAGTCAGCTGAAATTCAGATTCTTAGAATATTTTCCTACTAACAAAAACCAATATTTAATAACTTATTTTTCTAGGGCAGATAATAGAACATAAGAATTTTGTTTTGAAGTAAAAAGTTTAAAAAGACTCTATTCCAGAGAGCACTTCCTTGAAGTGGAATTTGAGGCTTTTTAGGGATTTAAAAGGAAGAAAAACATCAAGCACAAATAAAAACCAAGTGAAAGTATTTTCCTTTTCCTGTATAACATCCTTATGCTGTTAGAGAAGAGAAAAACAAGACCATTCCATGTGCCCAGTGTTCATGGTTTCACTCCTAAAATGCCCGTATTACTTTGTAGCATGCAAAATCTGTAACTTAGAAACAAAGACAAGGTGCAAGTCATTATTTAGGTGAAGTTTGTCTGCTCATGGAAGGAATGAGCTTTTCACATTTAAACATGTAACCTTTCTCGGAATTCAAAAGTCTATTTACTCTAACAGCTGACTTTTTGTCACTAAATTCTATATTACAAACAAGTCCACAGAAGAAAATCCTAGAAAGATACTGGAAACAAGAAGATACCAGAATGCCAATATTTCTTTTGTCAGTATCATTTGCCCCATATCACAGCAATTTTTGAGTAGGATCGAGAGGTAGAAAATTGATAGGGGAGGAGATGATTCTTGGAAATCAGCATGCCACTAAATTGATACCATGTAAACACTATATAGTATTGGAAAACCACTGCTGGGGGTAAATGAAATGAATTCACTGGGGCATCTAATCCTATTTCTGGAACACTTAAAGTGTTTAAATGCACTAGAAAGCAAACAAACTTCAAAGTGATCATTATACCCCTGACACTAGTACTTGTGTGGCTGAAATCTTTATGAGATTAACCCCCTACAGGGAAAGGAGCTGAACACGGTCAAAACCACTTTGAAACTGTCAGGAGGATACCAGTCTGAAAGCTCAATATTAGTCAGAAATGCCGCTAAATGCTGAATACTAAAGGTAGTTCAATATCTCAAGTGGAACTCACTAGTAGGCCTACAACAAGAGTCATGCACATTAAGTGAGTCACCTCCATGTCCACATTTTGCTCAATATTAATTTTGTAAATTGTGATCTAACAACAACAATTTCACACCAAGAGAGAAAGCTGGGTGACAATCACAGTTCAGACTGAACACATACGTGAGTTGTCTCCAGTGCAGTTCAGTACATTGCAACAAAAAAGCTCAAAAATATACAGCCACCATAGATGAGATGAAATCACTAAAACATTTAAAAATATTTCCACAACATTAGAATTGCAATTCTAACAACTTTTCCACTACAGACATAGTAATATTTAAATATTGAGTGAACGGATGGTATGTTTGTAACATATATATGTATGAGCAAAGATGCTCTAAAAAAAAATCTACAAAGGTTGTGAATAAAAGATTTGTTTGCACCTTGCAAAACAACCACAAACCAGCTTATTTTATACCACAAATCATGCCTAACACATTTTTTCCCAGCCTTTTAATGAACTGCACTGTCAGAGATGTCTCTTCCCTTTTGAAGAGAGTGCTCTTTTTGCTTTTCAGTCTGAAATCTTATCGATATTTGCCACTCCAGCAAAAAGTTTTACACAAATGAACTGGTGTAATGGAACGTTAGCCTATAATAAGAGTTTGTCACACAACAGTCACACTGGAGGAGATCTACCATTGATTTTTCAATATATACAGCAAAAGGCGAAAACCACAGCACACATTCCTCCGCAGTAAATATCTTGGTGACCATTTTTCTTTTCTGCTGTTTTCTGTTCTTTTGTCTTCTGTCAATACTTAATAAAATGTGCTTTCTTTAAATATAGCTTCTGCAGTGTGACAACCAGTTGGGAGCTGTATGGGAAGAGGATAATTACCAAGCTACTCTTATTGCAGTGATATTTATTACTTTCGTTCATCAGCAAGGCAAAAAACCCCCAGATTTTCAGTGATGTGAATTGAACATAAAAGCAAAAAAGCAATATTAACTACTTTTAAAAGGTAATGAAATCATGAATAATGACTGGAAAATCCTAACTCCAATATGACAGAGTTATGTTTTTGAAAATAAAACTGCATATATGTCTTTACAAACACTTGGGTCTGTCTTCACTGTTATACTGTAGAAATAGCTATATATGTGCTATTTTTATTTCCTGTTGTACTGACTGCTGGGACTTTGGGGTCCTTATCCAAAGCTCAATGAATCAATGAAAGATTCATGGGTATGGACTAAAATGCTTATTCACCTCACTGAGCTGCAGATGTTGCTGCAGGGCATCCCCGGTCCAACTCCCACTGCTTGGCTCCATAGGATGTCTGACCATACCTGGCTTCTTAACGTCTCCTGCAGCCTAGAAGAGTTGAGGAGCTCCAGAGAGTGTCTTCCCTTCCTGAAACTCATATTGTCAATGGAAATTCTAAGTATCATAGGATGCCTCTGGCCCTGATTATTTTCAAGGTATAAATATTTGTGTAGAGAAAGTGCATGGCATGGCCATAGTAGAACTGTTTTAAAGTGATAACTCCACTCCTGCAAATTCAATTTTATACATCTCTATAGAATGCATAACCACCTGTGTACACACTACTGCTTGTACAAACTACTCCATAGGTCCTTAGCAACCATAGGGTTGAAGATTATTTGTAGATCTTCTAAAGTGGACAGAAAAGCAATTATTTTAAACCATATAATTCTGTAATTAGTGTGTAGTGTTAAAGGTCCCAGTCTATGCTATGGTATAATGTTGCTTGCTGTACAAAAATCTTGTTAGGTCATTTCCCTTAACAAGCAACACTTCTTTAAACTACACTTTAACTGTGTATAAAGTTTCAGTACAAGCATTCATTACGCAGGACTTGTTTTTCTATATGAAGAGGAAATATATTCTTTTAACAGGTTTGCTCCTCTGTAGCCTACTTGTTTAAGAGGTGTCCCATGGCATTCATTTAGCTACAATGCTTCATCATAAAAACAGATGAAAACGGAGCCTCTTATTTACAACGAGGCCCTGGAGAGAGAAAACAAAACACGAGGGAACTACCATTAAGAACACTTCTTATCACCATGGCACAAATAAACATTAAGGGTTGGCATCTCTTGGCAGACTTTGAAAATTAGGACATGATTGATCAGAAGCATTGTGTGCTGTCTGCAATTCCATTTCCTCAATATTCCCTGTATCTTCCAATTCAGTTGTGCGTCTTTTGTTTATAATGATTAATTAAGATGACTAGTGGGAGTGACAGCTAAAAAAAGCTAATTAATGAAATGGAGAAGACGCAGGGTTTTTTTCAAAATGTATGTGTTTATATTTTCTTGGAAAAACATTGAAATACACAGGATTTTACCTATTCCTAATACAGCGGCCTCATAGTTGACACTGTGGCAGTCTATGCCAGTCACTGGTTGGCTTTCTTTAACTACAAGCACTCTTCCATTGCTTTAAAGGTGGATTATTCTGTGTTATATCTTGTAGTATAACACATTTAGGTAAAGTCTAAATAGATATAACCAGTTTTGAAGCTATCCTTGTGGAAACAGCTGTTCTCAAAGGGTAACCTCAGCCTAGAAAGGATGATCTCTCCAGGTTTCCTCTAGCATGTATCAGGAGAGATCATTTCTCTCAGCAGGCAAAGTGCAGAAGCTTAAATATTAAACCATCTCCTAGAATAACCTGTCTGTCACCATTGACTGGAGGCTGATGCTGAGGAGACCAGCATCAGTTTTCTGACCTACGTCAGTATGCTCATTTTAGATCTCCTGAAAACTGTTTCCTTCCCCCTGCCTCCAAAAAGGTAATTAAAAGAATAACTTTATGTAAACTGGCATGCCGACACACACTTGGAGGCTTCATAGGATAAGGCCTTGTTATAATTTAGCAAAGTTAAATTTCTGGAATGCTTCCTTTTTTTGGCTTTTAGGAAGGATGGTATACAGAGAAAGGTATTCAGAGTGAAGCTGTGGCACGGATTTATTGAATGGACTATTTCCATTGACATTTTTTATCTCTTTTTAAAAATAGTTCTTTACACATTGCTTGCTTTTTAAAATTCCACCGCACTTAGAATGTTTTCAGTCAACTATTGTGACTGCACAGAGCACTCACGGCTAATTCAGAAATTCACTAAGTGCAATGCTTGTTAATTTACCAGTATGCTTTACCTTCTTGTTGCCACACTGAACTTCACCTACCATCATCTTATCTTTTGAAGCTCTTTTCTGATGTAGTTCACATTTTTTCTAATTTTTCTCATCAGTGTCAAATGAAAAATCTCCTGCTTTCTTGACCAGTCCTTTCCCCTTTGCGTCAGTCCTGAGAAGATTTTAATATCTTAGCGTGTTTCAACAGTTCATTATTATTCTTACTACCATTTTTATATATGATAACTATTTCTCTACTTATTCATTCTACTGATTAGATTGTCCTATGGGCTTTTTAGCATAAGAAACTAAAAACTCCAAATAAACTCCTTCTTAACACATTCTCTTTTGAGAAACAATTTTTCTTCATGGAACTCTGCTGGTTTGTCCATACTCTAGCAGGTCTTCTTTGTAGTCTAAAATCTGGTATTTACTTATTATTTTGTTTAATTTTCCTGGTACTGAAAAAGGTGTTGGTTTTTTTTTGCCTTGGATAAGGTTTTCTTCAGTTACAGGAGGGAAGAAAGCACAAAATCTGATACCATCTACGCCTCTGGCATAGTGGTCAGTTTGAATCAAAGACTGTATATTTATGTTAGCAGTTCAACCACTCAGTCATAAATTACTGTGAAATTCCTTTATGTACAGTTTCCAGTTCTTTTTTTTTTCCTTTATCAGCTTGTTCCAGTACATCCACGTCTGAAATTTTGAGTCTCTGACAGGCTATGTTAAACTTTTTAACATAGAAAATATATATCTTAATACACTATATCCAAAAAAGATAATTTAGAATTCTCAATACTTACATCCTCCTTAAATAACTCTATTCTTCACTTGGCAGATCACCAACTCACACTTTTAGTCTTGTTGGATTTCATGCAAATATTCTTTCATAAATACAGAATCCACAGAGAATATCAAATCTTTAGTTTACATCTATATTCGAACCTTTATTTTGATGCAATTATGTTACTGTTATTCTTAGGAAGCGCTTCTAGTGAAAGCATTTCTTGCTTTTAAGCATCTTATCTTAGGAAAATGAAACAATTAACCTAAGTAGCAGTCTAGGCTTCCAAAACAAAATAGCTTGAGTGTTGCAATCCATAAACTTCAGTGTCCTTTTTATTTTGTAACTGCAATGAAGTATATCTTCACCTAACAAAACAAAGGCTTGATCTGGCAGGCTGATCTATTTTAGATACAAGTTTTCTTGGACAAAAAAAATCTGTAGGTTTGTGTAGACAGAGCATGGCGTTCTTTTGCTCAAAGGAATTACAGAATCTCAGTTTGTGCTTGAGTTTTGGGGCAAAAGGGAGCAAAACCAGCATGAAAGTAGTGTGAGTTATGTTCAAAACCACTGCTCACAGCAGGGAAAAAACAATTGCTTCTTTTCCGGTTTCTGGTGACTGGCCATATGTGCAGACCATTGTACTGTAGTGCAAATCCAAAACTGCACATTCAACATGGCTTCCTTATGTTACTGCAGGTTCCCAAAAGCCAGGTCAAATCACAGAAATTGCCAGAGTCCTCTAAACTACAACTTGACATTGATAAACTGCCTGTAATACATGACATATTAAAACTTCCATCCAGTTGGTGTTCTCTAGACAAAGGTCTAGTGATTGTTTGTAGCATCAGAAAGATTCAGCAGTTCAGAAGCATCACGAAGCAGTGCTTCCTTGTTAAAGAGAAATCATCATAGAGGAGAATGCTCTACTGTGCTTTTACCCCCACGTTTTGTCATTGTGGCCTCAGATACGAAGCAGCAATTTTGCACGCTTTGCCTTTCATCTCTGTTGTTTACTACCTAGAGTAAGCTAGCCAACTCACTCATCATTTCTAGGACAGGTGACAAGGGAGAACAAAGACTGAAACAGGTTTATTAATATTTGTTTGTAGAGAGATGTTATTGGGATTAACTTCTATCTTCCAATTTAAATAGGATTAAAAGGATTAGCTTGAATAATAGAAGCATACAGTACATTATAAATACTTATGCTTCATTTAATTAATAGGTTTGGATATGGAACATAAGATACATCAAATTATTCCAGAATAGCCTGTAATTATATTATTTTTAAATAATAGAAAAGAAACTCATGAGTCATTAATAAGGAGATGACTTTGGAAAAAGGCAAACTCATTCAGCAAATATAATGTTTTACAAGACACATTTTCTATTTATATGTATAGTTAATAACATCTATTATGCAGTCTTCAACTTAGAAGCCTGTGTTTGCTGAGAAACGTACTTTAAACCAGAGATTTAATTACATGGTGTGAGACTTCTTTTGGCAACATCAAGAGGGAGAAAGTCATTTGTGTTTTAATGAAATGTTTTGAAGGAGAAAAACAACTTTAGTTAAGTACTCCACAAGTTTCAAGCAGTAGGAAAAGAATGCAGATTACAGTTTGTTCTTCCTGACATATGTCAGTGTAAAAATGACTGAAAAATATGCTATATTTACCTTGTTATGTAAGATGATTGCACAATTTTCATCTTCTTTATCCTTTGCTTCTTTTTGTGTTTGTTTTTTTTTTTTGAGGGGGGGGAAAGGGGGTGCAGCAGAAACAGTAACAGCATCCTGAATGTGAGCCAGAGAAAGGATTATTTTTAAGCAATGTCTTCAATGGCCTTACACAGATTTTGTTAAATGAAACAAGTGCAACCTGAGACAAGGGTGTAAGATGCACACACCCATCTGCCTTTTTAATTTTTGTACAAAAAGTTATGTTACTGCCCCCATAAATTGGGTTAAGAGCAATTGCTTCTATGTCCCCATCTCAACACTTATTGTGTATTTGTTTTACAGATATGAGACTGATGTAGTCAGTATGTTGTTATCTTATCTAAAGTCATCCAAATCTGGGATCCCCGAGTCATAATACTGTGGTTTGACATTGGAAAATATCATGATGGCTGTCATATGAAAGCCTACAGATAGCTTCTTATGGCTAGTCTCCACCTAGAGTTTCATTCTCTCCTCTGCTGTTCACATTAAAAACAGAAGCAGAGCAGCACTTTACAGATCACTTTGAGATGTTAAACACCAGTATGAATGCACTTACAGACATAAAACTTGTGACAAGAATATTTGGTTTAGCAAAGAAAGCAGGATTTAGCTCTATTGACTCACCAAATCATCTCTCTTTTATGCTGTACTAGCTTTATGTATCATAAGAGATGCTGGAATAAGAGGCCTTCTGCAAGTGGGAGCACCAGCAATTACACCATCCAAACAACCTGTTTCAATTCTACTTTGACAACACCAGGTAAGTGAGGGAAGGGCCAGTGCATTTTCCATTGCCCTCATCTCTTTGGAAATTTCAAAGTTGCCAATTACTGTTCGTTTTAGAGGAAGTATCCCTGGTATGGTGAACCAACATCATCAGATTTCATGAAACAGCCAGAACAGATGGAAATAATTTTCAGTCACTACTGATCTATGCTGGCTTTGAACCACTGAGCTAAAAATATAAGGACCCTATTTTCTGTAATTATTTAGCCTCCTTTACACTACTGTTTCCTTTCTTTCCCCATTTTTGCCTGTATTTTTATCTCAATTTAAAATTTAAATTTGATTATTGCAGTTGTCAATAAAAGTAGTTGCAAGAGGCTGGGTTGCCTTTTTTGTCTTCTGCCACCACTACCTGCTTCTCCTCTTTCCACACAGGTTAACTTTTTTCTGCTTACCAGATGTTTTTTCCCCCTTTTTCCCTGTTAGCATCCTTGACTGATTTTCTTTCTCTCCTGCCCACTCCATTTCCTGAGTCACTTTAAGGTCCTTTCTCCCTTATTTCCTCAACCCCCCCTCCTTGCAAGGATCTGTGCTTATAGGTTGTGTGAGGGGGTCCCATTTCAGAAAGTATCTTGGAACGTGTTTGTCCTTTGCTCAATCTGGATGTCTTGGCTGCCCTGCCACATTGTTCATTTCATTATTCAGCAGCTGAGCTTTTATTGAGGGTTTTAACATATTTTTAAAATCTTAGCATAAATAGGGAAGCAAACCAATTAAACTATGTACCCCGATTTCATTGTTCTCCTCATTTCTGTTTCATTTTGGACTTATCATTTTGGCCTGGGTCTTGATAGGAATTTATAGCAAAGTGATTATTTTGACCACATCACAGGGATTTTTTGGTTTTGGTTCGTTTATTGTTTTGGTTTGGTTCTTTATTGAGAGATCTTAAACTGCTTTAAACTAAGAATGTCCACAGGAGTCGATCACTGAATGCGGTGGAACAAACCTGTATTTAATAGCTTTTGAATGCCAGATGTGTGTGCAGTTGGGCACTATTAATTTCACTAAGAGTTCATTAGCTATTCAATCTTCATTTCGATATGGCACTCGATAAAAATGCTGTGGACAAATGCAAGACTGTGTGTGCATGCACAGACGCACACATGTGCATACATGCAGACATGCATGCATACACACATGCAGAGTGCCCATTTTGCATTTCCAGTATTTCATTGATACTCAAATGCATTTTTGCATTAAGAATTAAATACCATTTGAAATTTCTTGGATTTAGGTAGAAGAAATGCAGTTTTAAATTATAAGTAGATGGTTGTGGTATTCCCATTTACTTCCAATATATGCTGAAAAGTGAAGAGTGGATGGGGGAGAAATTCTCTGCTGGAAAAAAAGACCTACTATGCTGTTGCCAAGTTTTAACCCAGAGGGAATTTCTCGCCCTAAGTTATAAATTCCAGAAAATAGGGGCCTATAATAGAAACACTGACAGAACCTTAACTATAGCATTGCTAAAGGCAACGCTGCAATAAAATGGAATGACCTGTGAGATAAAATGTTTAATCTTTTGAGTGAGATGTGGCCTAATAACTCAGAAGCAGAGATGGGGGATGATTCAGGCTCTTCCTTGCAGCCTCTGATATGCCCTTTATGAAATTCACTGTCACTCTCAGCTGCTTTTCCCTTTCAGGCTGAATCTTGTTTCACTCCATAGCCAAATGGACTAGAAGGGTCATAAAGAACCAATTTATGGCCCCTAACTTTTCAGCAAAAACTATTTTTCAAAATGTAAATTAATGGCAACAGAAGCGGAAGGATCAGGGAAAACACCTTTGCACATGACAAGAATAACAGAAAGAGAGAAATGGGTGGTACAGATGTGGTTTTGAGTCTGCCTCCTATTTCTTACTAGTGTCTTTCCAGGACAGTAAATCAGCATTTGAACCTTCCTTTATTTCACTGAAAACAGTTTTATGAATCTCTTTCTTCTCAAAATCAGAGTCTAAATCTTGTTCTTGTGTGTATTTTCATATCACAGAGGGGTAAATAAACCCCCTGCATATTAAAAGACGGACCTAGACAGTTTTTAGAATTACACAATTGATATTAATTTTATATGACATATTTGCCTGTGCTAGCAAGTGGAACTGGGCATAATGACCTAGGAGGTCTCCTTTAAATGCTACCTCCCGTCAAATAAAGAAATATGTAATCACTAGGCAAGTAGAGATCTCTGTCTGGTCAAAAATCTCAGATTAGTTAGAATTCCACTTATTCGAACAGTGCCCTAAGCCAGGACAAGGGAATACCACTGTCACTACAGAGGCAGGGGCAGATTTCCTTCTGCAGATTAATTTTAATATCTTTTGTTGTCCTAGAAGCAGGAAAAAAAAGGACCTGTTCTGCCTTGGTTGCTTCTCATTCACTGGATGTTTCTATCTGAAGATTATGGCTTAAAAGTGAGGTTATATAAAAGTAAATTCTTTGAAAGTCTGTGTGTAATTTTTCAACCTGGTACATAAGGAATTAGACACGAGCCATTTAAAACAGCTGGAATTATGTATGTAATTCTTTGCATACCACCCAGAAAATTTACCCTGAGCCTCTAGCCCCTTCTGTTTCCCAAACTTTCCTAAGGCTAAAATCACTATGAAGAACATCTGGGCTCTGTTGTTTGGGGATTTCTATTTTATTCTATCAATATTTTCCCCGTTTTAACCATGAAAATTGTAATTAGATATTCCCATGTTAAGCATATGGGAACATCCATTGCAGTTGATGCTCCCAGGAAAATCTGGTTTGTGACTCTCCTGTGCTTGCCACTATTACACCTGTCATTTCTGATTCAGTAGCATTTTGCACCTGTCAGTCACAGCTAAATGAGGCGCTATATGTATTGAAGATGCATTTGCTTGCTGTCCCAGTGCTTACATTTTGTTGGGATTGCACTGGACTCTGCAGGGATGACTTACAAACATGCCTCCAAATATCTGAGGCAACAAAAAAAACCTACCCAGTGGTATCTGGAAATGTGCAATAGAGTGAGACTAAACACATTAAAAAATAAAAAGCATTTTAAGGGTTTCATATTTATCACAAAGAATCAATTAAAAAAAAAGTGCAGGGCTCATCAGTATTCAATAAGAATTCCTAAATATATGCACATGTAACAGTATATTTTGCTATATGTATTTTGCATTTATGCATATATATGCCTACATATAAATATATATGCATATGTAACAATATTTGGGTATTTTTTTGCAAGCAACAGAGACAAGCTCAGAATGGGGACCTTGGCCTTAAAAATTTTATTATCATGATGAAATTATCTATAGGTAAGCTACCCAAAGCATGCAGACTTCTTCTACGGTTGTACAGTTCAGCATTTTTTCCTGTTTTCCAATACTTCCTCAGACAGGGGAAATAAACTATGGCAGCTCATTCTTTATAACAAAAAGCTTGCTGCTTCTTGCTACTTTGGTCAGGCAAATATTGACTCCACCAGTCCAAACCATCCTCTGACCACTTTTTGACTCACATGATTTGGGTGGAACAGCATTTTGAAGGTTTATATGCCCTTTCCTATTATACATGGCCAACACAATGGTACACAGAGTAATCTGCCTTCAAAAAATTGAAATAATTTATTATAAGATAGTAAAATTATAATTTCAGCTAACTGTGCATATATTCTCACTAAGATGGCCTGTTGAAAATACAGAAATCCACTTTGATAATTTTTTCTTTACATGAACACCTTTTACTATAACTGGTCTGTAATTTACTCCTATTAAAGATTGCTATACTCCTATTATACATTTTTTTTTCCTCTTACTTTGCTAGATAACTGCTGGACAGTTTGTAAGAGAAAGGTACCAAGTTTTTACCCTAAGATCATGCAGATAAATTATACACAAGATAAAGTAGAATGTTAGGTGCTTTTTCCTAGAGAAGAGACAGCATTGCAGCTGAATGCATGCTATGGTTTGCCATCCCTTTGAACTTGTGTAAGATATTTTTCAGTGTTGAAATTATGATTTAAAATAAGTGGATGGACCTAGTTTGGTCAGTATTCTGTGTTTCCTAGCTTTTTTTTCTTAAAAAAATAGAATTCCAAAAGCTAGTTCTAGTCAACATCAATGTGTTTCTTAATTGTGCAGACTGTTGTGTTGTTCAGCTAGAAGTTCTGATTGAAAATTATTTCTGATTTTACCTGCTGCAAAGGCAGAAATAGGTAATTTATTTGCTTTCAGACTATGACTTTCAAATCAGTTGTTGTTTTCCAAATTTTACTTTTAAATATTTTTTTTCTACAAATAAAATTTTAAAGTTTGGAAATTACTATAAAAATATTCAAAAAATAAATAAAAAATACCATAAATGACCTTACAATAAAATTTAATCACTTAAAATGTAGATAGTTTGCACTGATAGATATCTAATCTAAAAATTTCACTGTTGTCTGGAAAAAGATTGGGTGTTTTCAGTCAGTCAATTTTAAGTTACCTTACCTGAACCTCAAAGTTCACGTCCAACACTGATATGCTATCCAAGTTCTCTCAAAGTGTTTTACAGGTAAATATAACATGCATATATATTGGTGCTATATGGAATTAGTATGGATTGTTAGTATTGACTTCTATGTCCAGTAATACTTTTTCTGGACATTTGTGAAAAAAGGTGACTGCAATTAGTACAGAAATTATTGAACTATGGTAATTGTTCATAACTGTGACAGTCACAGCAGAAAAGCTTGTAAATACATTTTGTAAAATTCCCCTGTTCAGCAAAGGGCTTGCTCAATACATTCTCTACTTCAGAAAGCAGTTTTTATTAAGTTTATGTGGAGTCTTCTGAAATGAGCTGCATATGTATGTTCATGTGCACACATTTGTGTGTGGTACACAGGCAGGTTTTTGTATGAGCTTTGGCATATTGCATGTGGCAGGTCGCTGAAACACAAAAAAAAGAGTAGGAAAAAGGCAATGCACATCCTGCTGGTAATCAAGGGAAGGGATTGCTGCAGACTTCCCCTGTGCCAAATCCCAAGGTTCACCCAGAAGCTCCCAAGATCATTTCTCAGTCCCTAGATTTTCACGTTGAATTATCTGTCTTGTTTGATAAATGAACCTACTTCTTATTTTATTTAAACCACATGAGGTAGGTGTATTTGCCTTCCTAGTAGGGAACTCAATATACAGTAATTTCAGTATGCATGATCGTGAAATTGTGAAGCATATTTTGTGAACATAATTTGGGGGTAATTTTAAATGGCATACCGTTTTCTCCTACTCCTTTCCACAGCCTGAAGCTGGAAACATAAAGTGCAGCTCATATGCTCTTTACAATTTACTCCTGAGAAACACTGACCACAAAAGTCAGTAAACATTCATCATGAGCTTTAGGCTACTTTCCTTGGATTTGGCCTCAGGCTAAGCCGAGGGCTAAAAACATTTCATGAGGAGGTTACAGTTTTAAGAAAAATAAATATATTGCTAGTACAGCATGGTTACTCAGCTTGGTCTCATGCTGGAAAAATTCCTTCTCCCAACAAATACACAGAATTTTATGTTATCCGTCTGTCACATTATAACTGATACTGTGGTTGTAAATCACCAATATGCTAATCAACATAGCTGTTGTGACCTACTTACCACATATTTCTGCCAGAGCTTCCCATAACATGTCACATTGAATCCACTCTGAGAAGTACAAACCAAATCTACTTCAACCCATTTAGCACAAAGGTTCTGGGGAAGAGAGGGGAAAAAAAAAAAAGAGGAGCCCAGCAAAGCAAAAAAGCTAGGTCAAATTCTCTTGTTAATCCTGGGCTTCTGTGACATACAGCCATGTTTGCCACCATGTACTGCCATAAGCAATGACATGATTTCTCATGAAAAGAGCCACAAATAGAGAGGAGAAAGCCCCCATCCAGTACCATTACGTATATAACAGAGAAAACTTGAAAGATTCCTCACTAAAGGGTTGATTATCTCAGTGAGGTTACTGAGCTCTTTAAGCTAAAGAGTGTTTACAATTAAAATGTTATTTTTAGAAAACTGATTGCATTTTTAAACTTTCATTTTCCTTGCAATTTTTTTTTTTTAATTCAGTGCTCTCTGATGAAAGTCTTTCTACCTGAATTAAATAAAAACATGTGGGAAAGAATGATGCGAAGATATCTCCTTTAAACTTTTCTCGAGATTTTGATCATGTATCCATAAGGTATTTTAATTGTTTTTTAACGGAGGGAGTTTAGGTTTACTTATTTTTAAGTCTAATGTATTTTGGTTTCATAATGTATCATTTATACAGGAAAGTGAAATGGCATGGAATGTATTCATAGAGATTAATTTTACCATTAATATTCAGTTCAGAAAGTAACATCAGTGCAGCTATTTTACAGCATGAAGAAACAGAGCTTAATGCATTCTAACACGAAGTGTTACATCAGATCACCTAATTGATGTTACTGGGGATCCTCACATTCTACCAGTTTTGAATCACTGTCTAGGATATTACAGAGGGCAGAATAATATTCTCCTAGATGAGATGTAATGCAAGAACTTGGAAGTTGCTATCTTCAGTGAAGATTTCCTAGGGCATTTTTGTAAGAAATACCTTTAAGCTTGCTGTCCTAGCCCAATTCTAGCCTAGAGAGCCACAACCTCCCTTCCTGATTTCTCAGTCAGTTTATACATGCATCAGACAACTTAGAATATGCTCAGACAACATTTTATAGAAGTGGAAATGTTGTTATTGGGTGAAGATTGCAAAAGAGTACCTGAAAATATTAATTACAGTAACAACTTAAAGGTTACTATCTCATGAAAAAGAGAACTGATGTACAGCTCCTCCACAAGTTGTTTCTTGTTCTGGCCCTGATGGTCAAGACAGTCCTCATTGATCTGGGGTCAAATTCTGTTTTTCACTGCAGAGATGTGACTTCTGAAAAGAAAGAGAGATTCACTTAGGCAGCCAAAAGCAGAACTTGCCTCTGTCTCAGAGTTCTTTAAACTACACTGCAATAATCACAGATGCTCTGCTCGTGGCAGAATGAAAGAAGCTTGATACAGATTCACTAAATAGCTCCATTAGGTAAAGACGCCATCAGTCTTTATTACCACTATTATCTTAAAGCAAATTTCACCTAAAACAATATGGAATTCAACTCACAAAAAGATTGAGGAGGAAGCTATGAATTAATATAAAATTACTAAGTATTGCGGCTCAGTGAGCTTTATCTTAACACCAAAGAAGAGAATAGGTATCAAAGATGCAGAGCACCATAGCAATTTTTTCCTGTGTTGACCAGAGCAGCAAAAAAGGGTCTATCATGTTAGCATCTGCTAGTTCATTTAAATTCCTGTGAGCATAGTTCAGAGGCTGACATTTGGCTTATGTCCAACTTCATCATATTTTTTCTGTCTTCTTTCTAAAGAGAAAACTGAATGGTATAGGTTTGTTAGGATATTTTTTCAAAAACTATAGCCAATTTTACAGGTAAAGAAAATTGGTATTTTTCTTAGAAAGACCAGTTCTTTCACTCTGATGGTCACTATCACAAGAAAAATTCCCGTAAGGCCTAATAGAATTTTCTAGTATTTTCTGAACTATGGAAATCTTGCCTGCCTTGCCCTATTTTCTGGAAAGCACAGTAGCACATCTTCAGTCTGGTCTGATGGGGAAGGGAAGATCCTATGAAAGCAGAGGCAACAGAAACTCATTTGTGAAACACTGCTTTAGGACTGTATTGCTTTCAGTAGCCATTACAGAATCCCTAATAATGAAATTAAGTCATTGTAAGAACATAAACCCTCATTCAGGAATTTGAACCCTAACTAACATTTATGGGTTTTTTAATTTATTGATTTAACATGGGGGGAGGAACCATTTTTTTACTGAAAACAACTAAATTTCACTTACAAGTTCAAATGCCTTGCCTAAGAGAAGAAAAAGAATCCACTAAAAGTCTTCCCACAAAGTCTACCTTTTCTTTTTCTGCATCTCTGAAAGCTTCTATAATGACAGCATGATCAAAAGAAGCAAGCTTGGATACTTTAAATTCTGTTTTCTACTTATAGCCCAAATGATGTGCCAACATCTGGGAAGTGTTAGTCTTCCATCACAGGAAACATTCATAAAGAGGAAGAAATACAGTTTGGCCTAAATATATCAGGATACCTTCCACTGTTCTACACCAACTACTGCTTCCAGTTACACCATAGCTTTTTGCTGACCAAGTCACTTTGAGCAGGTTTTATTGCTGAATTTCCACTCACTAAAAATAAGGTGGAGCCACTTCTAGAGTGGTGGCATTAACAGCTGAATTTCCATAAGTGTAAATGATGCAAAGTTTATTTATGCCAGGAAAGGATGCAAGGACGTCAGTAATAGATCATAGTACTTGCTCTGCAGAGTCCTGTAGCAAACTGAAAATTTTCTGACATAAAGAAAAAGCCTTTGGATAAATTCAAACAGGGGAGCAGCAAAGAACATACCTGTGGGATCTATCACACACACTATATTTTGAGCAGCACACAGTATATTTATCACACACACTATATTTTGAGCAGTGTACAATTATTGCACCTAGTCATATCAAAGTTCATATGCAGGGTTCTTGAGTCTCTGTACATGATATAGTACCATTACTTCCAGGGGAAAACAGCTCTAATGCTATCTAGATTGCTCAGTCACACTAGAGATATTGCACAAAATAATGCCTCTGAGCCTTGGGATATGATTTTACACATTCCTAGTGTGTTACCTAACTCCATTACTAAGAATGTACTCTGGCAATTTTCCTTTGAGGATGAACAAATATTACAGGGAACATGCTACATGCCAGACAAACAGCCTTAGCCTAAACTCCTGCCAGATGAATCTGTTGCCTTTTATGGATTTGAAATGCATTTTAAATCCACAGCAACATATTCCAATCTCATGGTGTGCCTATGATCCTATTAACACAGCCAAAAAGACCTTGGGAAAAAAGTAACCATAGATTGGAACATAGTAATTACCACTATGTCTTGTCAACAGCAAAGCTACCACGAGTGACTGAGGTAGACAAGATAGGGACTGCAGAGTCTTAAAATACTACATGAAAAAGCTTCATTGTACTGTCAAAAATTCAGACCTTCAGTAAGATGAATGAAGAGGTTAATGAAAGACATTCAGACAGTTTCTCCAGGTAATAAATTCTAAACAAGCATGTGTATTTGCATACTAAAGATGCTATAGAGATAGAAAACCTGAGTTTCTTTTGCTTAAATGGATTTGAATCTTCCATTGGTTTATATTTGTTTGATTTGCTGTCGTGAAAATTAAAAAGGCAGATAGAAGGGCAACAAAACTTTGTACAAACCATTCCAAGAGATATATCTTTGGTTACATCCCTAAGATAACCTCCTCACACGGCAAGTGTGAAAGACTTCGTTAAGAGCTAGTGTAGGTCATGAAGGTTAATAAACTCTGATATACATAAGGAAAATCAGCAAAAGACCATTTTATAGAGCATCACCTGGGTCATACTTTGTATGGATAACAAGAACATATTTGAAATGTTGGTGTAGCATGTCCCTAGGACAACCTTGTTATGTGGAATGTTTTCAATACAGGCAATCTAGCCCAAGATACTGAAATCTGTGGCAGACTGTTTGGCAAATCCAGCCCAGAGCTGCAAATCCTGGAAACCTACAAAATGTGACAGGCAACCTCTGTAAAATCCAGATGTGACAGAATACCTTGAAGCCATTTTACATTTTTGTTTAGAAAGATTGGGCCCATTCTCTGGCTCTTAAACCAAATGGTGTCACATGGTGTATGTTTACACAACCAAACTCTTCCCCTTTCTCACAGCCCAATAGCTTAACATCCTCCACAATGCCCAGTACACTCTTTTCTCTGACCTAATGCTGTCCCTGTTGTCATTATATATAGAATCATAGAATTGTCTTGGTTAGAAGGGACCCTATAGATCACCAAGTCCAACTATTACCCTAACCTGCCACCCACTACTAAACCATGTCACTTGGCCCCACATCTATCCGTCTTTTAAATACGTCCAGGGATGGAGACTCCACCACTTACCTGGATAGCCCATTCCAATCCCTTACAACCCTCTCTGTAAAAAGTTTTTTCCTAATATCCAATCTAAAACCCCCCTGGTGTAACTTGACGCCATTTCCTCTTGTTCTATCACTTGTCGCTAGAGAGAAAAGGTCACAGAGTACATCACTTTGTCTTTGAAATACACTACAGACATGTATGTGAAAAGAATCTGAATTTGTGAAACCCAGTAGTGATTGAGGAATGGCTGTGAGGAGGTGGTAGTGGTTTTAAGTGCAGCAGATATAGTAGGAAATATGATTCGGAATAATTTGAAATGCCTTTCAGAAACTACAGATAACAGGCACATCTCTTTATTACGTTATAATATATATAAATCAATTAGGTTTGTATACACATATACATTTATGGTATCTGTACTGTGGAAAAAACTTTTTGTTCACTTGTAGAAGTTTCATCTTGTTCCAATTACCTGTTTGTGACAGAGCAGTGGGAAAGGCTGCCCAGAGAGGCTGTGGTGTCTGCTTCCCTGGAGATATTCAAGACCCATCTGGATGCTGTCCTATGCAACGTGCTCTAGGTAATCCTGCTCTAGCAGGGGGATTTGGACTAGATGAACTAGATGAATCTGTCAATCTGTCAATCTATGAATCATGCCTCTGCACAGAATTTTAATTAAAGTACCTCAAAGTACTTTAATCAAAGTACCTCAGCAAAAAGTGTCAGAGATCCCGTTACCATGCTCTCTTCTAATCATTAGATGAACTTCTGTAAGTAATGAATAAGAAAAAACATTACTAGATTTATATCATCTTGGAAAGCTTCTTTTATTTTTGTTCCTTGCAATTAAGTAGAAGAAGCTTACAAAGTTTATATTCTAAGTACCATACTGGACATTACCAATTTGTTTGGGTTTTATTCTGAAACTTGTCTGCAGCAGCCTTCACTGAAGGAGTTAAAATGAAGCTGGGTGAACCTAAAACTATCCTTAAGTTTCATTTATCCATGAAAAAGCCATAGACCTCAGAAATACTGCCCGCCTAATGCTTGCCTAAATATCTCAATAGCTTCATTAAAGGTCTGCAGACTGCAGACTTACACTAGGACAAAGTAGCTGTGCCACTAACTCCTAATATGACCTAATGTTTTACAGAATTTGGTGCTTATCTTTAGTATCTGAAGATAATAAATTATCATGTATAATTATGGAGGGTTTTTTGTTTGGTTGGTTGTTTTTTTAAGGCAAGTATCTAGGCATAGAAAATTACTGAAACCAAACCAAATTAAAACAAAGAAATCAAATACCAGACATGAGATGCTGAAGTTGTTTCCAAAGCAACAATATAAGGTAGAGAGCAATGGGAACTAAGATAAACAAATCCTCCATCTGATAGTGGATTCTGCAGTTAAAAGGACAGTGAAGATTAAAGCAATGAACATTACAGGGCAGTACTTTGAAAGTACTGGATAGGTATCCTCAGCTAGTAGTAAATAGCAAGATAAAGAAGAAATTAGAGATGAGATGCATGCAGAGGTTCATGGTCAATATAAATACAACACAATGTTGAAGGATAAAATTAACATCTGAGTGATCACATTACTCAGCACAATGCATTATAAAGTGACTAAAGCAAAGCAATAGATGTCTGTGATGAAAAAGACTAAGGAACATGAAAACATCATGAAGTTCACCTAAAAGATTTTAGGATTTAAAAGTACGTTTTCTTGTATCCGCAAAGAAATGTTCCTCATTTTTGGAGCCATCGGTCTTGTCCATATGTTTCATAGTATCATACATCTTTAACAGTGAATCCTTGTTGTACAAAGAACTCTGTGCAGATAATGAATTCCTCAAATATGAGTACTTTATGAACTTCCTTTTCATGTTTCTTTTATTTCAAAATGTTAGCAGAGGTACTGTTATTCAAACTAAACTGCTGCTGATGTTGGGTATGTGTAGCTGATTGGGAAAGTCACGTGATACTGTTTATAATCCTGAACAGGTGATTCCCTAATTACTATCAAAATCATACCTCTGTATTTAGAAAATACTTTTTGTTAACAGGTCTTTTTAAAATTGTGCTTTTCATTAGAGTTCACACAGTTTGCATTTGTCAATTGAATACTGAGGGAGAAATGGAACTAAGAAGGAAATCAGCTTGACCAAAGCTAATTTATTTTTAAGTTTAAATATTGTGGGAACAGCTTTTTCCCATTTCTAGTAGTTATGCTGGAAATAATATTACCTTTTTTTTTCTAGGGACTATGTCAAACATTGACTTACATATCATAAGCATCTTTATAATTGAGACCAGCTTTAAATGAAGTGAAACTTCAAGAAAACTGATGAGACAAATAGATTTAAGTACCACCTTTTTATCAATAAAATACAGAAGATTTTTTTTTTTTACTTTAATTACTAATTTGGTATAATCTAGATATGCACTTTTTGTAAAGCTTCTGTAAGAGTAAGGTTTTGCAGTTTCCAGTCTTGAGAACTCATGGCAGAAAACGCAGAGGCTGTTACAAAATTCCTTTCATTATCACAAGCATAAGATTCTGATAGAGAAAAACACTCAGGCATATAACATTTTCTAAAAAAAGTCAAATCCATACCATTTCTTTGCATAGTGAAAGGCATAGTGGCATATATAGGCACAAGATAGGAAACAAAATTTTGAATACTTTCAATCCTCTTAATTGAAACCTTAAGCTAACGGTTGTCTGGCATCAGGAAATATTTTTGCCTCTTTCTTCCCTATACAAGGGTTTCAGAATTTATTCAAAGAGATTAGGGTTATCTTGGAACCTTGAACATTTAAGTTAATGCTAAATTAAGCAAGTTGAAGATTTTTTTTTTCCTTGTGGAACAAGGAATGTGAAGATTCCAACTATTATTTACTATATCTATATACTATTTTATATACTATTTTACATACTATTTGTTGTTTATATTACTTATATAATAATGTATTAAGGCACAGTATTATTCATATTTCAAAAAAGGTATTATTTCTATCCATAGAAAAGGAACAGAAAGTTAAAATGGAAGTAGTGCCTAAATATCAGAACCTCCAAGAGAGATGTAGTAGTATTTCAGCAGGTTCAGGTGAAATTAGCTTCATTCACCAAAACCTAACTATGCAACTTCCACAGCTCTACTGATATACTGACTGTACATTTTTATACTCAGAGCTAACTTGCAAAACTTCAAATGGAGAACTGATGATGTGGCTGGTCCTTTCCATCTCTGAGGACTATGTTACTAACCATATGTCCACTCTTCTGTAGTAAAGGCACACATTCAACCGATGACAAAATGAAAAACACAAGTGAAACATGATATAATTCACAGATTAAAGAGGTGCTGTTAATATTTTTATTGTTGTGGTACAGCTTTTAACCCACACACATTTCACATATTTAAAGGCTGTGAATACCCATGCTCTGATTTTGGACACAGATCATTTTGAACTCTTGGCTAGTAAGTGTGTTTTGGGAACACAAATTCTCTGTGATGAAGACTGCAGTTTTCCAAATGGAGCTAACTGCTTATCCAGTATTAAGTTGTAAATTTGTCTCTTTAAACAGAAGACCTATGTTCCTGTAGATAAATTAATGGCTTTCGCACTGTTTAAAATACTCTACAAAGACATAGCCCTAAAATAGTCTGCCAGCTAAAAAAAAAAAAGAGAATAAAATTCAAAATCAATTAGATATATAATAATAAGCTACCACAACTGAATTAAATATGAGTTGCATGAGCTGAAAATAGATGAAAATTGTTTTTTATAGCCTTTAAAATGCATCATGAAAGGCCAGCATGTTAATGGTTTGGATCTATTCCACTGAATAAACAGTTTTTCTAGTGATAAATCAGTGACACAATTAGCAGCAAATCTAACAGAAATCAGTAGCTGCAGGCAGAATTTTTACTTATACTGATAAAATTGGTAGGGGTGGAGGGGGTGGGGGGAAGATGTATTATTTATTTCCATGCACCTATTCTTTACATAGACATATTTCATCAAGTAGAAAACTCTTCCTAAATTTTTGAAGATCTTGGCTTTTGGGAAGGAGGTTGAACGCACTGCTGTTCCGTGGCACCTGTCAGTCCAAGGGTCAACACCTCTATTTTAGACACCCTTTAACTCTTTTACTGTCCAGTTATAACAAGGATCTGGAGCTGTCATTGTCTGTGAAGTGATTTCTGACAAATAACTGAAGTACTGCCATGTACTTGGTTGTGACAATTGTTATTTTTAGGGGTTAGGGAAGGAAGAGAAGGTGTTGCACTTATTTTACGTGGATACTAGACAGGTTTGGTTTAAACAATGAAGCAGTAGTTGTATATGGATAATCCATGATGAAGGTCTAAAAATATTATGGTCACATTAACCAGATAGTTTTAATTAATGTAGTCCAGTTCTAAGAGCAGAAATTTATGGACAACTACATTCTTTGTAGACTGAAGGGGTCATTCAAAGTATACGTGCATAAGTGTGCACACAACTGAAGCAAACTGCATTCCTTCTTTTTAAGTTCCTCCCAGACTGGCCCAGGATTGCAGCACAGCCTTAAGCAATTTGAAAAATGTGTGTTTTGTTAGTCAAGATTAATAGACTGTTTTGAGATACGTACACCGCAGTACTGTGACACCTAATGCTGCATTTCCCTCCTTCAGGGATGGTAAGAAACAGGAGGAAGAAAAGAGATTTTTTTTATTATTATTATTTTTTTTAATGAACTCTTTTTCTGCACTTACTGACATCATCTTCTGTGCTTCAGGGGAGAACATTTACTTCCACATATCAGCCCCGATGCAGAAATTCCCAGACTATGAACAGATACCTTTTGTACTTCTGTCTTTCAAGAAAGAAGATCTTGCAGGAAGGAATAACAGGTTTTCTAAGGTTGATTTCCTATTTTTTGGTTTTTTACTCCTTGATTCAGACAAAGAAGTTAAAGCCATTACCAGCTTTTGAACTAAATGGAGAAGGGAAACCCAAGATATCTCCCTGAACGCAAATAACTATTGTACCTCACTGTACATCGTCTGCTCACCTTCAAAATCAAATCTTCCATGGGAACATTATCCAGCTTAAGGAAGAATCAAAATTGGAGTACTGGGTTAAAGAACTCCTCTGTAATTTTGACACACCTGACTAGGTGTGAAGGTGTATTACACGCATGCATTCCTAGCTTAAGGGGGAAAAATTCAGTTACTTCTAGGAAGAGCTGAATTTAATAAGAATTCCTATTTTGCTTTAGGATAACAGCTTCCATTGATTTAAACCCTTCCTGTATCTACTTGCGTCATATGAGGTAGTTGTGGTTTTCATTTTACATTCAAGTCTACAGCATGATAAATAGCTAGTGTCATCTTTACTTTGACCAGTGGCTGAAGCAGTGAGGGTAGGCTAGGGTCAAGGAGATGGCCTCAAATAATCTTCTACAATTTTCCTACCTCACTTTCCTTAAACTTTCTTTTTTTTCTCTTTTTTTCCTTCTTTCTCATTCACTGCTACATCTATCTTGTTGCATTCTGAGGCTGGATGAACACTAACTAGAAATGACAGATATGTCATAGCTTATTGTTTGTTGCACTTTTATGAAGTTTCCAGCATCCTGTTTCAAAACTCTGAAGTATATGTTCCTAATTTGTATCACAGAAAAGTCCTGCCTATTTTATTCATTCAGGTTCATCCCTTTGGTTCAATGGATTATTTACTGCGTATTGGAATTCAGCTCTACAAACATTGACTCCATATGATTTACTATACTGTTATTACTATAATAAAATACATGTAAACCTGGACTATTGATAGTATTTGATTCAGGCTGATTTTGTCTGAGCTTTTGGCCAAGAAAGTTACAGAATAAAAATAGGGATAAATTCACTGCATATAGGTATTGGCAGTTTTCAATCAGAAGCCAGGAACAAAAGTGGAAATATTACATAAAGCATGGAGAGGAAGGGGTTAGAACGGGAGACCGTGGAAGTTAAGTAAAATTACTGGTTAGAGGAGATAGATACTGGGAAATTGAGACTGGAAATTCAGTAGGGCAAGGCTTGGACATGGTTGGTGAGAGGTTTGGAAGGAAATAACCAAGCAATTAAGAGTGGGCTGGGTAGGTAAAACAACAGTGCAAAGGTCTAGACTGTGTGAAAGCCTGAGTCCAGTGGAGACCACTCCTATCTAGGACCAGAACAGAAGACAGGATTTCTGACCCTCAGCACCACAAAGGCAATTTTAATTCTGGTATCCTTTAACAGCTGAGCACCTTGAGTGCAAACTGGATGTTCTGCTAGCAAAGAATTTACTACAGTAATGCTGTGTGGCACTGTGACTTCATATCGCATATGCCAATTCATCCTTGCAAGTTATGAACAGTTATGCTAAGGTACTGTGGGATGAATCAAAGCTAGTTTCAAGCCAAATTTTTGTAATATAGTGAGAAGTGTTACAAGAAAATTTGCTTTTGTATTTCAGAAGGAGGAAATATAGTCAGCCAACAAACGTGCAGAATTTAAAAAAACATTATTCCCTTAATTCCACTGAGTGAAGGTTTGCAGCATAGTAGTGCCATGGCATTAGAGGCATAAATAACATAGGATTTTCTTACTTTAAAATCTTAACCTAATGTAAAATGCTACATATATGGATCACTATGCCTTTATTAAATGTATCTCAGAAAGAGATATATGTATATATAATTCATACAATAATTCATTATTCAGAGGTCTGGTTTTGTTGTCATAAAATCATAGCATCATAGAATGGTTTGGGTTGGAAGGGACTTCAAAGCCCATATAGTTCCAACTCCCCCCACCACGGGCAGGAACACCCTCCACTAGCCCAGGTTGTCCAAAGCCCCATCCAACCTGGCCTTGAACACTGCCAGGGAGGGCACAGCCACAGCTTCTCTGGCCCGGGCCTCAACACCCTCACAGTAAAGAATTTCTTCCAAGTATCTAGTCTAAATCTACCCTCTTTTAATTTAAACCCATTACACCTTGTCCCATCACTAGACTCCATGATAAACAGTCCCTCCCCATCTTTCCTGTAGGCCCCCTTTAGGTACTGGAAAGCTTCTAGTAAGATCTCTTCTGCAGGCTGAACAAGCCCAACTGTCTCAACCGGTCTTCAGAGGAGCTATACTCCAGCCTACTGATCATCTTCATACCATCCTCTGGACTTGCTCCAACAGCTCCATATCTCTCTTGTACTGGGTACCCCAGAGCTGGACGCAGTACTCTGGCTGCGGTCTCATGAGAACAGAGCAGAGGGGCAGAATCACCCTCCTTGATCTAGTGGCCATGCCTATTTTGTTGCAGCCCAGGACATGAATGGTTTCCCAGACTGCAAGTGCATATTGCCAGCTTATATCTAGGTTTTCATCCACCAGTATCCCCAGATCCTTTTCCACAGGGCTGCTCTCAATCCATTCACCACCCAGTGTCTACTGATACTGGACACTGCCCCAACCTAGGTGTTGGAACTTGAACTTTGCCTTGTTGAATTTCATGAGGTTCACACTGACCCACCTCTCAACCCTGTCAAGGTCCCTCTCTATGGCATCCTTTCCCTCAAGAATATCAATTAGATGAGACAGTGTTGCCAGGAGGCATAAGAAAGGGACTCTTTAAGATGAGACTCACCATTCTTTCGAGAGTCTGAGTTTAAAAAGTACACTAGCCACTGTCAGGACTGGGATTTATTAATGCATATAAACAAATGTAATAAAGAACAACTTGCATATACATGGAAAATTATTGTATTTTTATATACATATGTAGCTGTGTCTATGTACTAAGCAGTAAGCATCTCTGTCAGTCTCAAACAGCCTATGTAAAAATAGAACAGAAGCAAAAGGATTACTGGGAAATAAAAGAGAGATAATTGGCTAAACATATCCCTGAGGCCTGCAGAATAAGCACCACTATTTTATTGGATAAGTAAAATACCAGGCCTTGTTCATTCGAGCTACTGGATGAACTAGCTGCAGCTCTAGCTAGTTTAGGGAGATAATAGGGAGCTGATAATCACTGCTTAGAAAACTAATGGTTCTGATGCAGATTCTCTCCTGCTGCAACAAGGAAACTGTTGAGCAGCTAGTCACACTTCCTGATTCTGAGGAACTAATTCGTTGCAGCTTTGGTCCAGGCAGGAGCAAAAACAGTCAAGGAACTGCTTTAATTTATACCACTGTCAGAGTCTCTCACGGTCTCTCTACCACTGGAGTTCCTCTTTGCCACAACCTTTCATGCTCTGACTAGGGATTTCCCATGCAAAAATATATACATGTGCAACGCACAGATGGTTTGCATATGCGCAGTAGGCTTAACATATCTGATTTACTGTGTATGCACAGACCATCTGTGCAGCACATGTGCAGCAGGTCTGATGTGTACTGGACACATTGGACTTACTGTGCATGTGCTACACAGTTAATCTGCACACACACAGTAGCCACAGCTCTGACTGAGTTGCCAGACATCCAGATGGCCAGAGTCCTTAAATCCCTTCCAGAGAAAAACTGAAGATGCAATGAGGACGATCGAGGGTTTTTTTTTTCTGGTTTGTATCATAGCTTGTCCTTTATTCTCAAATGTAGGAGCGTATTAAAGTGGATATACCACCTCATCACGATTTGGCCTAATGCAGAAATTCCTATACTCTGAGGCCAACTCCCTTCAGGTTGTGCATGTCCAAAAACCAGCTAGAGAAAACAAAACAAAGCTCTGATAATGATTCTTCTCCATAAACTTTTTTACAGAACAAGCAAATCTGTAACAAGTGAACTACGCACACTTGTCTTAGTGAGGATTGGCAGCCACTTCGTGTTTTCTGCCTATAAACAGCTTTTCAATCTGGAAATTTTTAAATTATTCAGGTTAATGCTCAGACAACTCAGCAAGCCAGATTGATCGCATGTCTCAATCTCAGGAGGAGAGTCAGTCATCTCAGGCCAATCCTTGCCATTTGGCTAACTGAGATGCAGTGTCTTAGAGTACACGTGCTGCTTTGTTTCCCACCATTCAGACTGTGAACTATTAACACTGTCCCTAATGCTTTTGGCAAATTTCCTTACAATAACTGTTCTGTAAAACTCAGAGGCAAACTTAAAGATGAAAATAACTTATCAGACCCAGCAGTGTTTTCAGTAATGGTAAATGTAAATTGCAAAGAATGCTGACGGTTACAGTGTGTGGAGTATTAATCCAAACGCAACCTAATTGATGTATTTGCACTGATGCAGGGATGTATGGGAAAGCATGGAGGTTAAAATGGATGCAGAAGATTCAGGCAAATGCCACCAGGAAGACAAAAACTGGTTGATGACTAATGTTGGGATTCCTAATGCAATCCAACAGAAGCCAAGATTCACCAGCTGCATAATTGATGTATTAAATCTTGCCAGCCTCCTCAGAAGCTGTCTGCCTTACCCACTAGAAGACAGCAAGCTAACACAACTTTTATCACTATATACAATTTTGCAAGTGTATTGAAGATTGGAAGTGCCATGAAAACTGCTTCTTATACTGTAATTGAGTACTTGATCAGTTGGAGAAAATGTTATCCATGTGTTCCTTTGAAATGTGAGTACCCTTCACTCTACAGCACAGCATGTTTTAAAAGGGTCTTGTCTCTTCTAAACTGGTTTGGCACTCCATTTTTTTACCTCACCCATACAATCTCCATTCAAATCACAATTTAGATATTTCAGAATATATTTCTAGATTAGCACTTCATCAAAGCAATTTCTTGTACTAAACAAGCAGCACTAATAGGAAAAAGCTATAGCGTAGCTAGAGGCTGAAATGCCAGACTTCTTTTATCCCACAGTAAAGAACGGAAAATCTGTAGGTGAAAAAAAAATGCTAGATTTTTTTAGTTCCTTTCATTACTGTGTCTAATCACTTATGAACACTTAAAAATATAAATTTCCTCCAAACTCTTGCTCAAAAATAGAAGGCAATGAATGAAAGCTGGAGGTTTATTCACATAATCTGTGAACAGCAACAGGCAATGACTTGCAAAACAGGATAATTTACTAGTACTGAAACTGGCAGTGGGCGTAACATACTTGGCACATTTTTAATATCCTTAGCATATTTTGTTTCAAACTTGTTAAAAGGATACGCTGTAATTGATCTGCTTTTAGTGACAGTATTGAAGAATATTGCCAGAAGTTGTAGCATGTATCAACACAAAAGGACGGCAGAATTAAAAGATGTCTATTAAAATCGATTAGAACCTTCAGTAGTTATTACTATATACCATGTATTGTTCACAGAATCACAGAATCACAAGGTTTGAATCACAAGGTTGGAAAAGACCTTTAAGATCATCAAGTCCAACCATTCTCGTCCTATGTTAAACCATATCCCTAAGTACCTCATCTACCCTTTTTTTAAACACATCCAGGGATGGTGACTCAACCACCTCCCTGGGCAGCCTGTTCCACATCAAGACAGCTCTTTTAGTAAAAATTTTTTTTCTAATATCTAATCTAAACCTGCCCTGGCTCAGCTTCATGCCATTCCCCCTTGTCCTATCACCTGCCACCTGGCTGAAGAGACCATCACCTATCTCTCTACAACCTCCCTTCGGGTAGTTGTAGGTGGTGATAAGGTCTCCCCTCAGCCTCCTCTAAACATCACAAGCTCCCTCAGCTGCTCCTCATATGATTTGCCCTTCAGCCCCTTCACCAGCCTGGTTGCCTTTCTCTGGACTCGCTCCAGGACCTCAATGTCCTTCTTATGGTGAGGAGCCCAGAACTGGACACAGTACTCAGGGTGCGACATCACCAATGCCGAGTACAGGGGCAAAATCACCTCCCCAGACCTACTGGCCACACTGGTTTTGATACAAGCCAAGATACCATTGGCCTTCTTGGCCGCCTGGGCACACTGCTGACTCATATTCAACCTGCAGTCAACCAACACCCCCAGGTCCTTCTCTGCCTGACAGCTCTCCAGCCAGTCTCCCCCAAGCCTGTAGAGCTGCATGGGGTTATTATGTCCCATGTGCAGCACTTTACACTTGGCCTTTTTAAACTTCATCCCATTGGACTCAGCCCATCGGTCCAGTCTGTTCAGATCCCTCTGAAGAGCCTCCCTACCCTCAGACAGATCAACACTTCCTGCTAGTTTAGTGTCATCTGCAAACTTAGTGAGGGAGCATTCAATCCCTTCGTCGAGATCATTGATAAAGATGTTGAACAAAACTGGACCCAAGACTGAGCCCTGGGGGACGCCACTCGTGACTGGCCTCCAGCTGGATTTCGTTCCATTCACCACCACCCTTTGGGCCCAGACATCCAGCCAGTTTTTAACCCAGCTGAGGATCCACCTCTCCAGGCCAGTGGCAGCCAGTTTCTCAATCAGAATGCTGTGAGAAACCATGTCAAAGGCTTTACCAAAGTCCAGGTAGATCACATCCACAGCCTTACCCTCGTCCATTAAGCGGGTCACCTTGTCATAGAAGGTGATCAGGTTAGTTTGACAAGATCTACCTTTTGTAAACCCATGTTGACTAGGCCTGATCCCCTGGCCATCATGCATGTGCTGCATGGTAGCTCCCAAGATGACCCTCTCCATGACCTTCCCCAGGACTGAGGTCAGACTGACAGGCCTGTAGTTCCCTGGATCCTCCTTCCGACCCGTCTTGTATATGGGTGTAACATCTGCCAGCCTCCAGTCGACTGGAACTTCTCCAGTCTGCCAGGATTGCTGATAGATCATGGAAAGGGGTTTGGCTAGCACATCTGCCAGCTCTCTTAGTACCCTCGGGTGAATCCATCTGGCCCCATTGATTTGTAGGTGTCTACCTGGCCAAGTAGGTCACTAATCATTTCCTCCTGATTCATGGGAGCTTTGTTCTGCTTCCCCTCCCTGTCAGCCAGTTCCTGAGGATGAGTACTCAGGGAATATCCAACTTTACTTTTAAAGACTGAGGTAAAGAAGGAATTAAGGACCTCATCCCTTGTCACTAATGTGCCATCAGCATCCAATCAGGGCTGGAGATTCTCCTTGACCCTCCTTTTACTATTAATATACCTATAGAAGGACTTTTTATTCTCTTTTACAGAACTGGCCAGTCTGAGTTCCAGATCAGCTTTAGCCCTTCTGACTTTCTCCCTACACGATCTCACTACATTCCTATAGTCATCCCAAGACACCCGCCCCTTCTTCCAAAGCTTGTATTTTTCCTTCTTTTCCCATATATCAGCCTGGATCTCTACTCAGCCAGGCTGGCTTCCTAGCTCACCAACTCCTCTTCTGTCCGACTGGGACAGCCTGTTCTTGTCCACCAAGATTTCCTTCTTGAGGAGCATCCAACCCTCTTGGGCTCCTTTGCCCTCAAGGGCTGCCTCCCATGGAATCTTATCGAGCAGCTTCCTGAACAGTCCAAAGTCAGCCCTACGGAAGTCTAAGGTGGCTGTTTTGCTGTCTCCCTTCCTTAATTCTCCTAGTACTAAGAATTCTATTAGCTCATGATCACTATGCCCCAGTGATCATGATTATTCCCAAATAACTTGATACCTGTGCATTTCCACTGCATGCTGTAAAGTCTTGGTATGTTGCATCTCAGTAAACAACACTGTTGGCTGAATTAAAACAAAAATTAATGCAACAGATTGTACATGTATTTTCTAGAGAGAATTCAGGTGATGTGGAGGATCCCTGCTCTACTCAGGGCTCCTAGCAGAATACTCACTGATTCAGTCAAATCTCAAATTGTAGAAATTGCCATACTAGACACTTTTTGACAAATAAAAAAAAAAAAACCACTTAAAATGCCAGCAGTAAGTTTGTTCTACTTTTAATTCTTAGTTTTAAAACAGCTGAAGTCTTCAATACCAAAACATTTGAAGGCTTTCACATTAGTGGCTTTCACATAGGTGGCCTTGAAAATCAAAAATCAACTCCCTTCTCTTCAACCACTCTCCTATGGATACCACAATGAATCGAATAGCATGTGTTTTAAAGTGACATTCTCTTTTTTCCATAGAAACTTTATGTATAATATTGAATATTCACTAGTGCAGACAAGTCAGCAAGACTGGAACTCAGTTGAGCAACAAAACCACCTGGCATTATAATAATTGAGTTACTTGCTTACAGTCTTCAAGTTTGTTTATATATTTTATAGATTCCCAGTGACAGAACAGTCATCTCTGAATATGGGCTAGCTCATACGTGTAAAAGATATAAATCTCGATTTTCAGTTCCCATTCTGAATCAGTTAAAGGAAGGAATTTGAGCCTGAATCTCACAATTTTTAGTCTACCTCAAGAATTAATAAAAATGCTTAGATAATTTTATTTCAGTTGTGTTTTTATTAAGTACTCAATTTTGCAGCTTTAACAGTAGTGCTTCACTGCCCAGTAATACCATTCAAAAGTTTAAACACCATGGTCAGTTTTTAATTCAACAGCCAGGGTGTACTCAGGTGTGTGAGTGGATGTGGCAGGCTTTAACATTACCTGTTCCTTACAGTTGGAGACAACCAGTCAGATTCCACTCACCTGCCTTTGTGAGCCTCTAACTCCATTTCACTCCCAAAAATCTTCTGTAATACACTGGATTCTAGGGGCAAGAAAGCACTGGTTAGGTCATGCTGGTTTCAACTGAATGAAAAACAACAGATGTGTATGGTGAAATGTATTTCTTCAAAGTTTTCCATATTTATGTGTTCAAGGATCATCATAAGCCTGAAAAAAACATATCTGCACTGAAAAGAACAGAGAAAGGGCACTGGTTTTAAGGAACATGGTCACAGTTATGTTTTATTTTAGTAACAGTAATCACACAATCATCCATTTGAAAACACTTGATATGTAGCTGGACAAATGTTTATTAACAGCAATTTGTTGAGAAAAAAAGCTTTGATATGAGGCAGGTAGGTCACCTCAGGAATATGTTTCTCTTCTGACAAGCTGTTGAGATTACTCACAATTTTTCCTGTCTTTTTTTTTTTTCTTTTCAGTAGAAGCAAATTTAAACAGCAAATCAAATTATTTAAAATTATGGCAGGAAATATTTCTCTAAAGAGTTCTCTCTTTTTTGGTTGTTTTTTTTCAAAAAATCTGTGCTACCAGTGGTCTCGAACTGCTTGTAGAAGCTCATTGTCTAGGAGAGGCATTTACTGTTCTGCTGAAGCAGAAATCACTGTGCCAAATATTTTCTTCGTCATATACAGTAATCTTCTTAGCAGAAGCAATACCATTTTGCATGAGTAAGAGGAAATGTCTTTATCTAGTTTCATTGCCTCTCAGCTTTCAGCATGGGTGACAGGCAGAACTCGCATTTAAAATCTGGGTAATAGTTTCATTTGGCTGTTTACCTGATACTAATGAACTTCCAGTGCCTCTTTGCTTCCCATAAACTGGCAGTATAGCAGATGAATGGACAAGGAAAAGCAAAATTTTAATGAAAATTCAGTTTAAGGTAGCACCTTGATTGCTGACAGATTCAATCTCTTATGTGCTATTCCAAACTACAGCGCTCCTTTCACTGCTCATCCACTGCATAAGCACTCGAGGGAGGGTATAAGAGCTAATATAGAACAGAGTAATAGATTTGGTATTCAAGGCTTTGGAAAAATTATTCCTGTTTGGCAGTCAGCAAGAAGAGAGATAATGGAAAAATGAGAGGGAGGCTAACAGATTTCAAGATTCTGTTTTGAAGAAGAATGTATGTGGTTTCAAATGTGTAAATGCACTTAGAGATTCTGAGGCTGTCTCTATAAGCCCTTCAAAATTAAAGAACTGCTGCTGAAGTCTGGGGATTCATACATTGAAAGCTTGCAGGACCAAACACTATGACAGATGCATTTTGACATAGGAATGAAAAATAAAGGAGACATAATACCCAAATCACTAATTATAATTTTTCCCTAGAATATGCAATTACATGTTCATAGGAGAAATTGGTTTTATTTACAGCTCTAGTGGTTCGATAAATCCCATGTAATAATTAAGTCCAAAACAAACCTTTAAGACAAAAAAAGGAACCTGAGATGCCACACATATCAAAATCTAAGAAATTACATCACTTATGACTTACACAACCAGGAACTGGTGTATGCAGATCTGATCTGCCAAGGGAGATCATGGAATATTGTGGAATATCTATGAAAAACAGCATGGGATGGAGAACATTGTTTAGCAGGGCTGCATTTCACCCTGTACAAGTGGGTAGCCTACAGAAAGATATAATTTTGTCCCTTTGCTCTCTCTCCTTTGCTGGGTTGGATGGAGTTGCTCAGTTGGGACAGCAATGCATGCCAAGGACAGCTTGGCTCCAGTTTCCCCTGGGAGCAAGGGGATAATCCAAGGACAGATCAGGAGTGTCGCTGTGCAGCATCTTCCTCAGGGCTTCTAGCAAAGTCAGTTTGTGCCAAAGAAACCTTTACATTAATCTTACATCAGTTAACATTTCAACTTAAATTCTTCAACTACATTATTGTCATGTAAGATGGCACAGGATCAAGTGTTTCATAGGTTTGAGGTTTTTTCCTAATAATCATAAGCTTATGAATTAAAATTTTAAATAAAATACCTAAAGTAAAAAAAAAGAACAACACCTTATAGAGTAAACAATACTATTAAAATTGACAAATGAGTTTGCAAGAGCAGTATTATCTCCTATTTTTGGAATTTGTATAGGTTTTCAGTCCTGGATGGATTTCAAGAATCTGTCTATTGGTTGCATTCCTGAGCCTATCAGCATTACAAATCAGACTTAATAAAAGTCAATCAGTGATTGTTTAACTTGCCTGCTACTGCCTGAAGCAGAATTACAAAAGCTAAATGTGTGTTCAAAACTCCATCAGGAGTTTCTGTCATCTAAGAACACTAAGTGTATGATCTCATGGAAATGCTAAGAAATAAATATCCCACAACAGCTTGAAGAAACTTGCAGTTATTATGCATTGATGTCGACAAAATATGTATACACATAAAGAATAGCAATGTTTTTACCTTCTGCCCTGAAAATGATTCGGCTAGAAATAAGAACTAATGTGGTCCAACGAGCATGAATATGAAACAATTGACAAGGAGCAAATTACAAATACAGTTAATTAGAAAAACAGTAGGTTGATTGCCAAGCGAGAAGGTTTATAAGCAATTCAGGGTTAAATTGTCATATGCATGAATCAGGTTTACTGCAGCTGCAATTAGCGGTTCAATACTAACATCTTCTGAATATCCTGAGTCACTTGCTACATAACTCTGACTTTAAACTTTCATTAGTGATCATTCTCCTACATACTGGGGTATGGAATATTTTGTTTGATGAAGACAACTTTCACATGGACTAAAATAATTTGTTCATGTAGATTGCTTTTCTTTCATGAAGTCACATCCAAATTTTGCAGAGGCTAGAGAGAGCATTTTAAAATGTTAAATGTGAGGACAGGCACTGCAAATAATTGCCAAAGATACTAATCGGACATGAACTTTGCTTAATTTTGAAGCAAATTTGTAGTGTTATTCTTAAAATAAATCAGTAGGATATCTTCTTAATCTAATAAAATTGCCCTAAGCCATAGTCTTGACCTGAGAATTATTTCGAAAATCTTTTACTCAATGAGAATTGGAGTTATCACAGATATTGATTTATTTTTAGTTCAGTCAGGAATTTTAGGTAGTAGTAATTTAATATGCTTTTACTTTAAAAAATAATAGCATTTCTACTCACAGATCTGTACTCCACAGTCCTAAAGCCATAAAAAATCGGAAGAGGTTCTATGTCTTTGTTCCACGATGAGAAACCCAATACTACATACAGTTTAACTCAAAGTCTAACAAAACTTGATGCTTATCATTTACAGCAATCTCGGCATTAAAGGTGTGTGAGAGTGGGCAAGAATGAGACAATCTCTTCAAATTGTTCATTGCCTTCACATATTAAGCAGCTTTTGCAACACGAGGGCTTTATTTTCCTGACACTGGTGATGTGGCACCATTGCAAAATAGGTGGGAAACACGGTAGCAGATTTGGCCAAGCAGGTATACCTTTGGCCAGCCCAGCCCAGCAACCCTATTGGTAGGGGAATAATTAATTACACTTTACAGCATAACCTGAATTCACATTCTCAAGCCACATCACACATTGCTTTTGCTTTCCAAAGCTTATGATGGATCATGGACTTGGGTCTGAAGAATATAGACATGAGAAGAGCTCAAGCTTGAGAAGATGCATTGATCTGAGCTTAAACTACAGTCGAAAAGTACTGAGGAAGTCTGCGCTGATCTTAATTAGACTAGGTTATGCCATTTAATGTGTGAAAATGAGACTTAAATCTTTGAAAAATAAGACTTAAGTTTCCAAAATGCCGTGAAATTCTGTAAAATCAAGAGTCAGATTTGGGTTTTAGTTTGTCATATCAATTTCTCATTGATAGTGAGTCCCATATTTTATGTGGACTTACTTATTCACACATATTTTAATTTCAGAATGCTTAGTTCGGTGCAAAAGATTAAGAATATGAATCAATACCAATGCACTATAGCATTGTTTTATTTTGCTCAGAATATTTGGCTTGCTGTGAGAGCAGGATTTTTCTGCAAGTTCGTTCCAGCATCTCAGTAAGTAAAGCTCACAAAAGGCTATCAATAAATTGCCATGCACTTAGATGAAAACATTTTCATTGGCTCTGGCACAAACCTAATTCCTCTGAAGGCTTCAGAATCAATTCTGCTAGCTTTTCTCTTTCCTCTTGGTAATTCCTCAGGAATTTTGAGGGAGGATCACCCAAATAGGTGCTGAAGGTTCATTTTCCCCTGAAGCTTTCAAAGGAAACTGTTGAAATGAAGAATGTAAAAAACCCAAAGTTCTCAGGCCACATGCAATCATCTTGTTTTACATAGTTACCAGACTTTTACCATTAAAAAATGTGTTACATTTCTTTTAAAGCATCCTTTGCATGGCAGTTGTGTGAAACAATGATCTGTTGAATTTAATTCACAGATCAAAGAGGGAGGAAATTAACCAACACAGTAAATTGATTATTTCATGGGTGACATAACCAAGGCAATGATTTATCTTAATAAAGAGCAACATCCCTCTAGTCCTTAACTGAATTCCAGCCAATGCAATAATACTCAGTTGTTAATGACTTTGATGTTGATGTGGAAAAGTGAATGACTGTATAATCACTGAAATGGGACCTCATCACAGTTGGAAATGTTTAAGCCAAATCATTTTGGACTGTGAAAAGAGCCCTGAGTGGTATAGATTGGCTGGGTCCCAGATTTTCAGCCTTAACTAAACAGGGCTTGAAAACTTTATCATACTGCTATGCCTCGGGCTGGTCTGTAACTGACAGCCCCAGAGAATTGGAGTTTAATATATATGTCTGTGGACTCGCTGTGGAAAAAAAATTTCAGGGCTCACAGCACCAATAATAAATACCTGTCTATCAACATCCAGCTAAAAGAGTAATTAGTTAAATCCATCTTTAGGAGCGGGAATAGAAGAAAGGAAACAGAAGTCAAATAGGAAAAATTGTACTGAAAGCTTATTTTTATATCCCACATTACTAAATATGGTTTAAGAGGCTGAAATATAGCATTAGTCATTTATAGCAGCCTCCACCTCCCCATTTACCCTTCCCTACCAAGTCTTACAATAATAACCGGTGCTAAAATTAGAGCTGCTAAAGCAAATGTTAATTTGGTTATCATTGTTTCAGCACTGATTGAAGAGTTCACATCAAAAGGAAGGATCCCCTGTACATCACGTACTGCTTCCTTGCTGCTGATGTTCAGCTCTCAGATCGGAGAAGGAAGTCAGGTCATTTTTTTTCCACTCAGGTTTCCTTCAAAACTGCTTGACTCCCAGTGAAGGATTCCCAGCATTGACATTGCTCTGTCCATATCTTGAAATTTTCTTTCTTTTTAAAAAGACAGGAAGAATACTTAGCATCCTCCCAACTGTGCTTCAGCCCATGCACGCTATGAGAAATCAAGAGGAGATGAGGTAGGAAGAAGGTAATGGCACAAAGTTCACAGTTAGCTATCCTAACCTCAGCAGAAGGGCAGTTGCAGGTAGGGTTGGAGGAATTCCAAGCACTCTCCCTGTTTGAATACCACACAGCCCCCAGGCTCCAGAAACATGATACTCTGATGCTGATCATTAAAAAAAAAAAAAAAAAGCTAAGGATTGTTAAACTGCTCATCCAGGCCTGCAGCTGGGGGTGACTCAGAGTGCAGAGTTGGAAAAATGCCCATGTGGCAAGATTAGAAACTCATTTGTGTAGTTTATTTGGCCTTGCCAGGAGCCTCCCGTTTTTTTCCAAGTCTCCTTCAGTTTATTAACTTTAAAAGCACTCCTTTCCTGCTGGGGATCTGGCGTGGCTGCAGCCAGGCAGTTCCTTCTCCTTTTGCATTAACAACACTTAAAGGCTTTCTTTCCTGTTCAAAATCGACTCGTGTGAGATCATCTGTGGAATTTTCAAATGTGCTTGCTCTTTCTTTTCCTTTTCATTTCATTCTTTGTCTCTGGGTTCAATTTAAATCCAAGAGCTTTTAAACTAACTGTATTCAGCAAGCCAGCACTTTCAGGAATATATGTTATGAAAGCAGTAAAAGAAAAGGCCTTCTTGTCATCAAAACCATAATAATTATGTGTCAAATGTAATTACTGCTCTGTAGGTAATACATCTAATACTAAGTGACGGAGTAAGCGGCCTGCAGAAGTAAAAAGTAACTGGTGGCTGGATCAAATTTGATATAAAATTAACCATCATGCTTAAATATTCTATCTGCTAAAGTTCTACCAGAAAAGCAAAGGGAGGAAAAAAGGTTTTTTCCTCATTTAAATCGTTAACGTGCATAAGTTCCTCAGTTCTCTCCACCTCCATACAATGAGTCACAAGCCTTTTAAAATAAGAAACACTGTTCTAGAGACATGTGCATTACAAGGATCAAACTCCACTAAAGGAACTCATCTAACAGGAAGAAATTAAGAGTGGGAGTCCTCTCCTGTTAACCCCTTACATTTCCTCTTCATTACCTTCACACGCACACTTGATTCACTTGTTAAGAAACAAGCTTTCCATATTTTCCTACCTTCTTTAAAATACATAAATTATTGAGCAGCTGGTGAAGCTGACATGTGCCTGTGAATTTGAGGACTACCGAAAAATGAAGTCATATTCTGGAGGAAAAAATGTGCTATGTCAGGAACCAGGATTCTAAATACGACAGCATCTGTCAGAAACTTGTCCAGTTTAAAACACATGCCCTCTCCTCCCTAAAACTCTTCTAAGTAGACTTAGCATAGTCTAATGTATTAAAAAAAACTCCACTTTAAAACCTAATGTTTTGCTAATGTGGGTCCCAATCCTGAAAATAATCTGCAGTATCTGTGTTTAAGAGTTATACTATGAGTAACCTAGTTGATACTTAAAGGCAAAAGTGTTCATAGGATTGATATCTTTTACCATAGTGAACATTCTATATATGGGTGTCTTTACGGATTTGTGTCGGACTATATAATTGTGAAGAATAATAAGAACAGACTTAATGACTCTAGATTCTAGGCCTTAGTTTCACATGCTTCTGCATGATAATCAGGGAAAAATTTTAAAAAAAAAATTCTATAAATTTTCATTTGAGTTTTCTTACATGCTTTGATTTTCTTTCCATTTTCTTTTTCTTGATGTCTTGGGAATGTTCCAAGAAATAAGCATGTGCATGCACAGACACATACTCAGCAGCATTTGCTATCAGTAACAGAGCAAGTGCATTTGTAAAAAATTATTGGTATTACTTAGAACAACTGGATTATAGGAAACTATTTCCACTAATTATCCTCTCTGTTCCCCTGTGTTCATTTCTAGAACAGACCTCACAAGTCTCCTATAAATGGCTCATTGGTACCAACTTTAATTTATTGCACTAGAAGAGCTCCACACACAGGTTATCAATGAGAAACGGATCACACCATAGCAAAAGAGCTGTGCAGATTAACAGGGGTTATTTCCTCAAAAGCAAAATTGGTACTGATGGATGAAGTATTTGGGGTCTTTGCGAGGGCTCTTCCTTTAAACCAAACCATTTCCCAGTTCCACTGCATGCACTGCACAATACAAACAGTGCTTTCTACAGGCATACTGATCAATGCTTGAGGAACATAGGCCCCAAAGCATTCCCTGACTTTCTGCTGATAAATAAGATTGATGAAATGAATGGCTCAGAACTGCCAGGTTTGGTTACATTTTCTGAAAAATTAGGCCAACATGAAAGAAATCATGTTTTCAAATGGTACTGTTCTCTCTAGGCTGATTCCCCAATTTATTAAACTCTACTCCTTGGGTCCCAGGTTCAAGCGCTACTTCTGCTCATCAGTCGCCACTTGTTTCTTGAGCTAAACAACACATCTGCAATTCTCAACTTGACTAGAATTAGCTCCCAAAAGAAAAAAAAATGTTTAAAATACTTCTGACTGGCTTCTAAATTGGAAACACCTGTAAGAGTTATACCTTTTCCTGACATAAATTAGTGACAAGGAGTTCATATAAGAGGTGCAGACAGAAAAATAAAATAGTGCAATAAGTATTTCAGGGAACAGAAAAAGGATTGCCACAACTGGGTAGGTATGAGAGACAAGAATATATGACCCCAGCCTGTTGCCTTCCTGTAACACCAAAATAGATGCTTGATATCCATGTTGTACCAACCAGAAAATGACTGCCTGAAGCAAGATCAAATGTCTCATTAGCACTTATAATCGCTTCCATAAGATGAAAACAGATGAAAGAAAAAAGGATAAAATTCAAACAGTAGAAATCAAAAAAAGGGATACCTTTTGTTCTGTGGAGTACTTTCTCCCTCAGATGGGGCCTCCCTGAGTTCAACAGACAGAGTCATTATAAACAGAGTTCCAGAAAACCTGATCCTACTTTTCATAGTTTTTATAAATTCAGTGTAAAGTTCTTCACATAACCATCTGTAATTATTCTAAAGCATAACATTTCTTACCAAACAGAATTTTAATAATAAATTCATTACTTCCTTCCCAATTCATGACAGCACCTTTTACCCAATCTCTCACCTCCAGAAATTAATCCTATCTCATATTTTCAATGAGAAAAAATCTACCTCAACCATCAGAAAAGTAACGTTCTTCCAGGATTCCAGAAATCCAACTCATCAGGGAAGTTAACCCTTAATTTATCCTAACCTATGGGCTGTGCTGCCCTATGAGATGGTTGTTGATGATGCATGAAAAATAATATTGATTCATGTTTCAGTTGCATAAATTTGATACATGGATAGAACTACCTGGGCACTCAATACATGGACTAAGGGATAGCTACATGTAGTTGCTTGGCTACATGTGGTGACTTCTTTTGACATGTTCAGGATCAGAATGTTAATAAGAATTTGTTTTAAGAGGTGATGCTAAAGAGCTGGCAGCTACTTTAGTCACTCTGCACAGTACAACATTATAAGGACTGACAGATTTCATCTTTCAGAAAGGACAAGATGACTGACAGACTGAAGAATATGTTACGTGATGCTGGGTGGCGTTAAAGTTTTGGGGTTTTTTCCCATACATGTTTCTCAACTACGATGTCTAGCATTTAGTGAGGAAGACAATTTGTTAAGTAGAATGGCATTACTTATAAAACAGTAAACAGCTCAGAACAATGCACTGTTATACAAGGAGTTGTATAAATCAAGAATGTCTTTTCTTCTCATTTTTATGGTATAATAACACATAATATGTTTAGAAAAATACAGGTATTCTTTTGCTCTATCACTGCTTGGATTGCTGATATTATTTCATATCCACAAATATAACAATTTGAAACTACTGACTTGAAAATGTAAAAGGACTGTGTGTTTGGATATGCATTAAGAAAAAGAAATATCAGAAACAGTTTGAGCATTAGCATTTCCTCGTGATTTTCCTTTTTTCCACTTTAAAAAAAAAACAAACCAACAAAAGCTTGAACAACTACAATAGAAAGAGGGTCACAAAGAATAAGGTCTATGAAAATCCAAATAAGTTATTTGTATTTCAGGATAACGCTACCTGTGGGCAAAAGATAGAAAACTTTCTTCATATATTATTTCCTCGGTGAAGGTGGTATTTGCCTACAAGTTCTCTATACTAGTTATGAAACCTATTTTGCCTCCATGAAAAAACCCAACCAAACAAATGAGAAAACCCTTTCTAGTAGTGTCAGCAGGATTTGAATATCCAACAGAACAGAAACCTGGAATCAAATTCCTTCATACTTAGTGTTATGAATGACTTAAGAACATAATGAACAGGAACTGGATAACATCTTAGGATAAAATTCTTTATGGTCTGGTGGGTAGATACTAACTTCTGGCTTCAAACTAACATCTGAACATAAGTGGATATCATCACAGGGAAGTCTATTTTTGGCACAGCTTTAAGAAGTGACTTGTAAATGATAAAAGCATGAGAGTGTTCACTGCAAGGAAAGTGTTACTCTAGTATTTATTTGGCCACATTTGTTTCAGCCACACCAGGCAAGCACTGACTTCTGAAGTGGACCAAATGAAATGTAAATGATATGTGGGGTGACATGTGGTAGTACTGTGTGAAAATGACTGCATCCACTTCACTGAATACACACAATGTAAATCCAAAAATTACAGAACATCTTAACTGGCTGGTATCATTTCACAGCAGCTGTGAAAAATCCCCCGTGCTGATAAAGTACACAGAAAATGCACAACAGGTTCTCTGAAAGGTTGATGCTTTGCTAGCTTCCCACTAGTATTTACTGCTTCTGATTGAGGGACAAACGTAATGCATGCTGTCCACCATGGGGAATTGTACTTTTGCCATGTTTTGCATGCTGACTTAATAAAAGTTTCTCATTTCAATTCGAACAATAGGAAAGTAGGTTGTCTTTTTATTCCTTGTTTATCTAGAATAATAGAACAAAGTCTGGATATAAACCCAGGTTCATCCCTATCAGCAGGGACTAATGCACCTTACTGGATGTACCATTCCTCGGGCTAAGCAGGATAGTGGTATTTTTTAGGCCGTTTCAAATAACTTCAGTCCTTCCACATGTAGGAAATGAGAGGTTTGCCTTGCATAAGCTTTCCTTCCAAGGAGACTGTTCTACAATTTATCTAATTTATAGGATATTCCTTCCTTCATTTTTTTTATTGTGTGATACTAAAATGTCTGCAAAGGAATGGTTCAATAGTGAAGCAATCTCATATAGATTGTGCTTTCTGCCACGAAATTATCAATCCAACACTATCGAAGATTTGAGAAGTTCTACTACTAATCTAATTTATGAGCATTTGTAGCTCTCCCTTCCCTTTGCTTTAGACTCTCTGGAATTGCCAGCATATTGTTTGTCCCCCTCCCTTAAAACAAAATATTTTTTTCAATCTTTTATAATCTTAGTGGCAATAAACGATTGAAGCTATAACTATGATATTTAATAACAGATAGCTTCACAAATTTTGACAAGCACATATTCATTGCCTTCACTGCCACAAACAATTATTTCAAGACAGATTCAACTTTTGTGATTCCTCTGGTGCCAAGTCTCCACCTAAAATACACACTTCACATGGGGATATCTGCTCTTAGCCTTCAGATAAAATAAAGCATATGTTGTTATGAGATATTCAGTCTCAAGGTCCCAATTTATAGATCTTGGGGAATTAATTAATTAAAGCTAATAAGTCAATTACTTATGATTAAATCAAGTTGGGTTAAGGTATGGATGTGTGTATGTATAAACAAATGCCTTTATTCAAAGTATCTAAACCACACAGCTTCTACAGATAGGTTAATATCTCCTTGTTACTGTAAGAATCTCCTAGTCTCAACTGGATAATAACTACCTTTGGTGGATCACTAGTATTCTTCAGTAGGAAATACAACTTCCCTATACAGATACAAAATATTCATCTATAAACAAATTATATAGGACACTGGCATCTAAACTGCCTAATTGTACTCAGCTTATTAACAGCTTACAACTGAGTCCAACTGCATTGTCAATGTATGTCCCCATATGTTGTCACAGTGGGGTTTGTACAACAGGATTGCACATGAAAATTATGCAATTGATTTCCAAGTTTGCCCTTCTACCATGTCACAATACAAATAGTTAAAACTCACTGAGATGACCAATATCTAGTCTTAATTAGTGGGTTTATTTCAGCTTCCTAAAGAGCTGGTTCCTCTTAGAGCAACTGCAAGGTCAAACTCTAACTACAGTGACCAATGTTAACCTTAAGTGATAAAACTGCTGCCTCCCTTCTAGAAAGTAAATGCCGGCTGAAGAAGGAAATGCTCATTTTAAAAGTCGTCTTCAATTTATGTTTTACATTCTTCCTCTGCTATTTAAATTTTCTAAAAAAACCCTTTCTTCCCTGTACAATTCTTCAGAATAGATCTTCTACCCATTTCCCTTCCACCTACAACAAATATGGCTTTAATACAGAGTTTTCTGTACTCAATAAAGTGGAATTTAAAAAATACTTACTGATTATCAACTGGTTTTCCTTTTACAATTCTCTCAGAATTTTTCCTACCTCCATTTCATCCCTTTAAAATCTTCTCCTTTATGACAAGTTGTATCTATAAAACAAGAAAATCAAGACAGAGATGCCTATGAGGCATTAAGCATGTATGAGCTTTGACCCTTAGTTCCACCCTCTGCTGTGATATACACAGCACAGATCCAAAAGAAAAATAGTTACTGCTTTTAACTCATTGTAGAACTTAGATAGGAAAATAATAATGCTGTATGTTGTCACTTTTGCTTTTCCAAGACATGCTATCAACTACTACTGAAATTCCACCCATTACAAAGTGTACTGCACAATCTATTACGCAAAATTATACATCCAGACATACAATCAATTTGGTTTGGAAGTAGCAAATAAATATGACAACTGATATATATCTTAGTCTGTATAACCAGGACTCAGGTTCTTAGGAAATCTGAGGTCAACTACATTTTTTAGAAAAGTTCTGCTTTTTTCAAATGCAGAAAATTAGACTGACCCATACCCTGTACCTGAGAAAAAACACATTTTTCTGCACAGGGCCTATGGTCTCATTTTTATGGAGACACCATCTGAAAAAGAGCAGTGCTGCCATAACAGAACTAGCAAAATAAAATAGTGGCACTGATAAGTATGATGAAATATTACTACTGTACTCTGTTTTGGTACAACAGCTGTATATTACATACACATAAAATTAACTTAAACAGGAAGGCACCTTTTTCATAAGATCAGGAAAACAAATTCAGTCTTATAAATAGTATGATTATTATGTCATTCAAAACAATGGACCTTCCTTTCAACTATGAAATGTTTCTAGATGTGTCTTCTAAAGTATCTTTATAAGACCAGACAAAGGGAAAAATAAAAGTTAAATAAAGAAAATCCTTTTCCTTGAACATATGTTGTTCATGCTGTTTCTTTTACCTTTAAAAATAGGCTTTATACATATAAAGATAAATTACAGTAAACTGAGCTGCACATTGACCAGCAATAAATTATTAACATTCATTATATACATTGGTAAAAGCCACTGATACTGCTTTTTGTGTGGTTATTCAGATTTTGTGCTCTCTCTGGAATTCATCCCTTATATGTTTTAGGAAACACTGAAAGATTACTGATCAAGTTTAAATAACCTTGCCCTGCATGAGAACTGCAACAGGCCCCTCAAAAATAAAAACAAAATGAGGAAGAGATGGAGGGGTTCCCCTCCCCCTTTGCCAAATGAATACATTTCTGTGTCCTGTCCATGCTCAGAGAGAAGGAAGTTGGGTTCAGTTGTCAGAGTGCCAACGTACAACCCAGGAGAATAGAGCTCCGTTGCCTGCTCTTGCACCGACGTCCTGTGTGAACTCAGGCAGCTCGCAGTTCCCTCCCTACCCCTGAAAAATGAGAATAGCACTGTCCTAAAGCCGACTGTGACACTGATAAATAAATAGAAGGCCATGAGGTACCCAGACTGTATGAGGAGCAGGGGTCAGGCATAGCAATACAGTTATTTCTGTTCTTCAGTTGCCTCACAGAAGTATTAACTGCAGAATATGTCTGGAAAGTTCAAATACACTTTCTCCTTCAAATTATCCAGCTTAATCAAAGCAACATTTCTTTTTCCATTGTCCTTACTGGTTTCTCTTCCAGAGTTTGCAACAAAATGCAACTGAACATGGATTAAACACTCCAAAAGAGCCAAGATCATAGCTTTTTTGTTTTCTCTTTTAAACACAATATTCTTCCTGAAAAGGAAAAAAACACAGATAATGATGCCTGGGTCCAAAAATTTCAAAATTTTTCTTTTCACAAAACTGAGAATACTTAAGTCCAAGAGCTTGACATGGTCACATCACTACCTGACATTACTCATCCATTTAACCACAGCTTAAACATCATCCATTAAACATCACAGCTTATATTACTTGAATAGCTACGGACGTAACTGTGTAGGCGATCTTTTTGTGGGTATGGGAATTTGAGACATTTTTAAAATTTGCAAGGCAATAGGACTGGGAGGGTAGTTGTACTGCTTGTACATACTATGCACTTGATGGCATCTATTAAGTGCTTTACCTAATTAAGTTATCCATCTTCCGTTTTTGTGACTCTGTCTTTCCTTCCATGCACTCTCATTTTTCATTTAATGAAAAAGCTAATACCTAATTTATTTCATTGGAATATATTCCTTTAATTAAACTTGGAGATATCATTCTCAAGATGGCAAAACTAACTGTATTGACTTGATTAGCATACTACTTTTTATAGGAAGTCACAAAAAAGGACCAAAAAACTTAATTAACAAATATTTGAAATAAAATCACTTAATTCTGAGGGAATAGTATTTTCCTGAAAATATTTGATTCTCCATTTACCCCACCATATGTCCAGGGGGAAAAAAAAAAAAAAAGGAATGGAAAGTGGCCATTTCAGTGACCTTGTGTCCCTCCCTTAGAGGAAGACGGCTGACAGGTAGATATATGAACAGTTTGTTATTGCGGATTCCAGATCTTGTGATTATCTCTGACTCAACTTCTGGGGTTTTATCTGGAATTCCTGTGACGGGTCAAACGACGTACTACTCCTTGACTTTACCTTGTAGTGACCCCAGGTTAAAAATACACCTTACGAAAATACATAAAAGTTTCCAAAACTTCTGCCGGAGTTGAAAAAATAATGGCAAGCTCCAGATTTAGGAAGATCCAAAAAATATGTCTCAAAATGTAAACTTAAATTATTTGTGTAGATATTATCATCATGAGTTTATCTATACTCTTTTTAGTTTTCAGCTTTAGTTGATGTAGTAGGTACAGTAAATAATTGACATTCATTTTCTTACCAAATAAACCATATCAACTGTATAGTGTTGCAGAATATGAGGTGATCCTGCCAAGTGATGTATAATTTTCAAATACCTTGCTAGAGTTGCCTCGGACCTATATGATGAGGAAAGATAAATATTTACATGGGAATCTCTTCTATATGTTTAGAATATATGAAATAAGTAAGCAAAGTAAAACTTATGAATCAGTTTCATGAAGTACTCTAAGATTGGAAGAAAGTTTGGAGAAAGATTGTGATGCACACAGATTGCCACAGTCTGTCTAAAGCTTGCTGCTTCTTCATCCAGTATCAGCTATACTTCCTCGCCTCTCCTAAATCAATTAAAAATTCTACTGATGTCATGTTCTTTGTTAATCATTTTTGCTACATTATCCCACTTAGAAATCTTAACTATTCTCCTCATCAGCTGCAAAAAAGCCCATGAACTTTTAAACTTTCAGAACCATGAATAGTATGCTTCATTTCTGAATGCATCCTACTAACGGCAGATGAGGTCAGCTCTGGCCCTTCTCACAGCAAAAAATAACCCACCTTATCCCTCTTCCACATCATTCACTTCCTCCTGTACATAGCATAGATGTTCTGGCAGAGAAGATTTTGCTGACTTTTTGCTTCCTTCCCATTATTCTCTATCTTCCAAACCCCTGCTATAGCACAAGTACACCTATCATTCTCTGTGTAACGCTGCACAATTTCTCCAATTTCCTGTGGGAATATCTTTCTAGCAAACACAGAAACATGGAGAGAATTGTGACGTTGCACTAAAAACATGAACAATGCCAATGTTATTGTAGGACTAAGGGAAGAATGGGAACAAGAGCTCTGCTATTTCTTCTCACATCTCACTGTGAGATTAACCTCCCCGGCACAACTGCAGGAAAATCAGACACCTTCTTTTTCTGAAAACTTGGACTTCAGACTTCAAGTCAGAGAAAGAACTTAATTTTGATTCATTTGCCATGTCTCACTCCTGACCCTGCACTATAATTTGTTGCTTCTCAGTAGTACTGGTTCAATGGGTTTTCCTGAACGTTGCACAAGTGCCAAGAGATACAGCAGAATAAATGGATCTAAAAAACAATCACTGGCACTTGATTAGAGTTTGCATTTATAATGGATAAATATATACTGCTGGATTTTGTACAATCACAGAGGTGCACAACCTTTCTATCCTGGCTTAGATATAAAGTCATGGAATGGGTCTACTGCCTAAGCAAATGCGTTTGGGTATAGCTGTTGAATAGATCTCTCTGTCATTTTAGATGATCTGTGATATCAACCTTGCCTTCAGCCACCACTCCAGAAGCAGTCAATGTTTCTATAAGTCTTACAGCATATCTGCCACCTCCACAGGGATGTCTCAGGTACCTTAGAGCATCTCAGATGACACTACATGTTTCCCTGAGCAACAGAGGACCACCTTTCAGAGTTGCACACTGTGAGCCTCTCAATCAGGTTGTCAGAACTTAACAGCTGTATTACAGCCCCATCTTAATGTGCAGATAATGCACAGCCAACCTCAGACTCTGCATTTGTATGCTTCTCTGTTGGCATTTCATGAAGCCACTGATAGAAGAAAAAAGAATAATGCCCTGACTGCAAAGCTTTAGACTGGTACTCTTTATCTACTCAGGTTAGGATCATAATTTAGAGAAGATGGAATACATAATAATGCAGCAATGGCACGGAAATGGATACAGGGAAAGCAAAGTCCATCCTTCCTAAACCATCACTGTTCCCTGTCTTCTCAGTTTCCAAAGGGAAACGATTTTTTGAACCCTCTTCCTATTTTTCCATATGCCTGCATATTAGACTGTATATAGGACAACAAATTTGAAGGACAGAAAAGGATTTAATGTAGTAAAATTTTTAGAAAATAGTTATAATACCTTAAAATCAAAGGAAGTTCTTTGATGTAGAAGAATGTTAACCAAAGTAACATTATTCCAATTACTAGCTCTTTCCCTGAAAAATACCCAGTAGTTTATATTCCAAACTCTTTACAGAAAATGCATTGCTAGGTGAACTGTGAAGTTCACAGTAGTGAATATGGCTCTAGAATACATAATTCTGGACTAGAGAATGTTTCCTTCTGAGACCATATTTCACTGAAGAAGGTAAAAGAGCTATAATGTCACAGATGTTGCCATAAATGAAAAGAAAAAGAAAAATTAGCCTATGAAACAAGTTATCTGACATTTAATGGTGAACCTGTAGTATGAAAGGTTAAAGATGTTAAGATCACTGCTGATAATGGGAGACTAGAAAACAAAAGGAATAGCCTTTGAGCTATGTCTTTTAAGCTTAAAGAAAAATAAATCTCTGAGTTGAAAGATCTAATTCCTAACCACTTTACATCTTGCAAGGAGAGCTGCTTATTGTTGGACATTTTGAGTCTCCACTCAACAGGCCAACATGCTAGCATATCATTCCTGACTCAGAAATATGGATTCTCATTGAATGTACTGTTCAGTGTAAGGATGCTTGGTTCTGCTAGCATGCTACTAACTTCTTTTAAGTTTACTGTTTGTTACAACAGCAGGGAGAAACATTCCCACCTGTAAAGGTAGTGTTATGATTTCCTGCACCAGTGATATAGCTTTGTATTCCATTCACATTGCATGTGCAATGGAACAACTGCTAGTCAAACTACATTTCATGCACAGTCACCTTGACTACGTAGGACAAAATAAAATGAGAAAGTATCACAAATTGGGTTTTATCATATATTATCTCAGATTTATTTCAATTACTTCAACAATAACCTATTGTGCCAATAATATTATTCTAATGGTGAAAGGTGGACTCCATTAATTAAAAAGGAAAAATTGAAGAATTATCAGGAAAACAATTACAAAAATACTGACTATAGGGAAGGAAATAAAACACCATATAAATAATGATTATATAATATTTTCTCTTTGATAGCCTGAGTTACTGCTCTACCTTCCCTCATAAAATGTTCTCTCCAGTTTTGTTCCTTCATACAGAATAACCTAACAGTCTGTTTATGGAAGAAATAACTCAGCTGATGTCATAACTGCCAACTTCTTCTGAAAATGTCTATAAAGCACATATTTGCATAACTCTGTGTGTTTTCAGGTGCAAAATATTAGGGTTTCTGAATCAAAAAACTCACCTACAAATTGTTTAAGACCATTCTTACTGAAGACTATACCTTCACTGAGGTTGCAATACAAGGAAAAGGTATTAATTTAATAAATTTCATTATAAAGGATGTACATTTCAAAAGTGTTCTGTAACAAATACAAATGGAAATAAAAACATAGGACATTTTCTTATTGTCATAAGTTGTGTTCTCATCGTGTCAAAATGCCACATTGAACTGAGTAGCCTGTTGCTACAGATAATATGTAGATGAAGTAAAAAACTAGGCATATCTCACATCTGCTTAAGCAAAACAGACTATACAGAAATATCTGCATGGAAACATTAAGCATCTTACCAGCATGACAGTGAAAAAATAAGCTTAAAATTGTGAGTTACATGTTGAGAATTCTGCTGACATTTTAAGTACTGTAACTTAGACCTGGCTAGAGAGATGCTTTATTGTCCATTCCAGAATTTTCTCTACTTTTTTTTCTTTTATATTCCATGTCAACATTGCAAACAGTGTCTCCATTCTGGTCAACAAGAATATTTAAATACTTTATGTAGAGCTAAAATAAGTGTTTCACCAAAGAATGCATTTTTATTATAAATGGTTGTATCTGTTCATTCAGAGTCACAATTAAGGCTCCTAAGAATTGTGAAGTCATATTTGTCAATATTTTCAAATGAAAGACTTATAGTGTGGGTACCCAGACTCGTTACAGAGATAAATTTGTTGCCTCTCAGTAGTATCAGCACAACTGGGTAAAAGACCCTGACTGCGTAAAAGGTGTTAACTGTACTAAAGACCCGCTTCTGGAAAACAAGTTTATTCAACACAAGTCAAGATCTGACACCTTGCAATTTTAATTTTTTTTAATCTTTTTCAAACTACATTGGTGTTTTTTTATATAAAGCCCAAAACTGAAGTTAAAAATTCTGACTGATTCATAGAAAACCAAGAGATATTTGACCAAACACGAGAGAGCTATGTTTTCAAAAGGAAATTTAACAAAGTGCAGAAAATCTGTAGTGGCTTATTTCCACTGATACAATGTGTGTTAGGATTAATTTGTTACTATCATTCTTCCTTTGCTAACATATTCCCTAGGACATTATGCCCCCTATATTTTTAAATAGGTGAGAGAGGCTTTTGCTGCAAAATGAATGTTGTAGTTAACAAAATAATTAATGGATTACTTTGGAAAAAATTACTTACTTAGGTTGTATCCAACAGAGGAAGAGAGTTGACAAAACATGTTTTCTGCAAGTATCCATTAATCAAAGAAACGCAAATATTTTGTTAGAAAACTGTCTTACACTGTTCAAAAAGAGAGAATAGTATTGTCAAATAACACAGGTTAAGTATTTGGCTTGACATCAAAACAGTTAATCAGAAATAGTCAGTGGTGTCTTTATTTATATTCAGGACATCTTTCTTTTTGAGAAGTACCATTACTGTTTCAAGGACCATTCAGAGAGGCAGGTACAGTACAAAGGAAATAGGAATAGCTCAGTCTGCTCCTTGCAGTCTTTGTAGGCATTTGGTGTGTCATTACCTCATGGTAGAAAAGAAAATGAAACAGGATGTTTTGCAAGCAGATGACTTCATAGTCTAAGGAATGGCGAACAGTTATAAGATGTACTTCAGCTCTGTTTGGTCATATTGCAGATGTATCCATAATTTCGATCATACTAGGTTCCCTTATTTCTTTCTATGTAATGTGGTATAGATGTCCCAGTGGTCAGGGTTCCTAGTGCTGACAAATTATAAAAGTTATTCTTAATATAAATACATGATGAATAACAAGAGGTGACAGAAATCTATATGCTACCCAGAGAATAATGTAGCAACAGTTCCTAAATAGCCTCCATGTTCCATTATGGCAGAGACTAGATGGAACTAGAATTTAACCTGCCTGGCAGCAATCCCAGATTAGGGACTCAGCAAAAATGCAGCTCTTAGGGAATTATGCTTGTGTGTGTGTGTATACTCAGTGGAAAGAAGAACTTACAGTATGTAGTATATATGCCTTTACATTATTCATTCATTAAGATGTATTATAATACATTTTCAGGGAAGTTTTCAGTGGTTACCTATTTCCCACCAATCACCAACCTCACCCTAGTTCACATTTCCTAGTTCAAATTATTTTTCTTCTTTCTTGTTCCTGTCAGTTTCTCAGCTCACCCCATCTTTTCCGGTGTCTATTTAGCATTCTTATTTTCCCATAATTTCTTATTTTCAGCTTTATTCCTTCTATTATACAAGTATTTAATGTGAAATATTGTTAGAAGTATTTGATACCTGTGCTCAGACTTCCAATTACTCAATCCCATGACAGAGTTTGTAAGTAGGAGCAAAATTAATTTAATATCAAATTAGTTATAGAGGACTTTCCTTCTGTGAACTTATGATGACTGCCTGAAGATTGCATCACTCTTTAAATGCCTTTCAGTAGTTCCCAGTATAACCTTCTCCATAATTTTTCCAGGAACTGAGGTTAGACTAACAGGTCTGTAGTTCTCTGTGTCTTCCCTCAAACCCATTTTGTAAATTGGAACAACATTGTCTAGCTTCCAGTCAGCAGGGACCTCCCTGGACTTCCAAGACCTTTGGTAGATGATCAAGAGGGGTTCTGCCATAACATCTGCTAGCTCCTTCAGTACTCTGGGATGAATCCTACAGATGTGTGAACATTGAGCTGATACAGCTGGTCCCTTTCAATACAGACATGGAACTGTAGAAAACTCTTGGTTTTCATGTATTTTCTTAGCCTTTTTTTGGTTGCCTTTGTTATATGTGAACAACCAGTGATGCTCCCACTGATTCCCACTCAATGAACATGTCCCTTAAAGCTGGTACAGAAGTCTCAGCGGAATTGTTCACAAACACTTGGCCTTTTTTGTTCTTATAATTCAATTATCTCTTTGATTACCCACCCATCAAGAGAAGCTGCACAAAATACCTGTGTGCCAGTCTATTCATAAATTTCATGGCAGAACTTTTTTTGCCAACTAAAGATCAAATTTGTCTAATTTGCAAAGAAGATGAAACATGAACCATCTTCAAAAAATTAAACAATTATCTCCTCCCCCAGATGAAATTTTAAAGAAAACCCAGAAATTATTTGATTCTCTGTAAACTACAGTAGTTTTTTTTAAACCTCTATCTTCACCACTCTCTTTATATTCTCAGTTTTCTGGCCTATAAAACCATTCAGGAAAGAAAAAATGGAGATGACTGAAGCATGAAGACCTGCCTTGAACTCCTTAAATCTGGAGGAACCAAATAATTTTGAGATTATTCTAGAGATTAAATGAGACTTCATATGGACTCCAGATATAGATGACATTGTAACAAAAGAAAAAGCTGGAACTGAATCTGCAAGGTGTACAAGAGCCTTTCCTTCTCTGTGGAGCAGCACTCATAGGGGAAACATCATCCACAGTACGAATTTTCACATGGCTTCTTTTCCCTCTGAATACAGATTATTAATATAAAATAAAGAAGCAAGCCAATGAGAAGGTCCAGTGGAAATAATAGTACCCAAAGCAGATAATTTTCTTTGGCTTAAATTATGGTTAGTTTTTGTCCAAACTTGTGCTTCCCCTGTGGTAGTTTCATCTCAGCCTTTCTAAACATCCGTATCAGTTACTCATCTCTTCATTTCTGCATCTTTCTAGTCCTCTGGACAGGGGCAATTTTGAAAGGAAGGAAGGAAGTGTGCAACCAGGAGGTTGCTTTCCAGTGTCGTCATCGAAAGTACTCACAGTGCTGCAAAGTGCTAACAAGGTCACCATCACCATATTAGACCTATTTTATCAGTAAACATACTAAACTCTCCCTCCTTGCTTTCAGTCAGAAATTATGGAACTAATGTAACGTTTGCTGCCATCACATTGTTCACACCACTGTTTTATGTTATGCCTCATCATTCACCCTGTTGATTCAGATTATAAACTCTCTAGAGCTGGAACCATCTGGTATTCTCTGTTTGTAAAGAGCCAAGCACAATAAGGTCTTGTTCTGGGTTGACACACAGAATCATAACAAAAACAACCAATAATAAATAGTTTTATCTCACCATTTGATATCTTCTTGTATTATTATTATTATTATTATTATTATTCCAGTGGACATTTTGCTGTAATAAATATTTAGAACATAAGGATAAGGACATCCTTTAGGTATGAGGGACAAACTCAGATTATCCTCAACCCAGTCACCATTTATCCTATCCACTGCATTTTGGTTTTCACAATAAATGAAAGCTTTCACATATAGGCTGGACTAAATCAGATACGAGATTGTTGCCTCCATTTTTACATATAAACGTAGAGATCTTCATAAACCACATAGATCCCACACTGAAAAACACAGTGATGAGAGTAATTAGTTACAGCACAAGGCTGGACAATAATATAACTTTGCTAATTACTCATAGCTTGGGGCCAATTTTTTCAGTGCAGCAGACAACAGCATGCATTTAATCCCCATAATAACAATAATGGAATACATCGTTAACCCTATTTTATTCTTTCTTAATTTTTACAATACCACCAACAAAGATCATTAACCTCTGTTCCGTTTAACATCTAATCAGCCATCTAAATAAATATAATAGAAAACATTAAATATCACTTTGTTTAGCTAGATTTCCTCTCAGGAGGGGAATTTCTCCTAATGTTATGTTGATACCAGTTTATTCAACAAGTGTCAAAACATCAGTGGTAACATGGAAAAAGATCCACCACAACATACAGGCTTTAAACAAATCTGATTGATCTTCATTGTTTGATGAACAATTTATTTTAAAAGGTACATTTTCTGTTTAAATGTATATTGAATATATTTGAGAATTTTTCCTTTTGATCATTCTGTTGCCTTCTGGTCTTCTATCATTGCTAAGATTCAGGTATTTATAGATGTAAAGTTTTGGTTTGGTCCTATATTTCACCCTTTTGTTAGAAAGATAGGAGAAAAATCTACCTCTCTTAGTGAATGCAAAGTGAGTTAAGAAGAGGAAAAGAAATATATTACTGCTGAGAAGGATCCATTTTGCACAGAAGTCCCAAGGAGCATTGCAATATACAAGTGAACCTGTATAACCAATACTTTGAATCATCATTTCTAATGACTTACAACAGATAAAATAGCAAAATTGTTATATATTAGTAAGTAAGAGGTATAGCTTTCAATTTCAAGCTTAGCAACTGAAGTATCTTTGTTTACTCAGTTATAAAGGCAACATTGAAAAAGAACTTTTTTTTTTTTTAGGTGAGTAACTCAAAGAAGAGAGTAGGAAAATGTAAGCTAAAACTGGGATGAAATAACATACATTTTGGGAACTAGCAACAAAACTGTACTAAAAATATCAAAGGAGTTCTGAAGATTACTGATGAAACTGGTGGAACCCAAGTTTTTCCTTGTATTTATTTATGGATGAGTGTTGCAAGACAGATCATCTGTTACAGTGATGTCATGTACAGATCAATAGTCATTGGATTAGAAGAGAGCACCTGTGAAGCCTACACATTTAATAAAATGGTTATGGGATATTACTTACTTAGAAATAATCCAACAGGAATACGTAATCATTCGTCATTTTAAAGCCATAGGGAGTTCCCAAATGTTCAAATCTTTAGGAATGTGCTGATGTTAAAATCCTATTTTATTTTTGATGAAAATCGGTTGGGTCTGTATGCATTACCTCTCTGCTTTAAATTAAATATATTGATTTTTTTTTCACACTCACGTAGAACTGCTGTAGTATTTATTCTATAGTAGCAACTACCAGTCTTCTTGCCACAAATCAAACATCTAGAAAGTCAAAAATTCCTAAGAATTCACAATTAAAACAGAAAAAAAAGAGAGCATCTGTCATTACAAACTTAGTATTTTGAACTACATTCTGCTGTGCTTAAGAAAGCTAAAGGCAGCACCTAAGTTTAAGTTAAGCAATTAATAAGGATTTGACTATTTTCCTACATTTCTCGAATTTAAGAGGACTTGAAACTACTTTCTAACTTTGAAATACTTTCACTGAAACTTCCATGTATATTCTGAACAATTTAAAGTAAGATTTTAGAGAAGGAAAGACAACATTTCAAATTCTATCAACATAAGAAGGCACCGCTTTAATTAGATCTCACCAAGATAGCCTATTAATAAGTCTGTCACAAATGTTTAAACTGCTAAAAGTCTTCTGAGAAAGGAGATAGAAGAAATACATCTTCTCTAGCCCAAAGATAATATTTAGTTCAAGCTGCCATTCAAAAAATGCCATTCTGCTGCCACTGAAGAAGAATTCTGGTTAAAGTAATACTGCTATGCCATTACATTATGTTAAAAATAATTATATTCCTCGCCTGAAGCTCCGTGGTCCAAAATGTTTTTCCAAGCAAGCATGAAAGCTGCACTTTTACCTTCAGATAACAATTGAAAATACACATGGCATTCTTCAAAAATGGCATGAAAGCTACCTTTAGGTGAGTATTAAGAAAAGATATATTTAGCAAGGACGAGGAATTAGAATTTTCGGTGTATTTCTAAAACCTGAAACACATGGATAATGTTCAGTTCTCCTGTGGATGGGATTTCCTCAACTGTAGATCACCACTTTTGCTTAAATAATGAAATTCCAGCTTTTCTGGAGCTCTATCAATTGATTCCTAGTTATTTTAAACAAACACCATTACAGGGAAGAATAATAGTTCTTCTGCTATTTTATCCACAACATAACATATCTACGTGTATGGAGACAACCAACTTAGAAGTCAACACAGAGAAGATAATTTTGCATTATTGCTATACTGAGCCACTAGCAAGCTGCTTCCCAAATGGGAAAGGTTCTAAAGGTTCTTGGTTTTCTTAATTATAAGGGAATTTCACGCAAATCTCAGGAGATAGCTTTATGTACAGCCATCCGTTCTATGCCAACCCTTCTCCACTCCTAATCCACACATTGGGGCAAAAAAATTAAAAAATAAAAATAAAGCTAGAGTAAAGCTAAAGGGCACCAGTGTACCTTGTCTCTTCTTCCTTTCCTCTTCTTCAACCAATAATCATTGGAATCCTCACCTTCAACCGGACAGTGTCTCTAGTGGCTTTTGGCTTTGTGAACAGTTTATGAGAAAAGACTAAACAGCTTTTGTATTCCAGACTAAACTACACATAAAGAAAATGCTCAATTCATATCATATTAGGAGAAATGCTGTAACAAGAGTTCCTGCTGAATAAGATGAACAAAGATAAGGTAAACCTCAAATAACTTGTTGTAAGAATCTAAATATTAACTAAGCATTAGGGGTTTAGTTTTTGGATGGGATTTGTTTGTTTGTTTGTTGATGATTCAGCATTCTTCTGTAACACCATATTCCCTAACCCTGACATTATAAAAGAAGATTATGAACACCTGTCTGATTGAAGAGTGGTTTGGAATGCTCTGTTTATATTATATTTCAAAGAAAGAGGAAAGGATTAAGAGAATCTGTGATTTAATACAAACCCAATCTCTATCCATCAACATTATTCACTATTAATGTGACAAACCAAAGGCAACAAAACCTTTACAATTGGTATCATTTAATTAATCTTTCTTTTGTAAAAATAGCTGTTGCAAGGATTTTTCTGAAAAGTAGAATCTATGAATAAAAGGAAATTCCAAGTTTTCCTTAGGCTACAATGCTGTGAAAACCAGAGAATTAAATGTAAACATTACATATGCATAAAATAGAAAATCCTTTCAATGAAGTAAAAATCCAAAACCAAGTAAGAAAAAGCATGCTGTTAACCATATTTTAGAAATAACCATGTAAACCAACAAAATAATCATTATATGGTATGGGTGACACTTAAAAAATATTACTTGCACAAAAAATAATCCAATGTACCCAAAAAAGAGGCTAATTAAGCACGAAGAGAACCTGTCTAAATAGTTCTCTGAATGAACCAGTTCTCATTAGCTTAGTTAGTGTGTGGGGATGCATATCTCCGCACTTGCAAGTGGTAACTGATTTTGCTCTTATCCTGGGAAGCAGCAGTAGTGTTTGGATCAGTTCTCACAAGGAAAGAAAGACAGTAAAGTTGGTATGCCTACGTGCTAAATACAATTTGCTTTGTTTACACATAACCATCTGTCCTGGAACAGAGATGCACACATAACATTTAGACTACTTTTTAACAGGAATTGCAAGATGAAATAAATGGCCAATGTCTCAAGAGCCAGTTTCAACATCCAGATGAAGTCCACATGCTTACATGGTTCTCTCTGTAGAGGATACTGCACAAAAAAGTTACTTCTGTATAGCATTTCTTCACTGTCCCATTTGCTCAATTATTTTGAAACAAGAAAACTTATTTTATACTGCTTGAGAAGTCCCATTCGGCATTAAGTGTGCTTTTCTTTATCTACACTGCTCCATTCAGTAAGCCATGTTCTGTATAAAGAATACTTGTTTCTGCCACTGCATTTCCATTCATTTACCTGGATGTGCCCTTTACACATACAATAAAGTTTATAAGCTGGGGCAACTGGACTGCCTATCTAGCGTTAAAAAATCCCTGTGCTCCTTGTTTCCAAAAATAAATGGCAAATGAAAGGGAAGCAACACCTCCCCATGACCTTCCTTCTGTAGAATAAAATACAAAATAGTGTGAAGAAAACTATGTACATAAATTATCATAGAAAAAACAGGAATATTATGCAGAATTAACAATTTATGTTAAATTAATGGATGTATGTTTCATATTTAACAACAAATTTATAAAAATACTATATTCACAGTGATAAAGAAAAGAGTTTGTAAAAAAAAAAAGCTAGTGCTAGCAAAAATTGGCTTCTTTGATAAATGATTGCATACTTGCTGAGGAGAGGAAAACACTAAAAGTGAATGGACACAAGTGTGGGAGTCACAGTGATAGAAGATGTAGTAAACACCATCATCAGCAACTGCTTAACTTGTAGTAAAGGCAGGAACAGAGTTGGGGGGGTATTATTAACATTAATAATAATAATAATATTGTCATTTAATAGAAGAATATAAATGAAAGAAACAAATCATACATTCCAAACCTGCAAAAATACTATAAACTCAGCTGCCTATTTACAGAGGAGAAACAAAATGCTTTTTGGATTTTTTTTTTGTTATTTTGTTTGCCTACTCTCTCATGTAATTCTTAGATTAGTTACTTAAGCATTTGTCCTGAACAAACCACAACTGCTGAGGCTTAGTATTTTCTTTCTGAGTGATAAATCCCTTTCCATGTATTCCATGCATACCTTAGAAAGGATCACTTTCTTTAAAAATCTACATAGATTTATGAATCTGCTTGCCTATAGTCCAAAATCCTTCTACAAAACTATGCAGTGACATTCTTCCTTTTCATGGTAGATTATCTTTTTCAAGCATAATACTAATCCTCCAGATCAGCTTATCTTCTATCTCTGCCCTTTAAGAAAATGTAACATCATACCTACTAAAGTAGGTACAAGACCTGCTATTTTTAATTGCGCCAAAGTGCATGGAGCAAAATAGGAAGCTCATTGTCTTTTTTTGCCTATGGAAGTTTACTATATTAGTTACATCCTTAATTTTGTCTGTATGGGACTTATCATACAATATATGTATTTCCTATTTACTTCATCACAGCTGTATTTCTTGTCTGAGCAGACTACAGATAGCTATGACACATTTTATAGTAACAAATTCTTTTTTAAGTTTATATACTAGGAAAATTACATTTGACTTGGATTAAAAAATGAAAACTTTTTTATGAAATTCCTCTAGACAAATTTACTAAGATTTCTTCAAAACTTCTTTAGGTAAGTAAGTAGTAAGTAGGGGGGTAAGAAGTACAGTAGTACAGTAGTAAGGGGGTAAGTAGTACAGGAAACCTCCCTAAGGATTCTTACATTGCAGTCCCCAAAAGAGAGATGAATTATTTTCTAAATTATTTTTCTAAACTACTTTCTCATTTTTATAATTTATTATTAGTTTATATTTTATTAATATTATTCTAAATAGCAGCAGTTCCCAGAAATCATGTGACTTTGCTTCAAATTCCCCATATGTCACTCACATTAATTCTGTACCGTCTAACAATGTGGACAGAAATTGACATCTACTTCATTGCTGTATCTAAAAGTAAAGTGTATAGAAATGTAAATGTATCTTAATAAGCAAGACATTTATAGGGATAAAAATGAAGAAAGAGAGAGAGAGAGAAAGGGAGAGAATGTTTCTCTGTTCTTGGTATGAAAACAAACACAACTACCTTACAGTCATAACACTGATAGTAACTACTGTGTATTACAAAAGCTTTTAAGATACAAGTATAGGACTTGTAATTATGGAAGGATGTTCTTAACATTACTAATGTAGATCATTTTATTCTCTAATCCTTAAAGTTACGTAACTGTTTCGTATTACAGAAAAAGATATTTTATTATTTAGTATTTCCCTCTTTACTCCTTTTTCATCGTTCTGTTCCTGAAATAACAGATAAACAATATTCAATTAACAACAGTTCACATGGAGTTCTTTCAAATCTTGGAGAAAGATATGTGTCAATATATACAAATAACACAAATATCTATAGCAATTCAATGTAAAAGGAGTAGTTAATGACCTAAATAGCACATGTGCAAGTAATTTCAGTATTTTATACTTGTAGCTCTTTATAGATGCGCCCTTTGGGCACAATCCAGCAAAGATTTGCACATATGCTCAAGTTTATGCATTCTGAGTAGTCCCAAGGCTTTTCTTTGTACTGTTTGTACAAATGCCACATGATTGTTCTCTTTCAGGTAGTACCTTTAAGAAAAAAGAGAAGGAAGGAAAGAAGAGGCTGACTTAATCTTGGTCTGTAGAGTCCATACTAGTTTGAAACCTCTGACACTCAAGTTACTATAATTTTTTTAAGACAATGAGAGGAACTGCTTTGTGTCTAATTATAGGAAAGATCAAGCAGACTTGATTTTGATGAATTTTCCAGGTCTTATTCAAACTAATTTAACCAACTGCAGTATTTACCTAGCAACTTTATGAGAACAGACTTCATGTGATATTTCTTGTGGTCTTTGATCCAGCATATGGTACAAGAGTGTGAGATCAGCCGAGACCAGCCCTTTTAATGTTACCTTGGCCCTTGACTCAGAGCAACAAGTAGAACCAGGAAGTGCAGAAGACCAAGAAAATAGGAAACACTTTTTGAAGCTTTTGACAAGTTCACTTCTCTTTTGGTTTGAATTCTGGGCAATGGTTCAGATCACCTCTTATTTTAGCCAAATCTGGAGGCCAAACCTCTTCTGGTTCTGCTCAACCTCTGCCCTTTCTTCCTGTCCCATAGCCCCCAATTCACACACTAGCTGTGAATCTATTTTGACAGCTGTATTTTCCCATCAGGAAAATACTTTACATGTATGTGGTTATTCCAGACTCAATATATCCAACTCCCTCTCTCACCTCAGTATTTCTCACTTTCTATACAGTTATGCTTGTACAGGCTACACCAAGAAAAGGATCTTTCAACCCTTCATTTTATTCCCTTTTTAACTACACACAGCACATGCGCTCATCTGTGTAGAAACAAACTGAAGACAGTGTTATCTAATTATTTTTCTATGTTGCTTAAACTTTTAATATATTGCCTTGGGTGCATTTTGGAGTCAGGGAAAGGAAGTTAAAAAAAAAAAAAAGCTTTTCCTTTTGGAAATCTCTTCCAAAGGTTTTAGACAGCTTTTGGTGTAAAATAAAAAGATGTTATTGCAAAAAGAGGTGGGAAGTGAGCAGGGTTTTTAATTTACTTTCATGTTGTTTCCCCAGTAAGTTCAATCTAAGGTGAAACATCGTGTTGATGTCAAATTTTGCTTCAAGCAAAACAATAGAGGAGCTCTAAAATTAATGTAGGTGTCCAGTCAGAGGCCTTATACAGCCATTAATGGCAGTGCCAGCTTGAGATAATGCATTATAAGCATGAAAAATTCAACAGTAATTGCTGTGTTCTGATCTCTCTCCCTTTTTCTTACTTTGTTTTCTACAGAATCTGCTGCACATTCCCAAACTGGTCTTTCTGCTAGTTTACCCCACAGAAAAGCACTGGATCTGGATCATTATGACTAATGAAACTGCTGAGAAGTGATTCTTTTTGTCAAAATATAATGCCACTCGAGAACTTTCACCACACATTAGGATTGTGTAACAAGGGCTTATGGTTGCCTGAGGCATAACTTTGATTCAACATCCCTCCATTTTAGCCACCCAGTTCAATGCACTATTTTGTAAGATGAGCTGAATGCTGAAATTCTGTGCTATGCCATTTTATAGCTTTATATTGTAAAATTGTTACATCTTTTGTTATCATCTATTGGCTTGCAAAAAAAAAAAAAAATAGAAACAGTCTTTGAGCCCATTTAGAACATAAAAACAAATTATAACAGCACTAAGGCATGGAGTGCTGAGTCAAAATGAGCTGTTGTTCATGCTGTTCTCTAAATTCCGCTGTAAATTTGCAACCCACATGTTATGGTTTAAGATTCAAACCTGTGAACACAATTATGGTTGACCAGTAGGCTTTTTATCTGACAAATGACTTGGCTGACTTAGAAATCAGATCTTATAGCCTCCAGAGAACAACATGCTCTTATCCATGAGTTTTCAGCTCCTGGATATTTCACATACAGTTTTCACAAAAGAAACACCTGAGGTGTATCAATGCTTCACGTAATGAAATCTTTCATAAGAGCAAGAAAAATATAACTCTTTTATTCTCAACACAGGTGTACATAAAAGCACATTTAATTTCAAGTCAATAGGTTTGCCTCACATAAGCACTTACGGGATTAAAGACAGGAATAGTTTGGCTTCCCTGAATGTATTGTTATCATTATCAATTCCTGCAGTCTCACAATAAGTTTTCAATAAATCTAAGATTAACTATTATTTTCTCACCTATAAATAAAATATAATCATCTTAAAAATCAATGAAGGGAAAGCCATCAGATCCATTACCCTGACGAAGAATTCCTTCAGGCCAATAATATGAACTGCAGTGCACTGGATCTTTCATTTTATTGAGCTATATCTCTTTGTATGGCAACCAGCGGAGAAAAGAATCAAATCTAAAATCAAAGATTAAGGGTTTTTTTGTTCTGGAAACCAGAAATGTAAAGGCAGAATATTCTTCTATGCCCGGGGTTAATTTTTTCACCTTAATTTGCAATCAGACACAATAAAAAAAAAGATATTGCCCCAGAAGGAAGCAGGTTTATTACCAACTCAACTATTTTCTGTACTTTTTATCACTTCTAAATCCTTTGTTTTTGAATTCACCTCCATAACCTTGCAACATTATAAGCACATTTACTTGTCTTTGCTGACTGTCAACCAATACCATCTGCTCTTTGGAGCCTTAAAAATAGTAACATATATATGGGTCAAAACTGTAGTCTCTGGATAACCATGTAGCAGATCCAGGTGATTCATTTTTCTACAACCTTTATCTTACCCAGGAGCAGGCTTTTCCTGCGTCTTTCCCCAGTGAACATTCCTCATAAAACCTGAAATTAACAAAAATACAATCTTACAAAAAGAGTATTTCATAGACAACCCATGTCAACTAACAGAAAGGGTTGTTAATCAGCTGCCTTGTTTGAACTTGATCCAAAGGCATTTTTGCTCTCTTTCATAAACAGAAGAGGTTCAAGCCATAAAACTATGAAACTGGGACAAACCAACAGGGTTCTTTTTTTCATAAAAGAAAAATAGTAACATCAGCTTCTACTTCCAGTACCTCTTGTCAGTGTTACTTCCCTTAAATACCACTATTCCTGTCTGTGAGCTGGGATTCTACTTATATCCCACCTTGTGACCCACACAGTCAAGCTGCCTTGACCTAAACCATACAGGATAGTTTATGAGCTAATTGGCAGGATGATAATATCATATGCCATCGCGATCTATGTCAAACAGATTACATGGAAAATACCTATACTAAAAGGCAAATAAAGTTATGCAAGCAGTACTGATTTAAGCTTTGACTCAATATGCATAAATTGGAGAGACATATATATATACATACTATGATTGTCCCTTATACATTTTTTAAAGAAAGCCAACTGCAAAGAATAGATAACATTTATTTAATAATTAAAAAGTCCTTATTTTTTGATCTAATCATTCCATGTGTTACAGAGGCCTTGTTTACAGCACGCTATTCAAATTCTACTTTTAAGATAAAATAAAATTACTTTCTTTACTATTAGTTTATTATTATAATCTCTAATAATTTTTAAACTTTTTTTTTTCAAAATAGAGGACAGGTAGTAATACCATTTTTCAAATAGATCTGAGCAACTCAAAGAGCAACATAAAAAAACGCAATAATTTTCAGCACTAGAGCCTGATTTTTTTTCAACGTATGCAGCGTGTGATAGAACCTGGTATGTTCAAAGCACAGCTTTCATGTGCTGAATCTTTGACAGACAGTTTCAAAGATTTCAAAATAAGCATCCAAAAATTGCGCATAACTGTTACCACAAAAACCTCACAAACCAACACTGCCAAGGGTCTGTTTCAAATGATTTGTTAAACAGACCATAGCTTGTATATGTTAAAGCCAGGATTAAACTCCAAATCTCTGTAGCAACATCAAATTACCCTGACAACAGAAACTACCTTTCAATTTATGATCTATCCTGACTCATTAATTATATGCCTTACTACTTATGAACAGGTGAATCAAGGGTCCTACAAACAATTGTATCCTTCACTATATAGCCTTACTTCTTTCACACAACAGATTCATTCTAGGCATTGAAAAGGCAAGATTTGGTGGAATAACCTATAATTAAAGATATGTAACAGGACTTAATTGAAGCTTACCTATGCAATCTAATCTGTCATTTCTTAACTTTTGGGTGCATTAAATTACACTCTTAGTTCTGTCATTTAACCCTTTCATTTTATTTTTTTTTAAAGTCATTAGCAGAGTTGAAATCTTTAGAATCGTCACAGATGTCGGCTAACAGAGTAGCTGATGATAATGATAGGTTAACATCGCTCAGACAAAACAACAGAAGAAGGAAGTAGCTTCGAGAGATATTTGATAAAAGCAGAAAAATGTTATGACTAAGGAACACTGTGTTCCATTCCCCTGGGAAACGGAAAGCTCCAGTGTAGAGGCTCTCCACTGATGATGCACATGTCACTGGTGATCTATTCAGGCTCTGAGTACATTACATACAATTATTTTTAAAATATTTTTATATAAAGTATATACACACAGGCACACATAAGCAAGTCTACTACCAGAGAAACTTATAAACTTGGCAGTAACAAAGTTCATATGCTTTCCACCACATTATGAAAGAAAAAGCAAGTATTATGTTGGTAGAACAGTAGTACTACTTTCTTGAGTATATCCCTGAGATTTCCCAGGTCTTTACAGTAATCTGAGACATGGTGAATGAATACTAAGAAAATGTTTTGAGTACTTTTCCTGGACACACTAGGAAACTGAAAGAGGGAACTGGAGGCCCAGCAATTTGGTAATGAGTCTGATTTGAAACCATACCACAGCACTTGTGTCATCATGAATTTTAGGTTTTTTTCTTATTAATTTCTCCTACATATCACATCCTAAAAGGGCACATAATGTACTACAAGAAATTAAACTACTGTTCAAAAAAATGCTAGTTTGTTCAATATCAAATATTATTTAGGGACTTAAACATATCAAATAGGAAAGTACTACTTGCATTTATGTAGCTTATTTTTCTTCCTCTAGATCTGAAATTGCCGTATTATAGAAACATTTGCCCCACAACAGCAATGTACCAATGCAATGTCAACCTAGCTTGTTCAAATCAATTACTGAAATTATTCTGGCTTCGTACTGATATGACTGAAAGCAGATGTGGCTCCTTGTTCCAGATAATGGCTTCAATTTTATTTTTTATTCATTAAATTGGTTATTCATCTGCTGTTTGACTAACATGATCTTGGTTTCCATCCATTCCTCCACAATTCTAAAAGGACTCTGAAGATTGGTGTTCTTGTTTATGTCTCATCCTCCATGTTTTCCTCTCGCTGTAACAGATCTACCCTATTTGATTTGTGCTTCTAAATTTGATAAAGCTGCACTGTTATACTGAGTTAACCTTTTTCTAAGGAAAGTATGAATATTTTAAAGTTTTTAGACACTCATCTGGAAACAAAAGGTTTGTAGTGATGTCCTGCTGTTTTGCCCATTATGCCAGCAGAGTTGACTGGAGCTGAAAGAGGTTGAGGGACTTCCCCCAAAAAGCACATAGTAATCAGACCATCCAGATTACAAGTTCAAAATAAAGATCCTCTTGCCTTTGAATTTGTCTCTAACCACTGGAACACATGGTTTTCTTTCTCAGCAGTGATTGAGTGATTTGCTTCTGGCTTTTCTCCCTTTTGTTCTCTTTCTCAGATGATTTTTCTTTTTTCTTTTATTTTACTGAAGAATGGCTAGTGAAAGAAAACTGTTGAAATGTGCTCTTTTGACTTTAAAACAAAAGTATTTAATGTAATTCTGGCATAAAGTAAAATAAATGCCCAATCATTAAGCAGCATGATGAAACAAAATCACTTTCTTTTTTTAAATGCTTAACAATTTACAGTTGTTTGGAAACATGTATAGATTATCTTCTTTCACACAAATTCATATGGTCTGTATTTAAAATATTGCAAGGCATGCTTTTCGTGCAAGAGGAACACCCTGAACCTTCAACCAGATTTCTACAGTGAAAAAGGACTGGCAGCTACCAAGATGGGAGGCAGTAGTAGGTTTTAATCTGAAATTCCAAATCCTAATTCTGCATTCTAAAACAATATTCATTCCAAGCAAGGCAAAGGTAAGATGGGAAACATCATACTTATTTACATTTTTGTGTAATAGATTGAAAAGTTATTTCTTATTAAAACTGGAACAAGTAGAAACAAACCTCTTTATTTTCTTCCATCCTGCCCAGTAAAATCTATTTGGTTTTACTGATAAAAATATTCAGAGATTTTTAATTTGGTTGTAATGGGAGCTGCATAATAAGTAGCTCTCAAAAAAGTATTAGTTTATGAAAGTATAATTGACATATCCCTCTCTCACTTGATGATAGTAAAGAAGTAAAATAAAAGATCTCCATAAGTAATTATATTGGAATATCAGTTTTCTACAGCATTCCTTTTCTTCCCCCTATACCTTCAGAGACAAGGTTCAGGAATAAATGTGGTTAGAAGGTGTAGTACAAATATTTTTTCTTCTTCATCATGCCCATGCAGGTGTGTTCACTGATTTTACACTACAATGTCTGATGTCTGTTATATAGTATAACACCTCATAGCTCATGACAGTTACCTAACTGTATCAAAAACAAGAATATATGCCCACAGAATAAATATGTCATTTGGTTGCTATTGTAGTAGATATGAGGGATGAAATTTTAATTGGATGGATAGAAACCTTAAAATGTTTTGTATCTGCAGAAGATGGTGAAAAAAAATTCTGCTGACTTAATCTGGAATCCTCCTTACAAACATATATGCAGGAAGAGACTATATGAGTTTGGACATATGTGTGTTTCTATGTAATTGTAATTGTAATTAATCGTAATTTTAATCCCTATAAATAGAAAGTACTTTTTAGCAGTCATTTGGTAAATATTCTTTTTCTGTTAAAAATTCAAAGCCTTACAGCAACTATGCTTTTTAATGCACCATAAATCTTCTTGTATTCACAAAGTTGCTATGATGATATTGAATATTCTCAATTCCTGAGGAGTTTTAGCATCACCAAAGACATGAGACCCGTACTTTTGTAACAGTGGCCCTTATGTAAGGGAAGACAAATTGGATCTTGCACTTGGTATAAACTCAATTTCAGACAAGGTTAAGGGAGTGACATAAAATTATGAGTCTGTCATTGGCATCACTGTTGAAGTAACAGTTTGCAAACCATTGCTGTACAGTTGTAATAAAGCAAATACACATGTTAACATGAAAAAAAGTTATCTAACCATTGAGAAAATACCCTTTGTATAATTCAAAATAGAAAAAACAGAAACATAAAAAAATCTTTCAGATAAGTACAATGCTTAAAAGTCGGCACAGGGTTGTTGTTCCTTGTTGAAAATGTCAGGCTACATTTCCCACTCTAATTCTGCAGAATCCAAGGCAGGAGCTCAGATTGCTCCCTCCAGGTCTTTATAATCAACTGAATCCAAATATACTTGTCGTGGTTTTGCCCCAGCCGGGGGCCGCACCCCACACAGTCGCTTGTACTTTTAAAAGGAAGGGGGAAGGAAAGTTGGGGGAAGGGGAAAAGGGAAGGAAGAAAGGAGGAAAATAAACCACAACCTAGAAACCAGAACCACGCAGGTTGGGATAAGGATAGTTTACTAAACAATAACAGAAAACTAGATATAACAATAACATAAGTTTAAAGCACAAAATAGATGAAACTGGTGATACACAATGCAATTTCTCACCAAACCACACAACTCAGGCCGCACAGCTTAGAGCCCGTCCCGGACAACCCGACCGCCCCAGAAACCGCACGTCCTGGCGTTGTCTCCCCCTCTTCCCCCCAGTTCTCCCTTATACTGAACATGACGTAACTGGCATGGAATATGCTCTTTGGCCAATTCGAGTCACCTGTCCTGGCTTCGTCCCCTCCTTTCTCACTAGTAAGGAAGTATGCAGAGCTGAGAAAGGTACTTGATTGCCCGGCAACAAATCGGAGACATCAGGGTGCTATCAGCACTATTCTCATGCTAACACCCAAACATGGCATTCCATTCACTGCTAAAAAAAAATTTAACTCCATCATAGCTGAAACCAGGACAATACTTTAGAATCAAAGTTCAATATTTGAATAAAACTATTGCAGATTAGTCTATATTTTTTGTTTGTTTCTATGTGTTGGGTTTTTTTTACCTACGTCAGAAATTGTGAACAGTATGACAGACTAAGATCTATTACATTTTTTTCTCATAATGTGAATTATATGTTTGTGTAGATTGGTCATAACTGTATTTATTAATAATGACCATTATTATAATTCTGTCAATTCCATCCTTAACTCATGGGTAAAGTCATGTCCAATTTGAATTATATCATAGTTTCACTGGATTTTTTGTGTACTTTCACATCTTTCACATTTTTTACATTGGTGCCCAGGGAAGTGGTTGAGTCACCATCCCAGGGCATATTTAAAAGACCTATCACAGAATCACAAATCACAGAACAGTAGGGGTTGGAAGGGATGGGATCTCTGGAGATCATCTAGTCCAGCCCCACTGATAAAGCAGGTTCACTTAGACCAGGTTGCACAGGATTGTGACCGGGCAGGTTTTGAATGCCTCCAGAGAAGGAGACTCCACAACTTCTCTGGGCAGCCTATCCCAGTGCTCTATCACCTTCAAAGATTTTTCTCATATTTAGATGAGAAAACACTTCCTTTGTTTCAGTTTGTGCCATTGCCCCTTGTCATGTTGCTGCACGTTACTGGAAAGAGTCTGTCTCCATCCTCTTGTCACCCACCCTTTATATATTTCCAAGCATTGATGAGATCCACTCTCAGTCCTCTCCAAGCTAACCAGACCCAGGTCTCTCAGCCTTTCCTTATAAGCGAGACACTCCAGCCCCCTAATTATCTTTGTAGGCCTTTGCTGGACTGACTCCAGTAGATATAACACTTAAGAGACGTGGTTTGGTTGCGGACTTGGCATTGCTAGGTTTACAGATGGGCTTGGTGATCTTAAGGGTCTTTTCCAACCTAAATGATTTTCCAATTCCATGATCTTTACTCTGTACATACACAGTGTAGCCTACTATCTACTTGATTCTTGATATCTGAAATTCTGACCATTACCAAAATACCATTCACACCATGAAAGGTTTGTTACATAAGATATAAGTTTGAACTGAAATTTTTTTCCAGTTTCATTCTCTATAGGCTTTTGCATTAATCCCTCTATGAGTCATCTTAGTTTTATTTATTAAAGAATTCAGATACTAAAAGATGACAATTTGAAGCAGCACTGCAGGCACACTTGCTTCTTCATGCAGAATAATATATATTGCCAATAATAATTAAGCTAATAAAGATGGTAAATAGTTTGGGGTCTATTCCACCAGCATGCCTCAGCAACCTGAATCTCACTCAACTCACTTGTTACTATTATTCCTGATCCTTCAGTACATTTCCCCTCCATATATAACAGCCTAAACTGTTCATTATTACTAGTTCTACGTCACCATATGTGTAAAAAGCACATATGTGCATAAAGATGAATCAGATGTTGATATTGATAAGGTAAGGAGGTGGAAAAGATAGGCAGGCATGTAAGCAGATGACAACACTTGCAAACTCCTTTATGTCTCGCTGAGAAGGAGCTAATTTTCCCCATAGCAGCCCTTATAGTGTTATGCTGTGTATTGGTAGTGAGCAAGGTGTGTTAGCTAATGCCAGGCAGTGTTGGCACATCACAGAGGTTGTCTCTCCAACATTTCCCCCCTCCTCATCATGAGGCTAGGGGTAGGCAAGATCGTGGAAGGGGAAGCCAGGATAGCTGACCCAAACTGAACAAAGGAATATTCCATAACTGCTCAGTGACAACAAAAACGAAGAGAAAGGAGGAGGAAGTAGGGCATTTATTATTTACAACATTTGTCTTCTGGAGCAGCCACTATACATATTGAAGCCCTCCTTCCAGGGAAGTGGACACACATCACCTGTTGATAGGAAGTGAAGAATAAATCTTTTGGTTTTCCTTTGTTTCCATACACTGCTTTTTGCTTTTGCTTTATTAAACTGCCTTTACTTTGACCCTCAAGGTTTTTTCCATCTTATTTTTTTCCCCTCCAAATCCTGCTGAGGGATGGGAGTGATAGAGGAGCTTGGTGACAACAGGAGCCGAGTCAAAGACAGCCCCAAACAAGCTTTGAAAAAATGTAAATGCTTCAGATTGCAGGTACTCCCAGCAACTTGCTTAGTTATAATTATTTGAACCATTTTTTAGCTATGGATTTTTCATTATTTTTTCCTTAGTTTCTAATTCAACCAACACTATAGCATGTATCAGGTTAAATTAACCTATTCATCCATTTGAAAGTTCTTTTGATGCTTGCTTCAAGCAGAAAGACAAACTTGAAAATATTATAAAATATTTACAATCTATAATATTTTAATATTATTATTATTAGGAATTAATAATAACAATTAATAAATACTAAAATTTAATAAATATTTAACTAATGTTTGAAATATTATAAATGCTATTTCATCAATACAGATCCAAGATTAAGTTAATTTAGTTATCTGCATACCATATATCACAAAAATACCTTTATAGATATAAGTAGAAAGAGCTGGGAACTGGAGAAGTCACTGGAGTTTCCACAGAAACTTCTTTAAATCCATTCTTGAGTCCTTGCTATTTGTAGTAACAGTTGGAAAAACAGAGCACAATTTATGTCATTGCTCAGTCACTTTTAATTTACAATACATTTTTTTGTTTTTCTCAGATTGGTCTACATCCTGTAATGAGAAATACATGTGTCCTGCCACAGAGTAGTGGGGAAGTTGCTTACTTTGGCAGAAAAAGGTTTAAAACAGTTTCAATATGTAATTCTATATCTGTTTAAATCAAACTATATGCCACGATTAGAAAAACATTTAAAAACTATGGTGAAGCTAGCATAAATAATGAATGGATATTGAAATAGCTGCAAAAGTAATATCAAAAGTCTTTTAAACTGAATCTCTTCAGAAGTAAGCATATGCTTCATCACTTCTGAAGCAGCATTTTCAAAAAATACAGCAATGTAATAATAACTAGAACTTCCTCAAATTCTTATAGGGACTGAAGTTTTTTCATGATCATTTTTTGCTATTAAACAGTTGCATTGGAGCAAAAAATGCAAAAATTTGCACAATGCAGATAATTAGTGGAATATGTGTGATCATTCCACAGCCACCTATTCTTTCTTAATGTGCCTCTATATGCCGCAACAAAATTTACCATGCCATTAACCTTTTTTCTTGGGTTATTCCCCTGTTCAAAGATTAATTCAGATGGAAACCAATGAAAAAACTCAAAATCTTACTTTTAAAAAATCCTCAAATAGGTAAAATCTATTTTTAATAAATGTATCTGTTTATTAAATATAATAAATGAAACGCTATACCTGAGATAAATTTTTGGCAGGGTTTGAAATAGAAAGCTAATCTTATAATTGTTTAAACTATGAAATTAATATGCTTTCAGTCAGCACCAGTATTGGTTCTTCTAGCTCATGAACCAGAAGAATTATCAGCGATACAAAACAGTATCTTGGCTTCATTTATAAGTAACAACCCAAACGACTTGGAATGCAATAGAAGACATTAAAAAATCATAAATAGCATTTATTCAGGAAGCCGACCTAAAAAATTAGATAAAAACCACTTCAAACAGAACAGAAAGTGACATTTAAAGCCACACTCACCTATAAAACACTGTGATAACCCTTAGGCCTGTTGACCACAAGGCTATGGTACACACTCTCTAGAAATATTAGTTGTAGGAATAGAAGTACAAGGAAGTCTGGAATTTTTTGGCTGAGTTTTTGCTAATATTCTTCAAACAGACAATACAAAACCAAATAGTTTATTTTTTTTGTCTGAGTACTGCAACATACTGACCATATATGTCAGATCTTAGCTTTCTAACCATGCCAGATCTGAAATTCCTTGGATTTACTTTTATAGATGACTTAATATTAGCTAGAAATGAAGAGGAATTACATTTAGGTACTCTGGTTTCATCTTTTGGAGCAATCTAAATTATTTAGTTCTGATATTAGATGAGAAACACAGGATATTTGAAATAGTCTCATTTTGGTTTTGCTCACATCAAAAATGGTAACAAATTGTACTCATTTTCTGATTTCTTCATAGTTTTCTGCTGGCACATCCATGAAATATGACACAATAATTAATTAGCTTCCAGGATAAAATAAGAGCGCAAGCTTTCTACACTGAATGCATGTGCAAAAATGCAGTTATAATATCAGCAACAGAATTCTAGCAAAATGTGTGGCTTTAAATAATGAAATAGACTTCAAAATTGTGTCATAAATGTATTTTAAATTATTACTTGCCAGCATAAAAAGATACAAGTTTTATTCCTAAAGCTGTTACATTATTGTAGTGCTATGTACGTTGACAGAGTATCATTTTATCATTAACAATACTAAGCTAAAATTTCATTTTATACCATCATTTCTTATTGGCAAGAGTCTCCAAATTCTACTGCAGTACAAATTCTAGCACATGACATCCATTCAGTGAATACTCTATCATTAGTGTTCTTTTTTTTTTCTTTCTGTGTGCAAAACTTCATAGATGTTTATAAAACTATACTGACAAGGCATGATGGAAACAAGAAAATGTCAAATATTTGTTTCTGATGTGACACCCAGCTCATCACTCCAGAAAAAATTTTCTTCAGAGCTGCTGAAAGAACATATTACAGTCAAATAATGTCTTTGGTAAATACTTAATAGCAACTGCAGTGCTTCTTTGTGATACACTTTTGGTTCACTTGTGGAGGAACTGCTATATTTATCATTTCAGAAGTTGTCTAGCAGTACCCTGTAAGATAAAATAGCCAACTCCACAGTTCTGAAAGGAAAGAATTAGAATTTTTGTAATACAAAATGATGGAATAAGCAGCCTTCAACAGATTCTCTTTGCTTGTTTGCTTGCTTATTTGTTTTTCCTAAGCCAAGAAGTAAGAACCTCTTTGCCAAGCTCTGTGTACCCTCTTCAACTTTAGCTGTACAAATTGGGAATATCTTGAGTGTTCTTCAAAGTTCCTGACTCTGAAATATAGCAAACTTTTTGATGTTACTAATATTTTGAGGAAATATGTTCTGAAGGGTAATTAAAACCTGCCTTCAATCTAATTTAAAGACTATAACCTTAAAAAACTTAGTTACTGTTCCTATGACTCAGATTTTTCCTGAGATCATTTAGAGCAGGATTAGATTGAAAATTTTAGATCTTACACCTTTTCACTGAAAAGTTCTGACCAGATTCTGGATTCAGAGCAATGGTTACTGGCATGAAATAGTCGATGAAAGTACATGAAGGTACAAGTATAAGACCATTCCCTAACTCAGTGAAAAAAAAAGGACACCATTCCCATTGTTGCAAACAGTGTAGTTCTTTATTTTCATTAATGTAAAGAAAAAGAGAACAAGCTGTCTGGAACATTTACCTGTCTAAAATTATTTTCTCTTGCTTTATCATATGAAACCAGCAAATGGATGGGAAGGTGTGTGAGAGAGGGACATGCATGGCACATTAACAGAAAAAAATTGAAAGATCAAGAAATATCTTCCTTTAATATGAAAGATTGAGTCTGTTGTAATTTCACTGCTTCCTTTAGTGGGACAGGAATGTTACAACAGTGAAGGTGACATGAGGTTTAACTGACTTCAGTGATGACCATGGGGGATGACCCAACTACGTTGGGTGTGGGCTACATTGAGCTTACCATGATATTTCAGGGAAAACAATATAGTATTTGTTTGAAAGTTCTGACTTTAAAAAGATCAGAAGGCAACACATGTATTACTTCTGTTTTATGTAGAATCATAGAATTATTTAGGGTGGAAAACACCCTTAAGATAATTGAGTCCAACCGTTATTGTACTAGAATGGATACATGTCCATGCAAATCATGCACTGAAAAAAGAGCTAACCTGAAATATTTCTATTATGGAAGAAAAGTTAGTGAACAATGACATGGGAATACACTCCACGCAGAGATACATAGATATATTTTTAATAATGAAGCAGAAAATAACTTTTAAAATTACAGTGATAAATAACAGCTTAGATGCTATTGAATAAGTATGTCTCATATAAAGCTTTTCTACCTGATTCAGTTTTCTAGAAAAAGGTGGCTTTGGCACAAACACAGGTAGTTTTTCAAACATGCCCCATCAACTATCTTCTGTGTGAACTCTGTTTGAAATTAACTTTATATTAGAATTTTTACTATGTAAATCTCACACAATTACTACTTAAAATAACCTAAACCCCAATCAAATGACAGGATATTGATATTTAATTTAAAATTTCAATTTATATAAGCAAGGATTAAAACTATTATTCAGAGTTTCCAGGATAAAAATAAATTCTTCATTCCAGCTGTAGTGTTGGTCTGAAGTTTTCCCATGTTTATTTATAATTCGATGTTCTCTTTTGCAGGAAGGAAACAAAAAAGGTTAACATATAGGTGTAATTTAGCACACACTTACGGCTTACTGCCCTGTAATTCCCTGGGCTTGTTTATTGCATGTCTGCATTTGTTGTTTCCATTCCCTCTTCCTGCTGCTGCTGCTGCTGAAGTTAACAGAACAGAGCCCAGTTGTCAGTCCCAGTAGTGAACCAATCTTCACCATATGCCTCAGTTTAAACTTTAAAGTGAATAGACAATCTCTTCCAGGTTTAATTAAGTATTCTATTTTCCAGTGCTCTTTAGTTTTTTTCAATCTATTTTTTTTCTGCTATATCAGCCATAGCCAAATTATACAGAAAAAACAAAAGAGAGAAACATCCCTTAAACAACAAAAAACCATTAATTTTGCACAATTTTCTTAGTTTTCTGTTTTCATGTGACAATCATTCATGTTCCTCACTGAAATAGCTATTCTGAACAGCTTTCCATAAAGCCTATCAGTGTTAATCCATCACACGACGGAAGTGTTAAACGTGTGGAATCATGAAAGTAGAGAGGTGAAGGGATGCATTGCACTAGGTGACAAATCCACTTTCCAGTCATGCAATGCAATACATGCCCAAACTACACTCTTTGTTTTGTGTCAGCTCTCTACGTGGGCTCCCAAAAAGCGGTGAATGAAAGGCATGGTGCCATCCAGCGTACCTGTTGGGACAATATCGCTCTATACCATACTCCACTGAGGGCTGTAAGGCTTTTAGATGCTAAGGCAAGTTTGGAGAATGTTTCCTTTGTGTTTATACAGGCACTCTGCAACCTATCCAGGCTTATATAATAACAGAAGTAATCACAATATTATGCTTTTCTGGTACAACTTCCTTGATTGCAGAGTTTTAAATGTATTTACAGTGAAGTTCTCCATTCTGCTGCCCTTACAACAATCACACCTGTTTCTATATTCTTCACAATTGAAGTTTTCATCACCACTTGAGAACATGGATACTATTTGACCTTCCCTGAACCATCTTATTTACTTACTTCTGACCTGGAATCCATGATGGTTTTCAATTCTACTAATCTAGTTTTCACACAGGTGTTTCTCATTGCATTTCCATTTAAGAATATCAGCAGTGCTTTAGTAACAGTGACTTTGTTCAGCTAAACAGCTTGTGACAGCCCATGCACAGAATTTTTATCTCTTTACATAAAACCCCATCAATGGTTCCTGCTCACAAGCACACCTGGAAAAGCATATGGTTTTGATCTTTAAGTATATCGAGGCAAGCCAAATGAAAGAAAAGGATAAACCTAACTTTATGGGAGACAGCTATGCACATCCAGACCACAAGAAGCTTTATTTTGAACTTACAAAAGTATTTAGTTTTTTAAATGTTCTTAATTTTGTAAATAACAGAAGCAAAGCCTACTGCTATAAAAGAAGTGTCAAAGTTATCATTAAACTTTTGTCCCACTACATAAATGAGTGTTTTAGAAAAACTGATCCTAGACATTATTTCAAGTGCTTTTATTGAAAAGTTTTTGGAATAATATGATATACAGAGAGCTACCAACAACAAAAAACGAAAGACACAAACATACAACTTCAAAGCTCATATCTGAATTGTTTTTTCCACCATGTAATTTTAGCGCTTAAAATAAATTGAGTTTTTCCACATTACTAAGAGTGGTAACTAGTTCAGTCCAAGAAAGTGGAATCACAGAGATTTCAAAGCAAATTAATAGGCAGTTTCCAGATTACTTCCAAGTCTTGCCAGGTTTTTGCATAAGAACAAAAAGAGAGGGCTCTTTCCCTTTGGAGATTCCTTTTTTTTAGAGGCTTTTATCCTTAACCAGAAGTTATTGTTATAATTTCCAGAATGATAAGCCAGCTGTCACCCAGTAAACCATATAACATGAATGGACAGAGTAAAAAAATATGTCTAAAATTAAGCTGTGTTTGTTTCAGATAGCAGTAATTAGCAGAAGTTAGGCCTGTGTGAATGACTTTGAATTTTCAGGAGCTTAGAGATTTCCAGCTCAAAACACAGATTTAAACCTATTCTTACAATTTTGTTTGTAAGAATCCAATCAACAACCAAAGCTTATTCACCAGCTCAAATCCAAATTTTCCTGAAAGTGATATTATGAAGGCTAATGAGAGTTAAACTTGAAGTCAACAGCTGGTAAGCCTGAAGTTTACTGAGAAAACTTCATAATTTTGCTGTTCTTGAGTATGAACCCTAACTCTAATTCTGTCTGAAATCATACAGCATATTTAAAGGTAATGAGATGGTACTGTACTAGTTCTGCATGGCAATTGACAGATTCCAAAACACTGATGCAGGCAGTATTTCAATATCTTAAAATAGGTCACCTGTCTGTAATTAGGACCAGCCTCTCGTTGTGATTTTAAACATCCCTTCTATCCCTAATCTTGAAAGGACTTTGGTATGAAATTGAGATCAGACTATAATTTGGTGGTTTTATCTCAAAAAAAAAACTTGCACTGCTACTTCTTTCTCTCTTTTTTTCTTTTTTTTTCTTTTGTCCAAACATTTCCAAGTGCTTTACAAACCCTAATGAGCTCAAGATTACAAGACTTGATAAGGCATTTCCACTTCACAAATGAAGAAAAAGGCTGTAAATAAATAAGTACACTACACTCTTACAGAAAGTCAGAAGCATAGGATAAAAGAGAATTCAGAAATTTCCATATTTCAGTCCTCTTATTTACAGAAAATAAAGCCTTTCTGTCTCTTTCCCTCCTATAGTATCTTGTGTATGACAGCCACACTTTTAGAGAGACAAATACCAAATACTACTTTATGTTACTAACAGAATTTACTGAAATAACTTCTCTTACTAATAGGAAGAAAAAAAAATCTGGCAAATTTTAAAAGCCATTTCCTGTAGATGAAAGGATAGTTTAGCTTCTGCTATCACTTACTGAGGGTACACAGGCTGCTTGAAGGATCCAGACCCATGAAAGTACACTGCCTTATGAGTATAAAAAGGCTACTGGTGGCAGAAGGCTATCAGCTTGGAAACTATCTTCTCAACTTTCTCAAGTTTCAAGAGCTCTATCTTCTAACTACAAAAGCCACCTCAAAGAAACACAACACAATATTTCTTCCACTTTACAAACACCAGTAACCTCTGGTAAAGGAAAATCAAAGTTCCTAGAGTTCTACCATAAAAGTACAAAAGGAGAAAACAAATACAGGAAAATAATTTGGATTAGTCAGATTTTACAATTACTGTGTGACTGATTTCTAATATGCAGAATATTTCCCCACCTGACTTCAATGAAAGATGAACCCAGCTCTTGAGAAAATGAGACCCAAGGAGTAGACTACATACATACAAAGCTTTACAAATATTTTTTAGTACTTCAAAAATATATATTTCAGTCATACATTTAATTTTGAGGCAATATCATATAGCGTTAGAAATGCCAAATGTTCTAAGAAAGGACTCGTGGTAGACGTACTAGTGAAGCAGTAATTTATTATACGTTCTTGCAAGAGTGGGTGACCGAGCAAAGTAGGCATACCTGTGGTCAGTCTCTGCAACATCCTTATACCATATTCCCATCCAAAATCCCTCCCCTGTTTACCTATGGATTATGGATTTCCAAGGTTTACAGGCTCAACCAAGGCGCCTTCTTCACAATAGTACATAATATAATACACATTGCATGTCTGGCAGGTTCCTGCTTCCCATTAGTGAACAAAATTAATATTCATGAGTTTACTGAGCAAAATGCCGTATCTTTCTAAATTACTATAGTTTATCTCACATAGCTCTTAACTGTTGTGCATCTTTTTTTTGTCCAGGCCCATTGAAGCCAAATAGGAACCTTCAAATGCTTGCCTTTATCTTACTGCTAGGCAGCTGAATAATGGGGCTTGATTGAGACTCAGGGCATATTGTTTGTTGAAGGGATTCAAGGTTCAAATCAGCAGTGCCCTGATAAATCTGTTTTACAGGACAACTCAAGTCCGAGCTATCTACACAGCTCCCTATGGGTTGTCTCTGATGAGATGTGGCCTCAAGGCAAGCCAAGGCTGAGTCTCTTGTACAACACCCCATGAGTTGCCTGATGGGCTAGACATTGCCGAAACTTGTTTGTGGAACTCTGAGCCAGACAATTCCTTACATTCCACCCCATGTCCTGAGTCACAATTTAACCACTTATATGTTCTCATTGTCTGATGTATGGGTTTCACCTGCATCTTTTAGCAGAGCTATGTATTCCTCAGTTTCTAATTGAACCCTTATCCAAGAGAGGAATTTTACCATAATTCTTTAACACAACCGACAGCAAAACTTATTACAATAATGCAAATTATAATCATTAACAGTGTTTCCCCTTATCTTATGTGCTATCTGTTGCATATCCACATTGACTACTCCTAAATCCCCGCAAAAGATTTCTGATGAGGCAGCCTGAGTCCTCCACTTCCCAAGTCAGCATAGAAAAATACCACAACCCATTTCAGTTTGCAAAAGCAAGATTCCCCAGCATTTTCTACAATAGCATATTAAAGTCAAAAAGTGAAAAAAATTCATTATCTCTCAAGCAATGCCTGTATGTTTCTTCATACCAGTGCTGTGCTACACAGGTAAGGCCAAACAAGAACAGCGGTGAATCTATTTTGCATCACAAGACATATCCACAAAGCACTAGCTAATGTGTTCTTTTCCCTAGGTTTGAAAAAAGCAATTGTATTCATTAGCAGCTTTTCACTTAGTATGACTTGTGTGTGTTACATTCAAACAGTCAGCTGTCATGTGAAATGATGGGAGCTGACAGTTTGGAATTTTAAAGGTTCGACTCCTTTTGAATGTACTAAATGAACAAGAGCTGTCTAATTTTGGTTGAACTGAACCCAAAAAAGAGCCCCTGCGAGTATGCAAGATTTTATTCTACTTTTTCAACTTAGCACGCACAGTGAATATTCAGTGGTTTTCAGCTAGATACTCAGTTAATTCTATGACTAAGAAAGATTTCATTAGGTAGGCTTCAGGCAACAGTGAGCTGCAAATGAAATTCCTTCCTTATTTTCTGAAGCTCAGAGTTTATGATCCATATCCTATGATGAATGGTCTATAAACTCTCTTATGGTCTTTAATTGCATAAACTTTACATTATAGTCGAGGATTAACTTGTGAATATTTTTGCTAAAAGGTGTAGAAAAACCAGTAAAAACAAAAGTTCCCCCAGCTTTTACACAAATAAAATATGTAAGTCTTCAGTGTAACTGGCTCAGTAATTACGTTCTGTCTTTGAATTTTTACTTTTTAAAAAATGCAGAGAAATCATTTTTTTTAATAAAAAAAGTCTAGGAATCACTAGATTAATTGCCTAAACTCATGCTGCATCTATGTTCGATCTCAAAGCTAAGTGTCCTTAACCCTGGTAAACTCTTAATCTCATAGCTGTCGTTCATATTGGTGTATTAACTTTTATCTGCTTTTTGTAAGCACTAAATAAACAAACAATAAAAGTTGACATAATATATTTCATCAGTTCTGCAAAGAGAAAAGCTTCAGGTAGATTGTCTATATTTACCCTCCACAAAGATAAAGCAGTCATCTACAATTAATATGTTGAGTATCAATTTATATGAATAAAAAAAGAGTTCTCACCCTAGGTTATCTTTAGGACTATAGGTTCTGTCTTGTAAATTGACTTGGGTTTTACCCCTAAATTGCCATCCATTAGCATGGCAATCAAGTGCTACACATAGCAGACACCTCCTACTATAATGAGTACTGACTTCAATGCTCAAGCCAACCATTAAGCAAGGAGGGAAGTGTTAGGAAAAAGTGAAAATACATTATTTTAAAACTGCTGATCCTGAAGCGGGTACGTTTGATACCGATGATTGTTATAGCTGAATATTGGACAAAGTGCAAACCTACGGAGATCATTTTTTTGTCTCGTGGCTTTAAATTTGTTATACAGAGATTAAATTCCATTACAGCCATAGGCTCTTAAACCATTGAAACACAATGAGTAGCCAAGACTTAAAACAATTATATTACACTATAGAAACAAATGCTATGTTGCAATTAATAATTAATAATTGTAATTAACATTACATATTATTAATGTTGTCAACATTATTTGTTAATTAGATTACTTTTTTATATATTGTCATTTTTCTAATTCTAGAAAACACTTAAAGATCTAACTAGAACTAATTCTGCAGTACTTTCTGGTTCTGAAGCTTAATCAAGAAATCTTTATTTTAACCTGTTCTTCTCCATCAAAACTAAAATTATTTTTTTAAATGACACAGAAGTAGAATGATTATTTTATATCATATTTTTTTAATTTATTAAATACATTGTAGGACTTTCTAGTCAACATTTGGGGGGGGAATGTAAATATATGTAAAATTGTCATAACAAATTTTTGTTTTCTTCATTTGGTCCAATCTAAACAGAAGAGATTTTTAAAACACGCCATTGTAATTGTCCCTGCTTCTCATACCCATGATAAAACTGTTAGTGGGGTTTATACAAAAATAGTGACACAGGTCATGGAGCGGGTAAGATCTGAATTCTCCAGATGCCAGTATTTGTATCATCTCCTCACAGCCCTTGGTGAACACCAAGTTGATCATGAGCCAGCAATGCTCCCTTTTAGCAGAGAGTGTTAAGGTGCTGGAACAGGCTGCCCAGAGAGGTGGTGGATGCCCTGTCCCTGGAAGTGTTTAAGGCCAGGTTGGATGGGGCCCTGGACAACCTTGTGTAGATTTAGGCCTGAGGTTGGTGGCCCTGCCTGTGGCAGGGGGGTTGGAACTCTATGATCCTTGGGGTCCCTTCCAACCCATACCGTTCTATGATTCTATGAAAGGCTAACAGCAACCTGCATTGCCATCAAGTCAAAGGAGGTGATCTTTCCCCTTCACTCAGCATTGGTAAAACAGCATCTGGAGTGCTGTGTCCAGCACCAGAGACACATGGACATACAGAAGCAGGCCCACCTAAGGGCCACAAAGGTCATTAAAGGCCTGGACAATCAGTCATTGAGAGGCTGAGAGACTTGGAACTATTCAGCATGGAGAAAAGCAGAGGGAGAGAGTCTTTTCAATACACACAAATATCTGGTAAAAGGGACTAAAGCAGTGAGAGTCACACTCTTCTCACTGGTGCCCCGCACAAGACAAGAAGCAATGGGCACAAGCCAAAACACAAGAAATTCTGTTTAAATGTAAGAAAAAAATATTTTTACCATGAGGATGATCAAACACTGAAATTAGATGGTCAGAAAAAATTTATGGAACCTGTAGATGTCCCAATCCAGCTGGACATAGTTCTCAGCAGCCTGCCCTGGGGACCCTAATTTGAGCAGGAGACAGAGAGACTAGATGGGCTCCAGAGTTTCCTTCCATACTCGGTGGTTCTGTGTGATGCTGCCAGAGCAGACTGGAGAAGCCAACAAGCAGGGGAAATTTGTAAATCAGGGTTTATGCAGAAGCTGCCTCTTGATTATAAGATCTTGACAGATGGTACCACACTGGTTGCCCTATCCTAAAATCAAAAAACTAGCAAGACTAGCACCACTTATTTGTGGTAGTGGTCAAAGGAGTTTTATTCCAAGTGTTAGGCTTGCCAGTACTTTTGCCTTTTTCACTGTGTTAAGAAAACAGAAGCTACTGCTGGGAATGTAAACTGTTTTCATCAGAGGGACATACGCATGTAGTCAGATATCTTTGGGCAGAAAATAGTGGCATATGAACTGGTACAGAGCACATGTTTTGTGAAGGAAGGAGAAAAAGTCTGAAGCCAACAGACAGGCCTTAGTCCTACGAAGTACTGAACTCTAGCATATGAAGCAAGACTTTATAGTAATCCTCCGCAGTCTATAAACAGTGAAAACAGTTTATTCCTAATTATATCATAGCTGTTATTAATAAAGAGAATCCTATACCAGGTTTTCTTTTCATACTTTGCTTCCATACCTGCTGTGGCTTATCCATGACCACATGCTTTGAGGTGCTCCAGTATGTCCTCCTACAAAGTCACTGATGCTTCAAGGTGCAGCTACTGATGCTTCCTTGGCCCACAATCCCTTCAGAAGTATACCTGCTCTGGCACAGACATAACCACAGCTATAGATATTTTGAGATGTACCTGCTCTGGCAGGAGCTTATCCATGGCCACAGACACTTCAGTCCTGCTCCCACATGGACTCATCCACTGGTCACAGCACCTTCAACTTGAGTTCCACCCTGTCCCGTACAGCAGTATGGAAACATCAGCAATGCCTTGGCCACCTCCCAGCCCAGGCACATCACCATTGCTGTTATCAAATTGTTCTCAGGCACACAGAGTACAATAATAAGCTATACAGCCTACAGTGAGCAGTGAAAGCAAAAAGCAGTCACTAACAAGCAGCAGACTACTATATGGTAGGCAAGCCCAATAGCAAGCACAGGGGCCTGTCAGTTACTAGCTAAACAGCAACAGCAGCTAGAAATTGATCTAGCACATTCCAATCAAACCTGTTGTTATCCTGAACCCTGCAAGTCCCACTTTGAGCACCAAAAGGACTGTTGTGGTTTAACCCCAGCCAGCAGCTGGGCACCACACAGCTTCTTGATCACTCCCCCACAGTGGGATTTGGGACAGGATCAGAAGGGTAAAACTGAGAAAACTCATAGGTTGAGATAAAGTTTAATGGGGAAAGTAAAAGCCATGCACACAAACGAAGCGTGTTGGTTCAGCCCCAACCAGTGCCTGAGCATCACATACAGATCACTCACTCCTGGAGGAGAGGCAGACAGATCAGGTCTGTCCAGGTTGGGATAAAGACAGTTTACTGACAAAATTCACTGTGAAAGGAGAACAGTAACACCCAGTCATAACAAAATGTTGCACAACATGAGGACCAACCCAATGCCCCAGCTGCACTCAGCCAGCCCCTTTTATGGGGAAGTGATGTGAGAGGTGGTGTAGAAAACAGCCTGGTGCTAACTCAGCTCACCTGTGCTGACTGCTTGGGGTGGTTGACTCTGGCCTGGCCAGAACCAGGACACAAAGGAATTCATTCATTCACCACTTCCCATGGGCATGCAGGTGTTCAGCCATTCCTGGGACAGCAGGACTCCATCACATCTAACAGTGACAGTTTGGAGCATCACTTCAAACCTGTCCCTCTCCTTCCTTCTTCTATATGTTGAGCATGACATCATATGGTATGGAATATATCTTTGGTCAGTTGGGGTCATCTGTCCTGGCTGTGTCTCCTCCCAGCTTCTTACGCATCCTCAGCCTACTAGCTGGCAGGGCAATGTGAGGAGCAGAAAAGCCCTGAGTCCGTGTAAGCACTACTTAGCAGTAATGGAAACATCCCTTTGTCACCAACACTGTTGCCAGTACAAATCCAAAACAACCTCACACTAGCTACTATGAAGAAAATGGACTCTACCCCAGCCAAAACCAGCACAATATCCAGGCCAAAACATGATACGACATTTTAAAAGTATTTTTCACTATAAATAATTCAGTATAAAGAAAACATACAGCAAATCATGGTGTGTGAGGATTTTGTTATTTTGAAGTTTATATTTTGATGTCTGAGAAATAACATAGGAGGATATAGCCATGACACAGATGACTCCATCAATTGAGGATTCTTTTCAAATGTACATATGTAATCTTGAATGTGGAATATTATATTAATAATTTATTTTTATATTTTAAACTTTATTAATTATTATCATAAGTCATAATTAAAAATCAATGAGAAGTTCTACAGTGTAGCAATTGCAGGGATCACCAGGTCCAAGACAAAGGTTCTCTTGTCCCTCTAAAGGAGTATTAATTCTGTCTCCACATTTCTAATTGGCCTTGAATAACAGACAGAAAGCCTGGGACTGAAAATTATTTGTTGTTGGCTTAAGGAGCCATGACACTTACGGCTGATTATTTCTGTTCCTCATGCTATGCTAGGATAAATGTTGAATAGTTTAAAGTTTTGTAGATAAAACTAATGGTATCAAGAAGTGAATTGTGTGAATTTTCAGGATGTTATTTGTTTTGCTCAACTGTATTGAAAAAAACAATATAAACCACAGATGTTTAGATTAAATGGAATCATCTCTGAGAAATGGCTGACAGAAATTTTCTTGTTCATGTTTTGCAGTTTGACTACCATCATATTTTTAGTTCCACATACCTTACCAAATTATAGAGCTCACATGAAATACATTCTAAACTCAAGAAATTCTAAGTTTTAGAGTGCAAATCCACAAAATAGCCTTAATTTGGGTCATATATACTTTCAGCATACTGTGCTTTTATGGGCATTAAGCACAGTAAATAATTTCCATCTCACACATCTCTTCAGTATCAACTATCATAATATTATTAAGTATGCATTTGTTTGGAGCATTACTTGAAGCAAACATGCCTCAGTAGTGGACAGAAGGTGTTATACTTAAAATTTAACTCTCATGTTGCATTAGAAAACTTGAATGTTTTGCTTACCTGCAATATCATTTCAATGTTTTCAGCATGTTAACCAATTGCTCTTTGCCACTCTGACTTAATCTACACCTGACCAGGCTCACACATTCTGGTATTAGGACTGGTTATTGATTCTCTTATTAAATTGCTGCCAGTAAAAGTGTTTTTAAAGAACTGTATATATGAATACATGCATTTTAACCATTGTTGATCTCTATTTTCAGTATTTAGTAAAACAGATGGAGGTGGCTTGCTTGCTAAATATTTTAGTTAATCATTTTCTGTAATTAAATGATCTCTGATGATTCAGGAAATGAAGATGTGTAATAAACGTAAGGAAATTGAACAGTCAATAACTGGAATAGATGACAGTAGTTAACTACTGTATGGGGAGTTAAAAATTCCCATGCACTATCTAATAGTGTGCATCTCGAGCCTCTGTGTCTTCTAATACAGTGAGCAGCTACAATGCATTGGGGATGAATAGGTCCATAAAAAGCCACTATGTTTTGGGCCTCTCTACTCCATGGTATACTAAAGCAGATTTAAGGTGTAACTATAACTATAGAATTTCTTTTTTTTTGCTTCTATCAGACCCTTCCCTGCATACACTACTTATTAAGTCATGAGGGGCTTTAGTAGGAACATTTCCATCTTAAATTACTGTCACTATCCACACCTCTCCTCCAGAAGAGGAGGGCTACAGAAGAGCTGTCCTGCAGGATTTCCTGTAGACCAAGTACAGTATGGAAGGAACTAGAAGAAGATGAAAGAATAAAATCAGTGGAACACAAGTTCTCCCAGGCACTTCCACAACATGTCAATAAAACAAATGTAAATTATTAGAAGGACCATGCATTAGTCAGTGAGCTATTAAGGAATAAAGTGTCACACAACTTCCTGTACATGCTAGCCCACGCTTTAGCATAGGACCGATCTTATGTTTTCATGATTCCTACTTGGGAAAATGACAATACAAATTAAAATAGACACTTGTGATCACATGTTCTTTATGCAAATGACTCCTTAGTGTTTTGTGCAGTTGCTTGACATTAAAACAAATTACTGTGTTCCTAATATAATGTATTTGCAGTAGGACTAATACAAAGCTTTCCATAGAATATTCTCATTTTGCAATATTAAGCAAAGCTTATGAAAGCCATTTAATTTTAACTTCTCTAGATTCTAAAATTCCAACATAGTGTAGACAGTATTGGCCTTATCAATTCTTGCATTCCTTTCTGCTTTGATAATATATATCTATTAAAGAAGACAAAAAGAAAACGGGGGGGTGGGGGGGTGGTTTTTTTAATGTCAGAGATTGCCATTTATATGACTAATATTTACTATACAAAGCTGAAAGAAATGTAAATAAATTAATTCCTGGTAACAAACAGGAGAACGGGGATATAAACTTTACTGCTATCTTTTCCATAGCTAAATTCTGTTGTTTAAGTAAACTTTTGTACAAGCAAATAATTAATGTAATGAGTATACACATCTAAAAGATACAGATACGCTGTCTCAGAAATTTCAGTGCTCATGAAAAACACAGATTCCTTCCTAGAGCCCAGAAGATGCCCTGTACCTTCCTGAATATCATTCAATTCTGACAGCTTACACACTCACAAGAGGTACAACACAAACCCGATAGCCAGTTGTAAAATTGCCAGATTAATATCTTTCCACTGGAAAGTGCCAATTTATTAAATAATATTCATTCTTAAGATCTAAACAGCATGTATCAAGACCTCACAAAATATTAACAATATAGATGTTTTGTAGGATAAACTTCCCACGGAAATATGTATATGTAACAAATGTGGAAATGTAAGAAATTTCAGAGTTTCAAAATCTACTTCGATCTAATTAGACACTGAAGCACATCTTAAAACACTGAAATTTTTACAGTTCCACATTTCAAATACCCTTAATAGATAGAAGAATAACTAAGAGTCATAACTCCACCCCAATATTCTCTTTACCTTTATCCATCAGTATATATTCAGATAATACATTCTGTGTAAACGCTGCTTCTGAAGAAAGACCATTACTCTGTGACAAGCCAATGCACGGACGTTTAATCGGGCCTTATAAACACTAAGTTCCTTTCAAGACTCAACACATTTTTGTTACAGATAAATTTCTGAGAATTTCTTTAATACCTTTTTTCTTTAGCAGTGCAGTGTAACTGCTACTACAAATGTTGCGGCTATGGACCCTTTAGCTTCTACCGCGAGACCTGGAAGGATCTGGGAGTAATTTGGGTTCATTTTGGATATCCTGTTAAGGGATTAGAAATGTATAAAATCCCCAGTTGCCTTGCTGCTTTTATGTGCTCTTCATAAAAGGCTTCAAAACTAGAAGAATAGTATATTTGTTATTTCTGGCTCCGTTAAACACAATAGTAATTAACATTAGCTATTTAAATCTTATAAAGCATGCAAACCACAATATGCTTATGATGTTCGGCACTTTAAACATATGCTTATGGTTATACTATGACACCTAATCACCTGCATGAGAGCACTGGCACAGAATGCCAAGATTATACAGCCATGCTTCCAAATGGCCCCTAAGTTGTTTGAAGTTGTCTGCTCCTCTAGCAAATATTGTGATTTGAAAATTCTTCAAGTATTACATGGTGTAAAGACTCGTTTTCAAGAAAAGGAGATGGATTCTGGGTGAACAACCTGTGTCTAGGACAGGTTGTAAATACAAAATAAACTTATTTTACAAAGGATACAAAAAGTATCCAAAAATGAATGCCCAATGGGAACATTCACTTTGCGATTTTATTTCTATATAAAAAGATGCAATTAATTATAAACCAGTTTTTATGCCATTTTTGCTTTCTTTAAATGTGGAGCAAATTCTCCCCATAAACTAATGAACTGAAGTGAAGCCAAATAGAGACCAGCTGGCTGAATTGCTAAGTAATTTTATCCACATGATTGACTTTATGATCCTTTCACTACAGTAACTAGTCTTTATTCTCACAATCAGCATTAACCATAATTCCAAGAGGGAAAGATGATTAAAAATCTAGAGAATAGAGAGGAGAGGTTTGTTTGATGTGGTACAGTGCATTCTTGCACACACTTCTTCTGTATAATAGGTGCTGAATTACAGGTCTTTATAGCCTCCAAAGTAACACAGTGAATAGCTGCCTCAAAGACATAATAAGCAACCAATGTCTAAATAATCATTACAGATACTCCATTAACAGCATCTAACTGTGTGGCTTTTAACCATACAAATTGGTTTTTGACAGCTTGTAACCTTTCCAAACAGTTTCCTTTGGGCATTACACCACATTCAGATCTAATTTTAACTTTTGCTTTGTCTATAATTTATTACTTTCTTTGGAGCCACATTATGTATTTTAGTGGAATGGATAAATTCGTATAAAATATAAAAAAAAAAAATCAATTGCTGTTTTAATCTATGAAATCCTTGCTCTCTGGGAGATAACTAAAATCTGATGAAACATAACGGAGGAAAAAAGGCTAAATGGTCTAGAATTCCTGAGGGTATCTGTTTTACAAGCAGCTATATTTTTTTTCCTCAAATTATTTAAAATAGGACATAACCAACTGAAAAAAAGAATAAAAGTAAAAATATATATAAACAAAATATAAATCCTTTAAGGCTGTTCCTAAGAGCCACAGACTTTACATAACATAATAAATAACATGATACAGAAGAGTTTAATGATGTATTGCAATGGGATAAAGAGCTAAGAAAGATGTACAGTGGTATCTTTTTTTCCAAAGAGAGACCATAATTACAAATCAGTAAAGACACATGACTTATGAAGAGCTAGAGGGCAAGCATGTTTTTCAGAAACTAGGGAAAATGTGGGAAATTAATGTGGGGGATGATGTAACAATATTAGGTGATCCGTATTGGCTGTCACAGCCATTATCTCACTTCTGGGGAAACCATTACCAGGAATAATGTCCGGTAAATCAACATGTAGTAGTAATCATCATAGAAATACCATAATTCTGGCAGTCAAAATTTCTCATTTCTTTAGAGGCATTCAACTATTTTCAGCAGATTCAAGTACTTTCCCCAAAGTTTTCAAGGCTATGTCACAGGTAAATATGTGTGTCCAATAGAAGGAAAAGTGATTTGTAGCAACGTAAGCGCTCACTGCTCACAAAGGTTCCTGTTCTTCACAGATGTTATTCAGTGGCTAGTCACACCAAAATTAATCATCATCCTTGAAAGAAGTGCAAATCTGTTGGGCACAAGAATCTTCTACTTAGAACCAACAGAACAAATACTTTCTCATCTCCTGAATCTTAAAAAGGGTCACTAAATTTAGTACAGTTTTCATAAATGACAGGGGAGGCAGAGTAAATCTTTAAATAATATGTGGAAATATCCCTCTCAGTATGAATCTAATTCATCACGCTAAAGTCAGTGAAGGTACATCAGCATAAAATTAGAATAAGGCAGTTATGAATCAAGCAGATTCATATCTAACTTGGATCTTACATCTGAGTTATACCAGAGCTTGTATATCTGTGTAGCTGAAGAAATAATGGTGTATTTCTTGGTTATATGTAAGATAATCAATAAGCAGATTTTCAGGTAAAGAGATGCTAGTAGAAGATACTGGAAAGAGCTAATGAAAGTATGAGATATAGAGACCTAGAAAAAATTGTAAGTACTAGAAAAGCTCAGGAATTCTGTTATCTTCTGAGCAGCATTCAGTGTTTTACTAGTGCTCTGGTCATTTTAGTTGTTTTTGGTTCTGTTTGTTGGTTTGTTCTTTTCCTGTTGGGGGAAGGGGGAGAGGGGGGAGTAGGGGGGGAGGGAGGTGGAATGGAAATTTGTTATCAAGAGCATTATTTGCAAACTGTCGTTATGGTAAAAAATTTTCTCATTATATCCAGTCTGAACCTTTCATGTTTCAGCCTGTATGTGTTGTCTCTCATGCTTGTACCACACACCACTGAAGTCTGGTTCATTGTGTTGATAACCTTCCCACGGGTACTGCCAGGCTACCATTAGGTCTTCTGAAACCATCTCTTCTAGCTGAAGAAGTCCAGTTCCCCAAGCTGCTCCTCACCTGTGAGGTGTTCCAGCCCCCTGCCACCTAGGTGGCTCTCTGCTGAATTTGCTTGTTTACTAGTGCCTTTCCTGTACCAGGGAGTGGGAGGTGTCCAGAACTGCATACAGTATCTAGGTATGGTTTAGTAAGTAATATAGGTGGTAGAGGGACAGTTGGACTAGATGATCTTGGAGGTCTTTTCCAACCTTAACGATCCTGTGATAAAACCAGTCACTTCCCAAATATTGCATAGATAACTTACCATTACAAATGCAGAACAACTGCTGAGCTCATTTTAGCATTGATCAAAATTCAATCTGGACGCCAGTACAGTGATGAATGGCACATTTTCTCCATTGCTTTTGTGCTATATATGATTTTCTGTTGGCACACTATGTACTAATTAAAGTGGCTGTAATAGAAACTAAATTATGTTAAAAATTAATTGAGACCAACTTTATACATTTTATCATGCATTTGCATACATGTACATATAAATATTGCAGCCTGGTTTCTCAAATGATGAAAAACAAAACTCTGAAGTCTGCAAGCCAACATCAGTAAAATGTCTGGCCCCATTTTACCTCAATGCACAGTATTTACATAGTTGTATGTAATTATTGTCTAATCACCACAACTTTGAGATTCAATGAAAGTAGAAAGAAGGCTAACTATATCAACACATTCAGACTTCAGGTCTTAAGAGTTAAATACCTACATCTGCAGCTTGGATCTAAATAATGTTTCAAAATTGCAGATTTCAGGAAGAATAACATGGACTTGGCAGCTGAAAATCAGGACCTATGACTATTATATCTCAGTATTATATTATTAAAACCCATATATTTTAGGGCCCTCCTAGCATAAGATCTGTGTAATTTATTTCTGTCACCTTCTTTTCTGATTTGATATCTTTTCCAATGGATTGTGATGTGCTTAAGTTGAAAAGATTTTTAAAAAATAACAGACCCAAATTCATTTCACTACTCCCCTTCTGGCAGAATTAAACACAGGACAAAAATAGTCACATACAGCTTACCTTGACTTTTCTCCACACATAGTTTTTATTAAAAAAAAAATTAAAATTAGATGACTTAGGTCACCTAGAGGATACTAAATTAAACAGTGAATAAACAAAGTCTTTCACAGTAAAGAAAATGATGGAACACAGATTTTCTCAGCATAACAAGGTATGGGATCTGGCTTCAGTACTTCACCACAATAGTCTAAATTAAGAACAGCAGAGAACAAGTTAGAATCATACATGGTTAGGAAAAAAGGTTTTGTTTATAAACCATAAAAAGAGGTATGCTATCAGTTGGAAAGTTACAGTATTCTGAGATCAGTTTAAACAAAGTTTCCCTCACAAAGCTTTTCCTTTCTCCATATGTCAGCAACATATCTGTCTTTTTAAATCAGTTTATTGTCACTTTAACCTATGGGAATTTCCCCTCCACACACACAAAGAAGAAGAAAATATTAGAGAGCTTTACAATTTAAAAAATACTATTTGTATTATTATACTATTTTATTTTATTGTTACAGTTGTATGCTAGACAAGATGTGCAACCCAAATCTTGACTCCATTTTGAGATAATCTTCAGTTTCTTTGGAAACAGAGCAAAACAAATATACTTAGACGATTAAAAAAAAATAACTAACAACAAAAACAACCAAACAAAAATGGAATGTTTTTAGTAATCAGGACTTGCTCCAACTCCCATTGCAGGCTATCAGAGTATGGCCACACATTTCAGCTTTTTGTCTGAGCACTTCTACAGAATTAAAATTAGTAAAAAGTGATTTTTAATTCATTACAGTACTCGACATCCCACATGCTGCATTTGGGTAGTGAAAATAGTTCCCCCTAGCATTATACAATTCCTAACTTCTCTGAACCAAAAGCTATATTATCTCAAAATTATAACAAAATATTAATTCTACAGTTTATTAGGATCCAACTGGCCTCACGTCACTATTGACAAGAATATAAAAAGTTAAATGAGCAGAAAATAAAATAAAATACAGCAAGTTGGTAGATTTAATAACTGACAGTTGTTGGATTTCAGCAGTTATCCTCATTTGATTTAAACATTTGAACTACTTGATTTCTAAAAGCAGTTTTAAGGAGAATGGTCGGACATCCCAATTCCACTGTGCATTTTATTGTATTCCAAAATAACAAAAGAGACTGTTTCCAATAGAGCCAGAAGAACACTGAGAATTATAGCCCACCATTAAACAGCACCATGGAGAAACATCTTCCAGTTTTATGCCATTTGTCAGCAACCTGCTTTGCTATCACATAGAGGTAAATTCTCTGAAGACCCTAGAAGACCTTTAAGAATGCAAGAAACTCCTGCATATTTTTTTACCTCACAATTTTATAAAACTGCTTACAGGCTTTCCTACCCTTTAAATATCCCCTATCAGTGCACAACTTCACATTTCCAGCAATTGCTAACAAAAGCTTTGCACTTAGCACTTAAATTAATTCACACATTAACTAGCACCCACCGATAAATACCTGTAACAATCACAAGGCTGCTCAGATCTGAACACTCAAAAGAGAGATGTAGAATACAATAAATTAAAAAGGAACTCCACCTATTCTAAAGATATTGCACTAAACAAAACTAAAAGCAACATCCCCTCTAATCACATATTCAAATGTTTATAAGAGAAGCAATAGTGAAAACCGGATAAAATAGAAAAGTAAATGTAGGTTCTACATAAGAATCAACCACAATTAGAAAAGAGCTGGTTTTGTTATACTAAAAAATAACCTGGGAATTTGGTCCAAAACATTTTATTACAAAAGATAATTTCGTATAGGGAAGAAAAAAACCACAGCAAAACTGCCTCCCCAATCACATATTGAGTTGTTGAACTCTGCAAATCACTTAAAATAATAGAATAACTTGTGATAGAAAGCATATTACAAAATCCAAAGACACAGCAACTCTAGCATAAGTCTCACAAATATTTGTGAACTTAAATCTCCCACACAAGTAAATGATGTTTAGGGCATCCTGAAAGTTAGGTTGATCTCAGCAACTTAATCCTAGAATTGGAAGCAAAAAGAAAACCCATGGTCATGTGCAAAGCATACTGCTAGAAGCATCATGATGCAAGAAGATGAATACCATTACAGGCTTCCTAGAGAGGTGGTCAATGCCTCAAGTCTGTCAGCAACTAAGAGGCATTTCAACAATGTCCTTAGTAGGTTGCTTAAACTTTTGGTCAGCCCTAATTTGGTCAGGCAGTTGGACTTGATGATCATTGTAGCTCCTTCCAACTGAAAATATTGTACCATTCTATCCTATTCTACAAGTAGCTCTTCTACAAGAGCTAAATTCCAGTAACTGAATTAAATCCTTGGGTACTGTGTCAATCTGATGCAGCATCTCTTCACATAGCTAGCACTTATTTTTTACTTGAGGACACAGACGCACTTTTCAGGACACCAGATGGCACTCAACAGGACCAACATCTGCTGACTGGATCCATTGACTGGCAGCATTGGTGTACATTGAGGCCCAGCAGACACTACCTTATCTGCAAGTATAAGCCTTGTTCTTCGGTGATCTCAATACTGCTGAGGTCCTGCAGCCTCAGCCATGCAGCACCAGATGTATTTGGCTGCCAGATCCTACTGAGTCTAATGGAAGCTGGACCCCAGCTAGTACTGAGCTGAGAACCATAGTTGACCTCTGCAGTTTCAATTTCAGCAATGAATTGATGCTGTTTAAGGTAAAGATCTTTATTAGAAGCCTTTTGGTTTTCAGTATATTATCAGATTCACATTCATCCTTCAACTGATTTCTGAGCTAAACTTCTTTACCATCTGCCATATAAGCCTTCTTAATGTGACTATGAAAACAAGTCTATGAATGTGCCTAACAACTACAGCTCAAGAAGAACTGTAAACAGACCCAAAATTATTTAATGGAGAGTTGTCTCCAGTGTAATCTGTACTGCTTTGTTACAGAGAACAGTTTAAGTACCATTGGACTTCACTGCAAATAAGAACTGGCCTGTTATCTAGCAAAGTGGTTACACAGATGTACAAAGCCTAACATCTCAGGCTACAAAAGAAAAACATTTGGTGCCTAAACTAGGTGAAGTTAATATCCTACAGCCTTAAATTGAAAAAGTACACAAAAATACTAGAAGACTAAGAAAATAAATATCAATTCCTTTCATTTATCTCTTCAAGTTCTTATATTGTACTACCTGAAAATAGAACCTGCCTGCCTGCAATTATATATCAAATGCTACTTGCATGCAGTAAGCATCGCATTCCCATAATGATTGATGACAGATGTCCAATCAGGTTCTTGTTACTGGGGTCTGGAGCAGGGTGGGATCAGCAAAGCAGCTGCCAAAGGCCATAGGCAAGACTGAAGGAAAGAACAATGCAAATTCACAATTAGGGAGTCTCTGGGGTGTGGGAGAATGATTTGGGCCTCTGCAGATTATTGCAAACCTGTTTTTGTTTAGGAGAGAAAAAGCTTTATGCACTTTCAAGTTCCTGACCAATTTTTTGTCCCATAACTATTCTTTAGAACCCCTAGGCCACTGTATCAGCTGCCATATGTCTCTCGTATTAGACAGCCTGGACCTCTTCCATCAGCTGCAAGAAACTTTCAACACATCTGGTATAGGCTTTTCTCATCAGCTGCTATGAGCCTCTGTGCATAATGACTGTCAATTCCTTCCGTTGGCTGCTATGCTCTTTGTGGACCCTAGTGAATCTCTCTTAGCAACTACAGCAGCCTTCCACAATATGTAATTAAATTAACATTTCTAGTCAGCATAAACCCTGTGACAAAAAAGAAGTCTCAGTTAGCCCTTCCCCATTTTTCCTCACTCCCTGCTCTTGTCCCTTCCTTCTGTGATGCCGTAAGAGAAACTGATCCAAATGAAAACTAGCCTAGAGAAAAAGAAAAAAAAAAAAAAAAAGGAAATCATCAGTTAAATCAGTTCCTAAACTGCTTGATTTTATATGGTTGCTCTGAAGGGGAAACAGCGTGCTCCTGGAACAAGTGGCTACGGATAGGGTCTGGGTACTTTTTCTTTTGGCAACTGCAGCAGTTCATTCCAGCTCAAAATTTTAGCTGAACTACACCCTTAGGCTGTGATTCCCCAACAGTTTACATCAACCTGAAATGTCACCCTTGGAGTCCCTCTACCTTGCTCTGTTTCAGGAAATAAACTGGCAGGAAGCTGTCCTTATAAGAGAAAACAAGACAAGTAAAAAAGTATTTGCTGATTTTTCTTTGCCCGAACTAATTCATCACAAGATCAGATGAGCATCAGTGTCAACACAAAAGATGAAGGGACAGGGTTGTTTCACAATCCCAGGGCCAAGGCGGGCAGGACCACAAAAGCGCTGACACAGCTTGGCTTCAGCTGCAATAGAACTGCTGCTGGTATTTTTTGCTAGAAATCTTATACTGTCACTTCACTGAAGATCTGGTCTGCTTTAGATTCTGTCACCTGCCAGACTTCTAAAGAGACTTCAGGGGCATCACCACAAAGCTCTTGGTGAAGTCTATGATACCTGGTATAGTTGAATGGTGAAGAAATTTGGATGTGCCAATAAAAACTGGAAATAATTTTGAGAAATCAAGGTCTGGTTACAAATGTTAAAGCATTTTCATACTGGATTAAAAACCTGTACACATAACTACATTAAATGGGTACTTAGAGAATAATCATAAATTAAATGTAATTTTCTCAATCAACAAGCAAAAAATACATAGTGTGATCTTTGATGCTGTGACTAAAATAGTATGTTATCAGAAGGGATATAATTAGGATTGAGGAAAAAATGGCAGTGACTAAAATTCAGACTTTTTCCACTTATACGAGAATAATAGCTGAAAGTTAAGTAAACTTGAAGTATTCAAGGCTTACTTTTGAAACTAAACATGTTCTTACATGCATACCATTTGAGATTTTACACATCTGTCAAGTCATACTGCTTTTTGTGCACCTGAGCTATAAAAGAAACCTGATTCTGTTAACAATTAATTGTGAGATTTTAACTACCACTTACCTTCGGCTAACATACAGTAAAAAGAAATGTCTACCTTGGGTAGTTTTCCAATGACGGTGAGGGAATAATTATTCTGCTTCTACTGTCATGGTTCAAATCCCAGAGCTCAGGTAAAGATTTAAATGAGTTTAGGATACCTTGTAGTTAAAGTTAAAATAATATACCTAGTAATTAAGAGTACAAACACTGCAGAATTACATATAGAATGTTATTCCTTTTGTTTTAGCTTCTAGCACCATGTGGAAAAAGTCTGGCATTTAAGACAGCTGTAAAACAATCCCAAAGTACATCTGTTCTGATACAGCAGATTTATTCGCATAATACATAGCTTCTTAGTCACCAGAAAAAAATTAGGACATAACAAACATCTGAAGGTCTTCATGCAAAAGCAAAATATTTATAATGAGAGATTGTGTCGTAAAAAAGACAAGGGCAGGTGATTAGCAGACTTCAGATGTTTACAAATGCCTATATACATAAGGTGTGACACATTGTTTGACCTTCCCTGATAAAGAGCAGTCCGGAACACTAACCAAGAAAGGCTACTATCAGGTCTAATGGAAGACCAAAAAAAAAAAAAGGCTATAGCATATGAAAAACAAATGCTAACCTGTGAAAATAGACCAAAATCTTGAGAAAAAAAAATTAACTTTTGTTATCTCTGAAGCTAAACTTGAGAGAAATGAGGACAGAACAGCAGAAAATCACCATGAAGGTCTTAGGTTCCTGCTGGAGCACAAACAATTGATCTTACTTCACAGTTCATTCATTCCTATGCTAAAATAAAAAACAAAACCAAAAGCCATGGACATTAGGATAATTATGAGAAAGTGACTGAATACAGGAGAAAGAACACAGAAATGTGAAGAACACTCACTTCAGTCACCATAAAAATTATGATTCCCTTGAGGAAAAGCAGATTTGAATGTACACTAGCCAAAAGGCTTGGTAAGAGGAAAGACTGATTCAACAGACGATAAAGGTCTGATACCGTAAATGATAGTAAGAAATTATGTAAAAGTTGGTAGTTTTATAAAAAATGTTTAATAGTCAACTCATATTTACTAAACAACCAACCTGAAGAAATATTTGGTCAATTTTATATTAGCATTAGCAGCTTTCCTCAGCAAAAGTGAGTGACGCACTGTTGGATGCAAAATGTAGGAACTTGTGGAGGAAAGAGATCTAAACCAATAAGATGTTTAATGCCAACAGAAGACCTATAAGAATAAAGGTCCAAGACTGAAGGTCCATGAAGTGATAGCAATATTTGGTAAATATGCAGCTAGAGCATATTTGTTTTAACAAAATATTCAAATAAGTTTAGCTTGAAAAAACCCCACCCCAAACCATAGAGGCTGTGATCTGCCTGCCAGTGTTCTTGTTATTTAAGTAGAAAAACCTCCACAGTAGGATCAATACCCTATGGAGCACACTACAGGAGGATATTAATATCATAAATAATTGCCTACTACTAAATTTGCAGATTAGTCTGCTTTATTTTCCCCTCTATATTACAATTCCTTCTGCTTTCAAAGTCATTTGCAACTGTATCCTAACCATAAAACAGCTTTCACATGCTGATGATGTCATAATGTCCATGTTACCAAGTTAAAAGCAACTGCATATAATTTCATAATCAAGTATAGAGTTTAGTCCCATACTTCATTTTGGAACTACATTCACTGTGTTGTTTCACTTTAAGGGAGTTCTCCAGTTGAAAAAATCAAAAGGTTCAGGTCTTTAAAAGATTTAAGTTTGAGAAATAGTAATATTACATTATTTCTTTAAGCCAACAGTTTTAGGAGAGAAAAAATTTCACATCATTATAACACATGCTCTTTTACCACTTTTACAAATTATTTTTATGTCAAGCCCAAAGATTTTTTTATTGTTTTGTTGATACAGCTTGTCTGAACTCAGTAAAAGAGCATGTCAACTGTTATATCAAAGAGGTATTTTTTAAAACCACAAATCATGTCACTTAAAACAATCACTGTTGTGAACACACAGCCATTAGAGTACATATATAATACTGAATACATGAGCAACAATTCAGGACAATACAATAGAAATTTTAGCATTTGCTAAATAGTTGCAATCAATCTGTGACCTGCCTTATTAACAGATCATTGATAAAAACAATCTCATAAACTAAGTTTTTCTTACTTTCAAAAAAGTCAGCTTTCTGCTTTGGCCCAATCACCTACTATAAAATACACTACTACCAGAGCAGGAAGAGAAAGAATCAATCCTTTTTGTTCCTCCTTACAAGCTTTTTTTGTTCATGCTGGTTATGAACATCTATTACTGCTTTCCATCAAACAGTACCAACCACCTGTCACCTCAATATCCAGGTTCCATTATGCATAAAATGTACATGAGAAATCTTGTAAATAATTATTTAAATGTATCCAACGTGTTTATATCTTCTCAGTGTTTCTTGGACATTATGACAATGTATTATACTCACCCAGCTCAGCTCATAAATTGACAGACAAGTCCCATCAGACTATATGTTGCTAAGAAAATCTGCTTTCATCTGTCAAATCTGAATACTATACACTGGCAATGCTGGTTTTTTCCATCATTTAATAACTTAAATATTTCAATTGATAGAGTATTATCTCACAAATTCTTTATTGTCAGGAAAAAAAATCAACCTTCCAATAAAATTAATCTTCAGATATTAGTTTCAGTCTAAAATACTGCCTATTCCTTTATTAAACAGAAACTTGTAAACAAACATATTACTTATCTCTTTCAGGAAAATTCGTACAGAAAGATGTTTTGGCCCTCATATAGAAGTTTGTATTTTATTAAATCCTATTTTATTTCAAAATCCAGAATCAAGTTCTAGCAGAATAGTAGGTATTTTCATAAACAGAAGTTATATCAAAACATCTCATCGTGTACATACTATTTTACTGATTATAAATGTATCCAATAAATAACCTTGCATGTATTATTCAAAAGATGCAATATGTTTACCTTCACTGCACAAAGGTCAAATAGTGAAAGCAAAGCATCTTTTTTTTTGTCACTTTATTTTAATAAGCTCATTAGTATTTAGCTACAGTGTTGAGAAAAATATGCAGATTTTCCCTGAAGCTGTTTGACATGTTACCATACTGCTTTAACCTGTTTTTCTTAACTTCAATTCCTTTCTTAAGTTAGAAGGAGAAAATCTTGTGACTTTAATATTATGGAATTTCCTAGCAAAGTCAAGCAAACTGCATTTGCTCCAGCTTTCATTCTGGTTTTGCCATATCTGACATGCATTTAGATTACCAAGCAAAAAAACCACCTAAATAGACTCCCGATGAGATGACAATTGGATTTAAGTCTGCCAAGCAATCATTAAACAGACCCAAATGACAGGTTTTCACAAACTAGTCGTTGCTTTTAAAATGTGTCACTAGGACCAAAACGGACAGAACATTTTAGCTAAGAGCAATTAATGAGAGCAGTAAGAGGATACTAAAGAAGTTCCTTAATAATACTTCCAGAGATCTCCAAATTCAGCAAAACTTTTGCTACTGCAGTAAAGCTGCATCAATTATTCATTTTCAGTTTGGTCAAGAGAAGATGTTTTGAATGCAGTACATGCATTTGTTCTTGTTTTTCTTTACAGAGTCACAAATCAAAAGTGCTCCAACTACTGTCTTCTGTTTGGAGCAAACATCATATTTCAAAGACAGTGGGAAGATACTGTAAGCTCTTACACAGTTATTCACAAGGTACGGTACTTATCCCAGAGACTGAAGATTTTATTCTGATTGAGTGTCTTCTACAAGGGAGTTGGGATGGGATCTGCATCACCTCACATGCCAGAGATGGTCCCAGACCTCTCCAGGGTGACAGGGAATTCCAGGGATACATTGTTCTCTGCTACTTATACTGACTCTGTCCTGTTTTCATACAAAGGCAATGAAGGAGTGCATAAGCACCAGATCTCTTATTTGCTGTTTTAATTATGTGCATGTCTATGCAATGTAAAACTGCCTCAAGTAATGGAATATGGGGAGACTTGAGAGGTTGACAAGTATTTTTGGAGCAGAATTCTGGGTAAAGATGAGAAGGAACTGAGACCTCATTCACAGAATATGTGTAAGTTTTCTTTCTTATAGAGCCTGCTGACATCCCATCATTTTTTTGTTGCAGTTGTACAAATCCCTATGGAATCCTTGCACACAAAATTATTTCTAACTAGTAAATTCTGGTATCTTCCCGGGAGATGATCTCCAATCTGGAAAGGAATCTCTAAGTTCCACGTTTTAGTTGAATGGCATTGGTGCCACCATCTATTTAGCCTCAATTGCTAAAAAGAAAAGGGCAAACTTTCCCCCCAAAATTACACAACATATTAAAACTAAGTGGACTGAGCAGTGTTGATGTTATCAGAAACAACTTTTTAGCAATTTTCAGTAATTCTATTGTTCATTACAATATTCTTGCCCAGTTCTAATATACAGCAGAACTATATTCTCAAAGCTGCACTTACTTCTTAGTATCTTGATCATCAATAATTACATGAAGAAGTGACAGTTTTACATGATATATTGCATATCCAGCTACAAGCTTTTATGCAGTTTATACATAAATCCTTCCAAATCTAGCTGTTAACATTTAAGTCTTGTTTAATCACTCTTTATCTTTGTTCTAGCTATTTTACAATATCTCATTGGTTATTTTAAAATAGCATTTAATGACTTATCTTCTGAGTTCCATTTCAAACTTTTTAGCGTAGCTAATATACCGTGTCAAGTGGTTAGCAGCAGCTGTAGGTAACATGTTCTGCTTCTATATCTACTTTACGCCCTCGACTGTAAAGCTAAATGTCCTTTTCTTCAGAAGAGAGCTTTATTTAGAAACTAGTCCATACTCATAAATGTGTGCTGAGCAAAAATACAGAGCTGATTTCATTTTCTTCTTGTCTGCAACCTCCAGATCTAGTCCCTGCCCCTCGCTGTTTATGGCTCTTCAGCCAGTAGCAGGTTGAAGCTGGCTTTAGTCTTTACCAATTTGCAGTTTTCACTGCGGTCCATCCTTAGGCCTTCTTCTTGGAAGCAGTGTTTTATATGAGCAGAGTCCTTTGGCCTGTGGGGTCCTAATTACAACAGAGACCATGAGTGGGATATACCCCAATATTAACAACAATTCCTTGTCCACCATTAAAATAATCCCTCCCTCCTGGCAGCTTCAACAGAGAAGCAAAGAGCCAATTGAATATAAAGATTAAAGTAGTCCCTGGCATCCACAGATTAAGAAAAAGAGAAAACTGTTAAACTCATCACAATTTGAAATCAAAAAAGGATGACAATTAGAAGAGGTTTCCAAAGCCTCAGATTTTGACCAACAATAACTTCACCTGAAAAAGAATATATTATAGTGTAGTTAATCTAAGTGCTTTATATTTACTTATAAGGAGATCTGATGTAAGTTACTCTGAGTTCAAAGATATTAGATTATACACAGAAAAAAGTATAAGTATACGGAGAAGTACAAAGGTCATTTTACACAAAACGGTTTTATTTATTGAAAGACACATGATATTAAGACCAGTTAGAAAACAATCTATGAGAGTATGAGGGAGTGAGGAAAAAATGACCAAATTAAATAATATGTACCTAAAACCAATGTCTGATCTGAATTACCATTGACAATTGTCCTCCATATTACAGGGTAATGGGGGGTGGGGGGATTATAAGGGATAAATTGAGATATACAAAACCTCTAATATTTTCTTTTAACCAGTTTTCATCTCAGATATTCTTGTTTCCAAATGACCTTTAAAGTAATAAAGGAATCACTGTCAGAAACAGACACCAATATCGGATGTATTAGAAAACCTTGTTCAAAAAGATTCAAGTTCAGTAAGTTAACTGAAATCAATACAAATTCAGTTTTCAAACAGAAATGAGCCCTACATGGACAATTATGACATTAAGCAAAATTAGTCCCTTGTCTTGGGGACCTGCTGTTAATTGGGATCAAAATCTGACATCTTGCAAGCAAGTTTTCTATAAACTCTGTATTGAAATGCATTAATAGATCAGTAACAGGGTTTAAAAACCAGAAGTATCAATGGAATAAACAAGGTTAGTTGTTAATAAATGGACAAACTCATCTCATTTAAAGTTTGACTATCACCTATAAGTCATACCTGATATATATAATGTAAATACACAAACATAGTGTGTTATTTTTGCTTCTATACAATATAGAGAGCATCATACTGTAGTAACTACGCGTTAATGATGGTATTATCACTTGATAATCTGCACTTTTAATGAGACTTTGTGCTCATTAATGTTGCCTGTAGAAATTTTTCAGTGAAAAGAGTATCTCACAGCGATTCAGTACAACAGAGCACATTTTTCCAAGGATTTCCCAATTAAAACATGGCACCAGTTTTATATTAATGTGTGCAATAGAGAGCTCACTAAAAAAACCCCAAACTGCTATACTGCTTTTAATTTAAAATAAACATTCTATGGCCAATACAAAGCAAATTCCATACTGATAGAAAAACTTGGTTCAGAGACTTAACAAAGACTTTCCTGCATGAGCACTATTATGTTTGAATGGTAATCTTACACAGCTAGTGTTTTCTTAATGTCCTGGGGAGCCTGATCATTGTAAATTACCTGTGACATCTCATTAATCCTCTTTTTCCTCACAAACGCATAATTAATGGTAACATTGACAATAATACACAAATTAGCTAAGTGACGCTTTATGGTGTTGGTTTTGATTAACGTCAGGAACCCAAAAATGACATTAATGTAATGCAGATCCCAAAAGGCAACCCGCACTTTGACCTCAGACATACATTTTGTTTGCACCATCACAAAGATTAATCCTTTGCTGGATGAAGACAAGACAAAACTCTGGCCACTGGCGTTGCGTGCTGGGCTGTCGCTGAAAAACAAACTGCCTCAATTGCATTTGTTTAAGAAGGAAATCTTAATGCATAGAAAACAACGGCTTAGTGTCATTTCCTATTGTCTTGTTAGGACAAAGATAAATGAGCTACTGTCATGATTTAGATCAACCGCTTCTCTGCTAACTTCTATTATTTGCTTATTTATGGACTAGTGTTTAATTAAAAGCATACCTAGATACAGAACTCCACAATAAAGTTATTAAAATGCTTTCTTACTTAATATATGCTTATTTAGGAGATCACCTTGTGTTTAAACTATCTGCATGTTGTCGTAGACACAATACTGATGCAATAGGTACAAATAGGTAGTGAAAGAATACTAAAATGAAGCAATGTCCTTATCCTGGCTTGAACTAATAGGATAAAGGTACATTTTATCCCAATAACTAAAAAAAGACCAACTGTTTTCAGAATATTATTCTTTTCAGAATATATATTTATACATATACTTTTATATATATATATGCAATAAATGAAGGAACCTGGCACAAAACAGTTAAAAGCTCCATTCCACAATTTAAGTGCACTGTTTGCAGCTACATTACTACCTTGCAAGCTAAGTTTAATTATGACTGTATACTCTTTTTCATAATTTCATATGTTTAGCTCATGTTACAAAATGCACCAAACCACACAAAGCAAGCCATATAATTTTGCACGACATAGCAGTCTAGCTCTCTTCTTGTAAAGGAAACTCTCATTGCTTCCCTCTCATTAAACTTTTTGCTGAAAAAGCTTATCTGTAAAATCAACGAGTGATTTACTTAGAGCTAACATTTTTACATGCATTTGATTTTTTTTAACGAAAAAATATCAAGCAGGATTTCCTAAAAAGTGTGGAACAGTATTTAGATTTCCCATTGCAATAATATACAAGACTGCCTTCAATTAATGAGATAATTTTTCTTTAATATCTCTACTTTTGTACAGGTTCATTAATACAGACAGATTACTAGGTGTGGGTTTATCATGATCATGACAGAAATGAGGCAGGAAAAATTATAAAATACTATAAATCACCCGAAGGTTTTAACACCACAAAGAGAAATTAGTGGTTCAAAACTGAATAATAAAAGATGTACCAGGTAGATAAAACCTTTTCAACACCTTTAATGTTTTGATTATAATAAGATGTATATAATATAAATAACACAGAGATTGTGAACCTTTTGGTTTTCTAATGTCTTACCTGATCTTAACTCCGCTAAATTTAAAAAGGCAATGGGTACTTGAAATAACTCATGAAGCCTGTCAACATTAATTTTAAGTTTAATTTCTCATTCGTGTAAATTTTAAAGCATTTTATGCAAAACATTCTAAAGTTTCTTTAACTCGCAAGTACATTTTAAAGCACTGTGGAATTTAAGGGGCAAAAGGGAATCCCATAGAGGCCATATATTTACTCTAACTAACCAAGACATAAATCCAGATTACTGCAATAAATTATTTTTATTATTTGAACAGAGTAAGTACAGTATCACATTTGAAAGACATTTGAGTTTAATTCATATCTTAAAATTGACAAAGATAAACAATCACAGCTACAACAACTGAAATGCACTAATGTATACAGGATATACAAGCTAGACCCACGAGCAGAGACAAATCTGTTCTTTATATCATCATTGTGGCATAAGGTCATTCAAAATGTAATTGTACTTCTTTGTAAAACATAAAAAATTGTCTGGTTGGAGCTGCAAATTTTAAATGGCTTTGTCTGTGTAGTAATCCTTTATCAGCCTGTATGAACCTAGTAATTCTTTGTTTCATACACAATTTGCTGGCAGACTACAGTAACCGTTTGCTACTTTTACTTTGCTGAATTAATATTCAACCAGATAAAATGGAAAAAAAAAAACCCAAAAAACCAGTTCCTAAATATATGCCTGGAAAGAAACCAGCCCATTTTTAACCCTTCCAAGTTATCTCAATTTCCTCTTCACCATAGATATGATTAATATTACCCTATTAGCCTGACCGTGTCATTTTATTCTTTCAATTCCATGCCAGCCTTGTAGAAAGCAATCTGTCAAGAGATACATTTATAGAAATGATTTGTTTCAATGTTTAAGTGCTGCACATTGACTTTCAATACTTAAAAATGGTTACAGCAAACTGATTTTTAAAAGCCTATAGAATTGCATGCACGTGTGTGCATATGAAAAGACGTTCGCCTGCAAGGAAACATAATTTTGTCACAATTCACCTAACACTGGTACTCCAGCAGTTTCAAGAAATCTTATTCCAAAGCACAGTCTCGTCGGAGTTGTCTACCTAAAATTCCTGTTTGTTGTCATAGCTTGAAATTTAACATCTCCTTGAATTCTGCAGCTGAGTGATATCTTTGGTTAAGCCATTTCCTTATTCCACAGTTTTACACTAACCTGATTAATACGACAGGTCCAGAAGGCAAAAAACCATCAATGTTGGTTTAGGTTTCCTTTATAGTTTAACACCGTCAAAATATTTCCATAAATATGAAAGAACACATAAATTGGTTGAATGTGGATCCAGTTTTATCTCCTCAATATTCCTCAGTTCATATAAATATTTGCAAAAAAATAAATGCAAAAGCTATATGCTATCAAACACACACACACACACACATACACACACACACACACACACACACACACACACACACACACTTTTCCCCAGCTGGATTTAACATGTATGTCTGTAACTCTGTATTTCATCATAGAGCACATCATTGTATTTTCAGAAAAGATACTCAGCATCACGTGTCAGCATCTTATATAATCTTTTTTTATGCAGGCAATTCACAGAAGAAAGGCTTGCAGAAAAGCACAACACTCTACATCTCAAGACCTTAATACTTGTTTTACCTCAATAAACAATTACTTCTTGTGGTGATGGAAGAAAATAATTACCATTTTAGACATGTCAGCATTTACCTGTTGCTCTGTGAAATACAGCGTGTTGACAAAATCCTTAGTTACTTAACCTAGTTGTGAGTTGAACAATTATTATTATAAACATTCTTTACACATTCATCTGCAGGTGTTTCTATTTCTTATTTAAATAGTAATAAAAAAAATTAACATCAAATCCAAACCACATGATGCACACATGCGTGTTTTGGTTTTTCTCTCCATTTTTTGGGGGGGAGAGGTAACAACCCCATTGAGACTGTACTTTATGAAGGACTTTTATGAGATTTCTGACTATATTTTTTTACCAACAATGTCAAATAAGCTTCAAAAGCAAACGTAAACCGTAATGCAAGTGACACATACTAAAAATAACCCTATAAATCTGTTCATTCTGTTTAGATAGTCTCCTGAGTTGTAAAAAGTGAGACTGCTTAGCTTTATTAGATGTTTTGGAGAAAACTAATTTTGGGGAAGTAGGGCACTGATAGTGTAATACCGTTCCAGTGATTTACAGTGGGGCCATCTATTTTCTAATCTTCTGTAGTATCTCAGCAATAATTAGGCAAACTTATACCAAGCCTTTTCTGGAAATTCCTTAGACACCCATAAACATATAGCTTCCTAATAAAAAGGACACAGATAATCTTATCTCTTAAACTAAAGCTATGAATGAGATATGTTTTGCTAAAGCAAAGCTACACAACACTGCAAAGAAAAAATTCAATTCCATTTTAGCCTGCCAAGGCAGTTCCAGTGTTTCCCATAACACAGCAGCTATAACTTACTAAAAACGTGCTTACTGAAGGACTATTTTTAGAAATGTAAAGAACCCCAAAATTTGTGAGAAAGCAAGCCATAAAAGTTCTGCATTTCAATTTAAGATAATACTATTTGAAAAAAAAAAATAAAGAAGCAATTTTGAAAGCTGCACCACATCATATGAAAAAGTACAAATAAAGGAGAACTGATTTTAAGCCTTATTGTATAATCTGAGAGCTTTAAAATCTCTTTCTTCCACATCTGAAAAATTATATTAAGCAGAATGTTAACATTGGTTGCATTTTTGTGTGTTTGTGCCCAAAGCGACAGCACTCCAGGGCTTTGTTTTGGGATATCTTAATCAAAACTAAGGATGGATAAGCAGAATTGCAATATGACTACTGAAGACAGACAAGGCTCAAAAGCTAGCACCGATCCTTCTAGTCTTTTTAAGAATACAAATTGTCATACCGTGTTCTTTCTTATTTTCAAACCAAGGCATACAGCATATAATGAACCATTTTAAGGAAATATGATGGCTGAAGGGTTTTTGCCTTCGCTCCAGTTCAAGATAAAAGTGTAAAACAGCAGTTTTAGTGTGATGGTTATTATAAGCATAATACTCTAGTAGACAGTGCCAAGAAGTCATTAATGCAATCTATATCTCTTGATTCCTAAAATGCTGAGTTAATGGGCCAAATTTCACTATACCTTGTATTTGCAGTGCTGTCATTTTTCATAGCTACGAACTAAAAGTAGTCTAGTATATTCTAAACAGGCATTTCTTGTACTGACCTTTATATTGTTAATCTTATAGAAAGTTTAAGAAAACAAACAACTTAAAGAGTTCTCATTCTTTTAATTCTAAATGTATGTTTGTGCATCTACAGTTTTTTGGATTTAAAAAAAATAGGCGTTTGCACCTTTATTCAAAATGTGATTGGTTACACTAAATAAATTGTCTATTAACTTTTTCAGATTTTCCAAATCTAGGGACGAATTTAACTCAGATGTTAAATGTGACGCATCAGTATAAAATTACAGGTAACAATCTGCTACCCAGTCTTTCTTTTATATATAGCTATATAGAATCAGATAAAGAAATACACTAGTATTTAGTGTAAAATGAAATCTATGATCAGCATAGGAGAACTAATCACTGAAGCCCATGACAGGCGAGACTGTAGTAGTCTGCTTCTGGTTGCATACAAAATGAAGAAGAAAAAAAAACCAACCCAAAACTAAACCAAAACCAACCCCCCCTCAACGTATCAAAATCAAAATCACAAAACAGATTAAATTGAGAAAATGTGTGTGACTTATTGAATGTGAAGAAAGGATACACATGCATCCACAAGAAAGAAAAGGCAACCATGCATTTAAGAAAGTAAAAACTATCAAATGTGTATATCTACACAGAACATCTGGAAAACTTAAGAAGTCCATTTTCAGTAGCTCTCAGTTCAGATGGCTACTAATATGGTACTTCTCTGTAATATTAAATATTAATATTTGATGTAAAAGTGACACTGTGGGGTATAGTAAATTTGCTAACAATGTAATGGAAATGCAGTGTGAGTTTAAAGGGAAGAAAATAAAAGGAATAGCTGGAGTGCATGCTCTAAGACTACTGACAATAATTCTCTAACCTGTCACAAATTACATTTTAGCTACTGTAGGGGATGTATAGGCTCGTCAAAACTAATAACATTTTTCTTTCATCAGGTTTGTGTTAACATTCTGCAAATCTGAAATGTTTACTGTAATGAAGTAATGCATTATATAGATAGCATATGGTTGCTGGCTTTGTTTATATCATTTTAAAATATCTGAAAGGACCGCTTGGGCTAAAGAGCAATGTTATTGCTTCCACAGTCAGTTGATGGGTTGTTTAATAGTATTTTAAATGTTTGTTAATGATAGACTCAAGGAAACGAAAAGCACAGAAGCAATGCAGAATGGCTTATCACAATAGTTACAAAGATTAAAATGCCACTAGGGGACAGTAGAAAGTCACAAAATGAGGTTCTGTTGAAGAAACCAGAACAAAAGGCCTTTCTTTGTCAAAAAAAGAAATCACAAATACGAATTTCTAAATAAAAATCGTTTCATATGCGAGAGTTTTAACATTCTGCATTAAATAGCAAGGAGGAAACTGGGAGACACTTGCATGAGTCTATTTTTAGGCCTTTTATGTCTACACCCATGTATTTTAAAATATGCAGTACTTTCCCTTTAATAAGAATAAAATCAAGAGTGAAATAATTTATTTGCAGCACTTTTACAGTGCTGCAAAGTTCTTAAAGTCCAAAAGGCATTCACCATTACACATTATTGCAAACATGTAAATTGACCTTTGTAGTACTGGTAGCTTACCTGGCATTAAAATTGTTAGATGATGGATATGATATTGTGATATTTATAAAGAAATACAAATACATGTCTAGAATTTAAGGACTAATGTGGTTTAGAAAATGGTTAGGAAAGATCTGCTTTGTTATGGCCCACTATCAATATACGGGCACGCTCCATTTTGATGACATCAAAGGTAGCATTCATTCAAGAGAGGGCAAATGTGCTTCAAAAGTTCATACTAGATTCCAGTATTCACATGCCAAATCCCTGAAAAATAAAGGAAATACAGCATTACTTTATCTGGAAAAGAGTATAAACATCTTGTAGTTAGTAACTATACATTCTTTTTCTTCATTCAGAACATCAGCCAGGAACTCTAAATCATATCTCACAGCCTAGAAAAATTAGTTCAGGTATTTGTAGCTACAGAACTTTCACAGCCTATATGAAAATATTCAAAGCTAATAAATTCAGAGGAATCTGCTGGGCTGATAGGCCCTTCAGCCCACGTGAGTACAGGAAGCAAATACATATTTCAGAAGTATTTCAAAATTGTTCATTTCCAAACCAATGCATTTTGGCCCAGAATTTATCTAGGCATTGGGAACATCTAATACTCATCCGTGTATTTCACAATACTGAGATTATCTGATGGCTAGGTAGCACATTTTATGTTATTTTTTTGTTTCTCTTGCACAGAAAAACACACAAAGAGGTTGCAATTGATGAAATTTCCATTACAGAGTGCTAAAATGCAGATTCAAAACAGCAATGCAACTGTTTCCTCAGAGCCTTATAGCTGCAGTCATCTCACAGCAGTGTGAACTTGACATTGGTACAATTAAGCATTTGAGTGAAAATAGTAAGTCTAAGAAATGCTGTTCTACAATAAAGGATAGGACTGTTTTCAAACAGAAGACTTAACTGACATACCTTCATGTGTACACAAGAGAGAGTGGGGAAGTTTCATGAAGCAACGCTTGTGGAACAAATATATAGAACAGGTGGAAAAACACACAGCAGTTGAAGACTTGTACCATAACACAGAAGGAACGAAAAGAGAGAAAGAGGAAGGAGGAGAGAAAAAGAGGGACATGAAAGAAAGGTAGGGGATGAGAGAAGGGAGGTGCAGAGGCAGGGAAAGCAGAAGGAAGAGAAGAGAGAAAGGGGAAAAAAAATCATCTAAATTAATTCTAAATGTCTATAATAACTTGTATCTGACACCATATGCACAGAGAAGACAAAAATTTCAACATATGCTAAAATTCATGGCCAACAGTGTTGGCAACGGACAGTCTAGAACTACAAGCCCATTTTTCAGACAGTATTGCAAAAATGTTTCAATTGGTCTTGCATTGCAATAGCTGGTTTAATGATATGTCACTCAAAGTAAGCACATATATCACACTGCTGAAAAACAAGATACTACTTTAAGCTGCAATTCTTTAGAATCAGCAGTGTTTCCTATGAGATGGGATGTTTTTCTTTTGAAAATTTGAAAAAGATATTTCAAATTACCTGGGTGACAGATGTTTTAAAATTAGGCAGGTATGTATTCACTTCTATGAATGCAACAGGGGGTATTAACTTTTCAGTCATTATTTTGTCCTTGGAACCCCAGCTATGATGTTTACTCCCATGGAAAAAAAAAAATTTGGAGGTCAAAAGGACTTCTTGGAAATGACCCAGGGAAAACACTTGAGCCAACAGTGGACTTCTTCAAGCACTTCCTCAAACCCTCTGAACTGCGGTAGTAGACAAAGATACTTTTAAATACTTTGCTGAACAGCATAGACTTACGATGCATTGTGAAACTGTTATTAAGCACAAAGTGATTTATTAAATTAAAACTCTAATCCTGAAAGGTAAAACGTACTTAGCAGCAACGAACGTCACAAATAGATAGGACAAAATAAATAGAATAAAGCCTAAAACTACAAGTCACTCAACAGCAAATGACTCTGATCGTGTTGTCTTAAAGGTCTCAGAATTTTAGGGACACTTCACAGAAGTGATACCTGAAGCAGTACATAGGTTCAAAGTACCAGTAACTTGTAAAACAAACTATCATTTCAGAAAAGAGTGAAATCACTAATTCAGGGTTAGTAAATATTTTTGTATTTGGCTTATTTTATAAAAATTAGATTCACAGACATGCTATAGCAATCCCTTTGTGCATTGATTGTGTGTTTTCAGCATTTTTTTTTCACTACGTGGGACTTCTTGTCTTTAATTAATAGATGATTTGTGCTCACTTTCCCCTTAGCTTCCCAGACACTTTTTCAAATGCTCTACCCAGAAAGAGTACTTCTTCCAATTGTCTCTCAAACAAGAGTTTATTTTGCTGCAATATTTCCTTCCTGCTATTCTCAAAACTCATCCTCATACTGTTGAGTCTCTCCCCTGACTTCCTACCTCAAGATTCTTAGTGAACTAATTGCTGGTTTTACTTTCAATGTTACATGGCACTCTCACACAATTTCTTCCCTTGCTCTTCATCTCTTGTTTTTCTGCACTTGCATAATCACAGAAAACCACATAACAACATAGCACCTTGTGATTTGGTAGTCCCCTATAGGTCAAATTTTGGTTTTCCTCAAATCAGGATCCACATTTGTAACAACTTTGGATCTGGTGCTTTGATGTGTTCAACCATATGCTAATTCTCTCAAAAAGATTACTCCTTTACACATTCATTTAACTGTAGGCTGTAGTTGCTTTTAACTGAGGTCTGAAATCTTGATATATTTTGTGAAAAATAAAGGTCTAACCCTGTAAAAGGCATTTTGAGTGAGATGTTGTTGTCAGTATATGAAAAAAAAAATAGATTTACACACTATTGTCAGAAAGGCATGGTTTGCAAAAATAATTTGAAAACTGGCACTGTCAGATGTTAAATGTAAAATGTAAACTAATATTGAATGTTCTGTAACAAATTAAGGAATACTCTTTTTTTTAAAATTCTCTGTTAGTGTTTTGTTTCATGGAAATATTTTTTTCAGAGAATAACTTGGTTTCTCTATAGTAAATAAAGTAATCTGGAAAAAATAGTATAGACATGCTAAAACTTAAATCTACTGATCTCCTGTTTAATTCTAGGGACACGGAAAACAATGGATAGTTCTGATACAGCACCTGATTGATATTTCCAGGGTGTGAAAACCTCCACCATGAGATTAGGCTGATATTGCATATTCAAACACATACAATGATATATTTGTCATTGCTATTGACCTTTATCTCTCCAGTTTCCTGACAACCTTTTACAGTTATTGACATTACAAATACCAGCGACAACGTGCAGGGCAAAGTATAACCTTTCATTTACCTTCATGTCCCTCAAATGACTCACGTAGGTAGTTTCAACAAAAGCTGCAAACAATGATACTGTTGATTTTTTTTTTCTTAACTTGCTAAAATGTTTTCCATTTTCCTCTTGTTCTCTGAAAATCATGCCAATAACTCACTACAAAGGAAACGATTTCAAATGAATACAGGTAATTAGAAGTGTCAAGAAATCAGCAGAGAGTAGGGTGTCTGCCATCATTTCTGTGGAAAGAGTGCCAGATTCCCTTTCAAAAAGGTCTTTGTCATTTTTTAATAGAAGGTAATTAATGTAGACTACAGTAAAGTGTACAGGATCCCAGTCACTTGTCTTTCTTTCCTTAGAAATGGGACCATAAAGATGTTTTGATTTCTAGAAACAATCTTCTGAGGTTATTTTAAAATGACTTTTAATTACAAGCATAGTCTTTTTAGTCTTTTCATTATTTTAAAAGTAAGAAGAGGAAAAATTTGGAAAGGACTCATTTTAAAAAAAAAAGTTTTCTTTTAAAAAGTCCAAATGTAAGTAGTTTGTTTCAAAAGTGACAGAATGATTTTGCATAACTGATCTTATCCACTGAGGATCCACATTAAAAACAGATCCACATTAAAAACGGATCCAAATATAGAAATGTACATACTAGTAGCTCAGCATTCAAATATCTAAATACAGAAGGGGGAACAGCAATACTTTTGTAGTGAAAATTACAGATATTCTGTTTGTGAAATGATATATACTAGTGGTAACAAAAAAAATTATTTTGATATTTTGCTAGCCACACCTCTGACAGATAATCCCATATAATCTCAGATAGATATCTACAAAATTTATTTCAAATAAAAATTGTTCACTTTATGGAAAACTATTTATTCTAAAATCTAAAAAATAAAATAGGGTCTGTGTTTTTTAAATAAACTAAACCAAACTAAACTAAAACTAAACCTACACTACACCAGAAAATCAAATCATTATTCGTGCACTGAGATCAGTAACTTCCCTTCATGAGGAAAATGCTTCAGAACAAAAGAAAAATAACCAGTCCTAATAAAAAGTGTCTAACAATGCATCTAATCAACTGGGTAATTCTAGTGTGTTACTAGTATGAGTAACCAAAGATGCTCATTGCTGTCATAAATTATCCAGAACTTTTCTGATTATAATTACAAGATTTCCCATATTTCCCTTTATGTTTCCTAAAAAATGGCTGCCCTCCCTTATTTCTGTTGACACAGAGAAATAATCAATGAATTAAGAGATGAAAAATGTTTCCTCTCTTTTCTGTTTCATTATGGTGGACAGCTCAAAATTTTACTTGTATTGATACAATGATGAATACTAATACAGAAATTTTATTTTAAATAAAAGATCAAGTTTGGCGAATGTGGCTAAGCATTGTGAAACACACACATCAAAACATTTTTGGTAATGGAAAAAAGGTTTCAAAGATGTGAAAAACTGATAAAAAAGCATACTGTATGTAAGAAAGAATATCACCAATTTTAACTTTGCATTTCCATCTGTATGTTCAGTAATAGAAGAAATTATAATAACATTTACCAACACTATTTATTTGTGTTACAATGAGGTCATCAGTTTGGATTTTAAGTCAACATAGACATCTAAAAGGAAGAAGCTGACAACCTTCTGATTTATGTAAATCAAGCCTAACACATTTCTTAGTCTGCATGTCACTGCCAACAGGAATTAGAAAGTAGTAACAAACATAAACAGATCTCTGCTTCATAGTTCAGAAACTAATTGATAGATGTTAGGGCAGAAATTCCCAAAGTCTTCTTCAGCTCATGTCTTATATTCTGGATCTGCAAGCTGGCATTTCCTACTACACATGTAGATTCACAGCTGCAGGCACTCTCTCACTGGGAATTGCTTGGGCTGTACCACTAAAATCAATGGAAGGACTTTCAAACATTCTATACTATTTTCTATAACCTTAAAATCCAGAAAAGGTGCTACAAGAAATCACAAAGGTTCATTGCCTACACTACAGCTCTGTAGAATGAGTGTTGGGCAACCACTGTTCTTCATCAGGCTTAATCTGTGTTTCTAACTCCCTTGAGCAAGACTGGCAAAGGTTGGAAAGAATAGACCCATGTATGTATTAAGATTAAGAGGGAGTTGATCTTCAGACAAATCCAGCAAAGCATCAAGAGTACTATTTCAGATTAATGTGTTGTAGAGCACTGTACCTGAGTATTAAATTTACTGAAACAAAATGCTGCTAGAAGTTGAGGCCAAAACAGTTGTCAGACTATAAATAAGAAAAGGTTATTGTTCTAGGAAGCCATGAAATTAAGAATAGTCAGACAACGCTTCTGAAAATTTACAATTATTGTACTGCTTTTTTATTTCTCAAAATACATTAAAAAAAAAAAGTTAGTTTATTACTGGGCTCAAATCACTAGCATGGTAAAATTATCATCCAAAATATATTTTAAAAGCAGCTATCTATTGCAGTGATACCACGTAATATCTTAAAGAGCATCAAAACGAGCAGGTAGTTTAGCAAGTTCTCTATTACAGCTGTAGCTTTGCAATGAGCCACTGGCATGAAGTAATCCCACACCCCTTGGCACAGCCCAGCAGGGCTTCCCGGGGGGTGACGGTCACCAAGGGCACCCAGAAGGTGTGGAGCCCCTCCATGCACCTCCTGCTTACCCACAGCATAGCTGTTAAAGGTGTTACCTGGAGTCAATCAGTAATGGTCTGATGTATAAATTTACACCACTCCTCCTGGTCACTTAGAAGACCAGGTATAAACCTGGGGCACTATTTTGCAGCATCCAAAACATGTGACCTAACACTAAGTAATTGCTTATCCTGAGCAACTGCCTCGAGCTCTCTATGCTTTAACTATCCTACTGTAAGACAGCAGCTCCCCAAATGTAATACACTAGTAGTAGTAGTTTTAAGACATTTCAAAATTGCACATAGCTGGACAAAAGAGCTGGAAGATGCTACTTCAGGAAATGGGAATCACTGCTGGCAATATAACAGGTAACAGTGGTAACTAGCCAGAAATTCAGTGTTAGGTTTCTACCACATCAGGTGAACAACTCGCTACTGAACTCTTTAATCTGTCTGCTGGACTAATTAAAAGTCAAAAAGCTCAGAGAGAAGCAAAAAACTACGCCCTACTCATGGCACCAGCTTGGAAATTCAGCTTCCCACACTTGGGATATGGATGACAGATTCAAAACCCAGATTTAAACAGACAGCAGGGAAACACAAAATCCTGTCTAACAAACTGATTATTTAATGACCTTTGTCAGTTTCGTGGAAAATTCTGCCCTTGCACAAAAAAATTACATAACAGTGGATATGTTTAAGAAGAAGTTTCCACTAAATCCCATTTCTATTCCAGTAGTTTTGTTTTGTTTTGTTTTGTAAAACACATTTAGTCCAAGAGAAACAAAACAAAAAAAAACCAAAACACTCAACAAAATCCAGGAAAGTCAAAACTAGCTCCATTCCTATTATTCTACTCATCTCTGAGTATAACAAAAAGTGATAACTGGAGCTAGGCTGAAATTTATACAGAGATAATAAGCTCAGCACCTTCCGACATTCACTCATATTCTTGTCCACTCCTTACTTGTAGCAGGAAATACAAAGATATTTTTGAATTGAAATGGGAACTTTTTAATATAAAAACATTTCCACTTCGAAAATAAGTATATATGACGAGCCAAATATTTCATAATTATGACAAAGTGTATGAATTTTTGCTTTCTGTTAGCTTACTTAGCTAAATATATACAAAAAATGCCATAAAAATATTATTTATGTATAAACTCATTTATGTATAAACTCATTTATGTATAATCAAATGTGTTGAATAATATACTAAGATTTATACTTCCAGGACTGTTTTTTCCCCTTAACAGATTTTATTAATTTCTAGCAAAGACACCAGTAGTTGTGTCTCGCTATCTACTAGTATAGAGAAAGAAGAATGACAGAGATGGACTTGTGTGTTGAGTGTGCAACCTTTTATTTCAGTTACCGTACTGCACCAGAACAACAGAAAGGGAAAGGTCTGTGTTTTCTGGCAAAAGGTAAACACAGTGAACATTTAACTATGATGATTTCACCACCAAGTTAAAGAGCTTCCTTCATGTGCAAAAATCAGTAAGTTTTGTAATGGTAAATCTATTTCTTCCACCAAAAAATGTGCTTTTTCATGAAATCTATATGAAAATTTTTGCAGCCCAAGCATATTAAAACAACATCAATGTTTTGAACCTGCAGGAGATTAAAAAAGTTGTTGGTCACAAAGACACAAGAGTCCTTTGAACTGTTTACACTCATGCATCCCAGTGGTACCGTTACTTGAAGGATGACAAAGAAATGGAAAAGAAAGCTAGTTTAAGTTGGTATTGAATAATGTCTTAAAACATTTCCTAATTTGCTTGCTACAGAGGTACCATTTTCACTACAGCACAGTTTAGCACAGTAGTAAATACTGTTTATTCTGGTGTGAATGTTTGCATATGCATATAGACATCTAAATACCATGTTGGTGGAACAAAACTTCCAATATTAACAACATGAAGCAAATACAGTTTACTGTTACTTACTCAATTTTTCCCTTCGTACCTTGGGATATCAATATAATTGAAAACCACCCTCCATCCTATGCATTCCCATTCTTATCAGGCAAATATTTTGAAGACAAGAAGGAAGGCATCCTTGCAGTGACTAGCAAGTTCTACAGTTTTCTTTTAGGTCAACACGGAACAATTCAAGCATTTTTAACTATCCAGTGAGGACATACTGATTTTTATATTTACATTAAATTATATGTGTAATCTTCACTTTAATAATAGGCAACATCTACTAAGAAGATGAATAATAACATCTAATAATATATAGCAATTAGTAATTAAATTCTAAACTTATCCATGTGCAAATACAGCTTTATTGATTGTAAATAGCAGCTAGATATACTTGTCTCTTTCCCCACACCCTCTTACTCTCAAAAAATCCAGGCACTAAACACAGGCAAAACAAGAAAAGGGCCTTTTAGAGAGAAAGAGGGAATGCAATATTTTCATTGTGAACAAACATAGTAATCTTGGATTGTTGGGCTTGGGCTGTTGAATTGTTGGAGAGTTGGCTTGTTCAGCCTGGAGAAGAGAGGCTCTGGGGAAACTTTATAGCAGCCTTCCACTACCTACGGGGGGCCTACAGAAAAGATGGAGAGGAACTGTTTATTCGGGAGTGTAGCGATAGGACAAGGGCTAATGGGTTTAAACTTTGAAGATGGTAGATTTAGATTAGACACCAGGAAAAAATTCTTTGCTGTGAGGTTGGTGAGACACTCGAACAAGTTGCCCAGAGAAGCTCTAGATGACCCCTCTCTGAAAGTGTTCGAGGCCAGGTTGGATGGAACTTGGGCAATCTAGTCTAGTGGATGGTGTCCCTGCCCATGGCAGGGAGGTTGGAACTAGATGATCTTTGAGGTCCCTTCCAACCCAAATAATTCTATGAAATTCCACTTTTCTTCTTTTCCTTTCTTCCACTATTCTTCTGGAATAGTAGAATTTGAAGCTAATAATTTGAAGAACATAAAAAGTAAATTCTGCCTCCTATAGAATTCGTTGGATCAGGTAAGCAGATGCCTTAATATTTTTGCAACAAAGCAAACAAATAATTTTCTCTACATTATTACATAATTGTCAAACAAGAAATTCTGGATCCCATAACTTTTCTGCCACTATGCAACAGTGATACTTTCTGCATGAACATAATTGCTATGCAGTGTACTAAATGTGACTCATTTTAACGCTATATCGATATGCCTGACCTCATAATAAATATTATGGTCCCTGGTCTTTAAATGTTGAACAGTGGTGCTTGGGTCAATGGCATATTAGTAGGAGTCAACTACTTTCATGAATTGTTAATTAATTACTTTTGCATTTTTGCACTTTATACTGGTCATCAAAGAAATAACATTAGTGCTTTTTCCTGAAGAATGAAGAATAAAAAGTAATTTCTGAGCCAAAGAAAAGAGGTAAATCCATATTGTTTTAATTGCATGGATGCTGATAGGAGCCTTCTTAAATATTAGTTAAAATTGTGTTTAGCATACTCCTCTGTTTTGAATTATCCTTTTTCCCCTGCTGTATCTTGGCTAAGATACAACACTAAGACTGTTTTGTGGTATGGTGAGACAGCTGTAGAGTTGACACCAAAATAAGGAAGTTGAGTTCAAGCTTTCTCACTTCAGGATTTTTCAGTGAAAGCAGAGTTCTCTAGAGCAGCTAGTCTTCTATGCATATCTTGCATTACTGAAAGATAAAATTTACAAGTATGCAGGCTAGAGTGTCATACTACTGGTTGACACTGAAGATTACTTGATAATCATAACTATGTATCACACAAACAGAAAAAAAAAAATAGATTTTTCTCCTGTACAAGAAGGACCACATTCTCTAATTCATTGCAAACTACATAAAGTGGTGTAACTGAGGTCATGTTGGACAAAAATTCTACAGAGTAAAGACTCAGAACTATAAATACATAATTGTACTTATAAAATGAAAAGGTAACCAATCAAAAATATTTTAAATACTCAAGACTTCTTAATCTAGTCGTCTTAAAGAAACACAAAGAATTTGTTGAAGATCTGGGACTCAGGAAGCATTTAAAATTAAAGTTAGCCAGGCAACATTAAATACTCAGTGGTATATTTCATAGAATCATAGAATCATTTAGGCTGGAAAAGACCATTAAGATCATCAAGTCCAACCATTAACTGCCAAGTCCCACTAAAGCATGTTCCTAAGTGCCACATCTGCACATCTTTTACTTACCTTCAGGAATGGTGACTAAACCACTTCCCTGGGCCACCTGTTTCAATGCTTGGTAACTGTTTCAGTGAAGAAAATTTTCCTAATATCCAATCTAAACTTCCCCCGGTGCAACTTGAGGCCATTTCTTCTTATCCTATCACTTATTACTTTGGAGAAGAGACCAACTCCACAATCTCTTTTCAGGTGGTCACAGAATCACAGAATCGTAGGGGTTGGAAGGGACCTCGAGAGATCATCGGGTCCAACCCCCCTGCCAAAGCAGGCTCCCTAGCTCATATTGCACAGATAGGTGTACAGACAAGTCTTGAATATCTCCAGAGATGGAGACTCCACCACCTCCCTGGGCAGCCTGTCCCAGGGCTCTGTCACCCTCACTGTGTAAAAGTTCTTCCGCATGTTGGTGCGGAACTTCCTTTCCTATGCTCCAACTTGCAGCCATTGCCCCTTGTCCTATCTCCACAGATGACTGAAAAGGGGTTGGCCAATTCCCCCTGCATCCCATACTTAAGATATTTATAAACATTAACAAGGACCCCCCTTAGTCTTCTTTTCTCTAGGCTGAACAGCCCCAGCTCACTCAGCCTTTCCTCACAGGGGAGATGCTCCAGGCCCTTAATCATCTTAATGGAGAGCATTAAGGTCTCCCTTCAGCTTCCTTTACTTCAGGCTAAACAACCCCAGTTCCCTCTGCTGCCCTTCACAAGACTTGTGCTCTAGATATTTCACCAGCTTTGTTGCTCTTTGTTGCTCTTCTTTGGACATGCTGCAGTACCTCAGTGCCTTACTTGTAGTGAAGGGCCCAAAAATGAAAACAGTAGTCAAGTGGCTTTCCAGCCACTCTCCCCCAGGAGTGTAGTATTGCATGGGGTTATTGTGACCCAAATGCAGGACCCATCACTGAGCCTTGTTGAATTTCATATACTTGGATTCAGCCCATCAATCCATTCTGTCCATATCCCTCTGCAGAGCCTTCCTACCCTCAAGCAGATGAACAACCAACTTGGTGTCATCTGCAAACTTAATGAGGGTGCATTCGATTCCCTCATCCAGATCACTGGTGAAAATATGAAAGAGAACTGGCTCCAGTACTGAGCCCTGAAGAACACCACTTTGTGACCAATCACCAGCTGGATTTAATGCCTATCACCACCACTTTTTGGGCCTGGCCATCCAGACAGTTTCCATTTACTGTCCAACCATGGTGGGTTTTTCTGTTTATAATCCACAGTAGAACACATGCTATATCTTTAGCATTTTTTATTTTCCAAGTTGCTACAAGAAAATTTTTTCTAATGCCATCATAACCCTCTTCATCATTATTGATAGAATGCTAACACTTTTTTCCTCAAAGGTAGAATTATCGATATGTTTAATCCAAATTCATTTACCTTTGCACTGTTTACTCACAGTTCAGGAGACAATACAGTTAGTGACAGATCAGCTTCAGATTTAGGTGGCCTAACTGAATACCTGGAAATTTTCATTGTCACTGTTTGTTGTTATGTTTACCACATAAAGCTTTGTGTAAAAATTGTGCTCTTTTCACATTTCAGTAGAATATACCTATTTGACGTTACCATAATGTTTCCATCAGCACTATGCTTCAACATGGTGAACAAACATAGCTACTCATCAGTCCTTATTCAGTCCTGTAGCAAGCAATTTATTATTTTACAGGATAATTATTTTACAGTATTCAAAGCATAATTATAATATTGTTTTGTATGCAGTGATGTAAACATAAGTGGTTTATCATTATCAACCAATAGAGGACTCAAGTTTTTCCATGCAATTTGTATTTTAAATTTCTCCTTTTTATTATTTAACTATGCAATTTTAAAAAGGATGAAAAAGCTTTAATTAAATATACTTTAGAAATATAAGAAATGTAGCTCATAGGATGTGAACAACAGATAACTATTTGGCTAAATGACCTCAGAACACCCTATCTCGTTCTTCGTCAGACTTGGTTAAGTGTAATCTTCCTGTGTTGAAAAATTACAATTAAAAATCCACAATACTGCCAAAGCAGGAATCCCTTCCTGTTTATCTGTGAGGACTGCAATTTATCATGGGTTTCTGAAGATCCTCAGTTTAGTCATCATTCCATTTCACAACACAACTAAGTTAATGTCATGGTAACATAGAATAACAACACAATGAGGTGTGCATAAACCACATATTTAACAGAATAACAACTTCCAGAGATACTACATTAATAAGTTCAGCACATACATTTTTGGCACAGTTTTCAGTGGAAACAGTCATTGGATAATATACAACTAAATATCTTTATAGGAAGATTTTGGTGTCAAGAAATGGATCAAGATCAGTTTTGGACAATGGTTCCTTTTCTCGTAAGTGGGACCATAACTAATATAGAAACCATAGCTTTCTATGGGAACTGTTTTTTAAAAAATGTTAAGTCTGGGAGAGAAACACTAATCTAGGAAGACTCAAATTAATTTTGAGTCATGCTTCTAATACCACAAACTAATGGAATATTTCCGTTCAGACTTTCAGCAATACAATTCATTCTGAGAGCCAGTTCCAGGCAAACTAGCTTAATCCAGGGCATTTAAAAGTTCTTGTGAAAATTTACTACAGTGGTCATTACTCTTTTGTGAGAATTTATAACTCTACTAAAATATAAGAAGTATCTTACAGTTGTTGAGTTATACTTCCGCTCAGATTACAGGCATTAAACGTTTCGTAGAAAAAAAAACATGGACAAAGGGAATGCAGAATGGAAATGCATGTTCTAACTACAATTGCTATAACGTTTTTCAAAAACTAACTTGGAAGTATCTTACTGTATCCTGATTTTTTTTTTTTTTTTTAAGCCAGGAAACAAGACACATCTGACAGAGTGAAGAAAGAAAATCTATTCCACTAGCAACACACTATCCAATCACAGCACATCTGCCTTTCTTCTGTGATGACAAGGATGCACAGATGTTTTTTAATATCCATAAACCAATATGCTAACTATAAAAACAAAGGAACACATACAATATACTGCCAGTAATTCTATTAATCTAAAATAAAAATAAAGATGAAAACAGAATGAATTGGTTTCTTCAAACAAACTTCTTTCTACTTATAAATCAGAGTACTAAAGAGAAATAAATACATATGTATCCTAGTGATCTAACACCCATCCCAAGCTAGCCCCATCTTGTGTCACTGCCTAAGTCATGCAAATTACACCAGAACTGCCAGTTGACTAAGATTAATGACACTGCGCCAGCTTCTTTGTTTCTCTCTGCGGCCGTTTAGTGTGAAATACTATCCAAAAACATTATCTATCCTCTATTAATCCCACAAATTTGTTCACACCATGCACATTGTTTAGGGCAATTTACAACAGGAACATACTGAGCACAATTGCATTTAATTACTTGGGTTCTAATTACATTCATTAAAGGCTAATAAAATAAATGAAACAGCTTTAAAAGCTTCTGCAAAACACATGGGTCTTGTCTCCCTCATGAAGCATACTGTAGAGGTTTGATGTGAAACATAGATTTCAACATGTATGTCTGCGTATTATGTGTCTGTAATATGCACAAAGACATTGAATGCATGTTTATTTATTTATTTATACGTATATGTAAACCAGATGCACATCAATTCTGAATGATCCTGAATACTGATATTTACTTATATTTCTAGTCACGAAGATGCCAGGCACCCCAAACTACTTTTTAATGTGGTATGTTGAGATGCAGGAATATCAGTTTTAACATTCCAAACCAGTCCTTTTAACTGTTTCCACCTGTACTACAGAGTTATTCCCTGGCTTTCTCTCATCTTGTATGTGCATTATAAAATATATAAACGGACATCAGAAATGGAGAAAGACAGCAAGAAAGAAGAAAAGAGCAAGGAAAACCACATTGCTCTATTTGGTATATATTCTTAAAAATATTTTGTTAAGGCTCATTTCTGACATTCATCTGAGGATCTGAATTATTTCTGAGTAGCTATTTACACTAAAAAACACAATCTGCACACCAGGCAGCCTAAATAAATCCCCCATGGTTGTTAAAAATGCAGCTTGTTAATAACATTATTTCCTAATTCTTACATTTCTATGCTGTTTCCATTGTGCTTAGAATGCAGTTTATGGCAAAAAACAGAGCCTGGAACATGCTGTTGACAACTGTGCCAGAGAGAATTCAGCACTGGGTATTTAGGAAAAAAGTGCTTATGGTGAGCTCCTCTTGTTACAACTCCTCGTTGTTCTCAGATATACAAAAAGATGATCTTAGTAATCAGTGCAAGAAACAAAGTTCTAGTTAGTTATCCTACAAACCTTATACTATGTACATGTGTGGTCTTAGCTGAAGATCCAATTTGGCACAATTGGAAATGTAAAACTGAAGTATTCCACATCACAAATATAATGCTAATCAAACATGTCTGCCCATAGTTAAAACGTATATAAACCCACAGTCAATTTTGGTTTATGAAGAAATGCAAATACGAAAAAAATTATTAAAAAAATAGCCTTGAGAATTAACCTCCAAGGACTGTAGGATTTTATTAAATGGCATGAAACAGCCAAAGATTTGGTGCAGACAGTATGAAGTTAATCAGGCCCATTCAATGTATCTTACTCTTTTAATTTAATAAACATCCTCTGGCTAGCAATTTGTTAATTTTTAAATATTTTAACAATTTCTGGGATTTTAGTCCATCACTGACAAAATAACTGTATTTCATCTTAAAATAAAATATAAACCAATTTTTCTGGAATAAGTGTTACAAGAAGCATGCTGTGCTGGTCCAGCACTTCAGGCAGTTTAACTGAGAGTAATAAAATAACGATACTGTACCACTTTAGAAAGTTCACCTTAAGATTATGTAACTTTGCCACATATACATCTCAAACTGTTTCTTATTATGAACACAGGATCAATTTCTTTTGCAAACTAATAAAATAATGGAAATTTTAAATAAAACAAACCAAACCAAACAAAAAAACCAAACCCACACCAAAACATGAATCTCTCACTCAGATATATAAATCCCTCATTCGGGAATCAACGTTTGCTTGGGAGAAGGGAGGAGGGGCACCCATCCTGCACAACAAAGCAGCAGCTCAATACAGCTGCCATCTGGCTTCCTCCTGCAGTTCACTTCCCAGAGCAAACAAGATCCATAGTTTAAGGAGTGTTGGGGAAGAGAGAGGGGCTGCAGTTTTAACCTTACAGCTTTATGATGGGGCATTTTTCCACTCTATAAAACCCCCTCTTAATATAGGAGAATGGAAGGCTCAGGAAATTGTTAGTAGGATAGAAAGCCTTTCACTTCTGTGTTTCTGGTTCAGATCCACATCAACTCAGTGGTAACCAAATATAACTACCACCTAAAGGACTTTGTAATGAAATGAATTAGCTGATCTCAGTACAATACCTAGTGAGCAAGCATCCATATCACTAAAAGCAACACCGAACAGGACAAATTCTTTCCTCCTCACTGTGCAAAAATTGCTTCTCACCAGTAGCAGCTGAGTACATTTCAAACATTAAAGCATAAACCAAACTATTTCACTACAAGAGAAGGAAGAAAGCTAAAAGCATGACATGGTCAGCGAGGGGTCCACTGTGTGAGGTGCTGCCTCTGTTAAAGTTCATAAAAGTACAAATTCACCACCTTTCAGGTTGTGTTTCAATGTCTATTGTCCTTACCTTTCCTTGGGCAGCAGTTATGGAAATCTGAACAGGAGAGAATCTAACAGTTAGTTTTGCATTTATACTGGAGCAGCTACAGATTCAAAGTGAAGGACATGAATCCTCTATTTTTCTTGAGTGTTATGTAACAGTGTGCATTCACCATTTTGCTGCATTTACAAAATAGTAACAGACCCGAAGATTCAGGCTGTGTACTCTCACAGTTCTATCAAACAAAGATGAGTGTAACACAAATATATGCTGAAGCAATGATAAAGGTGCTGCCTTAAGCAGTAATATAAAACATAGCAGTTTACTTGTTGCAAACAGTAAGGATCCACGTCCTTTCCCATTATATTATTATTAATATCAATGGGGGCCCTAAAAGGTTTCATTGAAATCAATGGAGCTTTTCCATTCCTTCAGTAGGATCTGACTTTATACACATTAATGTTGAGGTATTCAACCTAATATACAGACACTTCACAGCATGATGAAATGAAAGACAATTTCTTTCCATATCTAAAAAGCAGCATCCAGTTTATAGTCAAAATAAAATAAACTTAAAAAATCAAACATTCATGTTGCTCAAAAGGTCAAATCCTGTTCTAACACCATACAGCTGAATGGATAATATCCATTAAGACGTGAAAAACACCAACAAAATGAATAAATACAAGCCAAAAGCTAATGACCTCAATCCCTAGCAGCCCCTTGACCCTTATTACTACAGCTGCTGGTGTAGGAAAGGATTAAAGGGAGCTAGAAATCATTGGGTTAACATACAAGGGCTCAGAAATTTGACCTTGGTTACTTACAACATATATCCCCTACTAAAAATGAGTATATGAGGAGAATTAGAAACAGAGCTAGCAAAGATCAGCTTGAGTGCAGATAAACTAAGGAAAAGGAGGCTTGAAAGGCAAAAAGGTTTTATTTCTCCCACAGCACTTTGTTGTAACCAAGATGGTCTAAGGACAGAAGCAGGACCAGGGCAGCTGGCATTGTTGAACATGCTAGATAAACTTCTGGGCACACAAACCTTCTCCATGTCCTAAAGAGAAGCAGCAGCTTTTAAAGATAAATGAAAGAATAATTACTCACCCTTAGATATGTACCACTAGGTCCACAGGTCATAAGACGTATGAATAACATCCTCATCACCGTGGTCAGAAAACTGGACTTCCTCACTAATTGTAATCATAAATTCAATAATCACGAGTCTTTTGTCAAGCTGCCTCTGAAATACTCCTACACTAAGATCCTTTCTCAGCTATTAAGGTCAACATCAAAGATGGCAATCTACAAAATAAAATGCATAGAAAACCACAGACTAACAAATTTAACTCCAGAAACCTCCAACCATCTGAAACACACACGCAAATCAGGCATCCTCAGACACCATTCCATTCCCTCTGAAGAAAAATCTTGTGATATGATCCAAATTACCAGCAACTATCCAAAGAAGACTTTTAGTCAAAACTGATACTTGAGCATCACAGAGGAAATAACGTCAGAAAACATTGTACTCAGTACTTAAAGAGAAAATAATTGACCGATTGTAAGCGATTCTAGAAGATGACACTCTGAAGATGCCATCTAAGAACCCCCTTTGCTATCTAACAATCTCTAGCATCAGAATACTCATCACCAGAAAGATGCTAGTATAGTCCAAAGACACTGGATGGATGAAGACACCATATCAGAACAAGAAATATAAAATCTGACAACATTTCTCTGTTATTACTGTAGTGCATAATCTCTCAACAGAACCACCACTTTGTTTCAGTTCTACAACTGTGCTTTCAGGAACACAAGACGGTGTATCCCAGTAACCTCCCATCACAACAACTATGATGTACTTACAACTAAGCTAAACCTTTACATTGGAGTGAACTGACAGTCAATAAAGGAAAAAAGTCCCTATATGTGAACAACTCTCACTCATCACTGTGTTTCTGATCTCTTCCTCTCCTCTCCAACTGCTCACACAATATGCCCCTATGCTCATGTAAAACCTACAAGCATCTTCAACATTTTCATAAGCAAAACTCATAGCTCTACTGGATGCCAAAAATCATGGATGCAAGAGAGTTTTACAGCACATTTTAATCTTGCTGCCTTCTCTCTCAGACTAACCCATGTTTCACATGCAACAAACAATGCCTTTTTTCCCTAGAGGTAAGCATCCGTATCTTTCTCTCTTGTTCCCCCCAGACCCCGTATCATCCTGTCTCCTCTACAAGTACCAACTGCTTTTCTTTTAGAGATGGTTGGATCGATGTATGTCTGACCTCTCAGAGCAAATGTTCTCAACTTATATTTTGCTGCTGTTTCTATTTCACACATGGAAGAGAGGCTTGTGCGCCTGCAAGCCTAACTTTTCCAAATTTTCTAAATGCACTAATAAAAGATAATACTTCTAGCTACAGAGCTCTTCCTGTGTTTCTTTAAATTCAAGGCTGTTGACAACCAAACTAAAAATGTGAGACAATTAAAAGGCAAATTATGGCATTATAAAACTTCAGGTTAATTTTATTTTCAGATTTCTGAAACTTAAGGAGAAAATTGCTACATTTTACAAGGGTTTTTTTAAAACATAACCAGTAAGCTTTTAAATGGTATTCCTGTAGCTCTGAATCTGATGAAAACTCTGGACAGGGACAAGCATGGGATGAAGGCCTGAGGTTTATTTTCTCTTTATTTCATGTTGAGTTTCTCACGCAAAGCAGCCCAGATACCATGAATGCAGTAAACTTTAATCAACAAGTGGACCTAAGCTTTTACAATAAAATGAGAAAGGGAAAAGAACAGTTAGTTGATAAGCAACAGGGATTAGATTTCATTGAGGGCCAATGATGAAGAGTCATGGAGCAGCAAAAGAAGATAACAGCTTTGAATAGCTTTACCTGGGAAAACATTTGCAATTGTTCATGGCATTTACAAATGATTGCCGAGTGGCATTTATCTACTAAAATAGAGAGAAAAAGACTGAAACAAAAGAGTACATGTATAGCAATTAAGAAGAATCTGTCCCTAGTTGAAAGAATCTAGTCTCAAAATAATTTAGGTAAGCACATCATACAAATCCCTACATAAATTTACGGAACTTTGCAGGGAAAACTATCTAGGTTCTTTGGATCTATTGCATCTATTCATAAGGAAGCTCCAATATCTCTTTCATTTTACAGGTAGAAACATAAATTTTCAGTTCACATTTAAAAATGGCCCAGTTTATGATAATTTGTTCTTTTGATAACTGACATTTACTTTATACAGGTCTTTGCTTTGTGATTTATCACCCATTCATGTTTTCACAGGTAACTATTGCACCACCTCCCAGTCTTTGTTTTACTAGACTAAGCAACTAAGCAAGCTAAGCTCTTAAATTTCCGGGAGGCTGTACCTTACTCTGCTCAGCTGCACCCATCTCAGTTGAACTCATCTTTATTGAAAGCAGACAACCCGAAACGCACTGCAGTATCCCAGGTGATGCTCACACATACCAAGCTCTTGTACAATGGAATTAATACTTATCTGTCTTTACAATAACTACGTCAGATCCGTAAGAATCTCCAGCTCTTTATGTGTTTACAGTTAAAAAAGTGTAATTTTTAGCAGAAATACGTGCTATTTTCACCTCATATTACAGGCTTTCATCCCATTTTGTATTACTATATGTTTCAAGGTCACCCAACAGTAAGGCATTTTTGCATGAAAGCCTATCTCTTGTCTGCCCTAACTTCTATCACATTTTTTTTTAATACATATCTTTTGTGTCAGTGTCATCAATGAAAATATTAAATAGGATAGCCCCCCTCAAACATTTCTTGAAGAACATTATTCCAGCATCTGATATTTTCCTTTTCAATGACATCTATGGTGGTCTTAGAAAATTTTAGATCTTAATTTTATAAACGCCTCCATCAACATTACAAATTGAGTTTGAGAACAGTATCGTAGCATATAAATTTAGTGAAAAAATACTGAAAAAATGTTAGCCATCACAAACGTGTAGCTGGATTCTGACAGGAGTAGCAACATTTGTTCTCCATTCTATATCTGGGAATTTAATCTCCCATGGTTACACGTCCTAGTAGGGTTTCTCTCTCTAATAATATTTCAGGAATCTGAATGTATCTAATATATCCAAATACATACTAGACCCCTGGGTGCTCTTCCAGGAAGATCTGTTCAACAGCTCTTGCAGAAGTGAAGCAGCAGTTGCAACTATCTCTAAAAGACAAAGGTAGGCATATTCTCATTTTTAAAGCATAGTATAGTGATAATGCAATGCTTTTCAAAACGTACATGTTCTTGGCTTTGGAAGATAAAAAGCATTTATGCCTCTGAACATTTGCAGGAAAACAAATGCATACTGTGTTACATGTTGCCTCACTATTAATATCCACTAATGCATGATCCATTGTAAAGGACAGAAAAACATACACAATACACTTCTGAGTTCCCTGCATGTAGGGGAAAAGCAATACACTTCCTCTTTTCCCACAAAGAGAAACAGAGCAGAATCTTCAAGAGCAAATTATATATTTTTTTTTCCAATTCCAGTAAAAACCTAACTTGGTAAAAGGCCTAAAAGATTTATAGTTACAAAGATGTTTTTAAAGTAATAATAACAAAAGTAGGAATAAAATATTATACTGCTGTATCAGTAACACAACGCACACTGGAAGTCAGATAACATGAAAGCTGAAGTATCAAGTTAAAAGCCCTACCAGGTAGCTTTTTGGATCATTGGCTTTTTGGACAAAATCCCATAGATGTTTTTGGACCAGTTCCCATGGGTTGTTAGAATAAAGTCAGGGCCTCCACACTTAATCATATAGAACAACGGCACAGGTCTCATTTTTTTCAGTTCATATTAATTCCACAGTGAAGGCACAAAAATGAAGAGCTAACTAGCTGTTACTCAATGAATTGGTATTGAAATACACTAAAATGCATGATTACCCATTTTACTGTTGATTAAACCAAAAGGCTTTAAGGAAAGAAAGAAGTACACAGATATTTCTTCCATAGTTTATTTTTGTTTCTACTGACACATGGCCAAAGAATGAGACAACACATAAAATAATACACATTTTCTCCCTCTCTCTCCTTCTCTACTACAGCCAGAAAGGTTCCTTGCCATTTCCAAGGTTTCTCACTGTTTAACAGTTTTGCAGCTTTGTATCAATTTCAAGCAAGTTGAAATTTTAACCCTTTGGATCTTATGTGACACTAAAACGTAGTTAATAAGAATTTGTTTTAGAGTCAACACAATAACACAATTTCTAAGAGACAGCTGCAGCTATACCCCAAAATTGTACAGGAATAACCCTTCACACTAGTGACTTGTAAATCTTTTATTAAATGGAGCATAATACGCTACTTGTCCTTAATGGACTAGAAAATACATTAATAGTATATACATTTCACAGTGCTGAAGTTATAAAATATAGCATTACTGTACTTAGCAATGGTGAATACTGTTTTATAAGCAGCTCACAAATACATTACTTTGAAGCTGGTTTGCAGATACACCTATCTGTTAAGATATGGCTCAGCTGCAAATCCATTAATCTAAACCAGACTGTAACATACCTGTGATGTCCTACAAGCGCTTAATTGATAAGATGTCCCAATTATAAACTTCACTTTATTCTTATGAATGCAGTAAATGAAGATGTGGAAGTGGACAAGATCTCATTTTGGATAAGACTCAAGTCCTTGTTAAAATGTTATTACTTCAGAGGTGGTTATATATCATCATTGATATAACAATAACAGATGTCTTATTTGTGCATTCCTTTTCTGCCTGCCTTTCAGCTATGATTTTACAACTTGTAAAGGATTAGAAAAAATTGCTAAAGGATTTACAAGAGACTTCTGCGGTATTATTTAGAAGACAAATGTAATATTGGTTTTACAAACTCCTCAACTAACATAACTTTCATTTGAAGAACTATATTCCGTTTTACTTTCCTTCTGTGAAATTATTGATTTGAGGCTAAATTTATCAGTAAAGATTAGTACACATGATAACAGTGACAGATAAGTGGTAGTGGTAACCATGAGGATGCTGCCTAACAACACTTCCACTTGCAAGTAAATGCACATAAGCTACAGTATTATATTTTCCCAAGGTCTGTATGAATCATGATTTGATTAGTGATTCTATAAAAAGTTTAAATTAGTAGGGATTGATTTGAAGCAATTTCCTTTTCATTGTTCTGTCCTTCACTTCAATAAACAGGAAGATTATAATTACTACTTAAAACTTCCTTCACCCATGTTCTTTTCTATAGCATTTCACTGTCAAGAACAATGACTGGAACGGGATTAAACAACCAACCAAAAATTTTGGATTTGCATTTTTTTGGTTAAAAAATGTGGTCTTTACTTCTCCAGTGTGCTAGCATTTTTCCCTCCTATTTTTTTTCAGTTCTGAAATAAAAGCTCCATTAGACTAAACTGTACAGTTTCACAACTGTATATGGAAACTGTGAGGAAAAAACCCTCAATTTTACACATTTTTGTCCATAAAATCTTAAACTAACCTAAATTTAGGCATGGAGGTCAATGTTAGGACCCAGGGAAGGGCTATGTCTTCAGAGGTACTCATAGAAAAACCTTGTGGCATGTAAGAGACACCATACACACCTGTAAACTAACAGAATTAATATTCCAATTTATTATCAGTCTCAATTGTTGCTAGAACTAGGGAGCAGTTTTCCAGCTTCCCAAATGAGCAGTCTGAAATAGCTAAACAAAATGCTGAAGCTCTAACATTTAAAAATTAATCATAAATTTTACAAAGAATCATTCTAGATATTTTAACCGTTGCCACAAATACTTACCATTGTCTTCACTGGAAACTTTTTTCTACTGAAGACTGCATAATCAAGAACATAATTCAAAAACTTAATTTATTCTGGTTATTATTTTACAGCAGGATATTGTTGTATATAGCCAAAACATCTGTGTTACATGATCTATTAAATAACATGTCCATCCATGAGCATATTGGTGAAAAACCAACAGGCTCTGAAACTCCCACCATCAGAAGAGAAGAAATGAATTGGAGCCTTTGGTGCTTCTACCAAGGATAAAGAGCTCTATCTAAAATCCTGGCATGTTAGTTGTAAGAGCTTGCTAACACTAAGTTGGTTTAAAGAAATTGCACTTACCTGATTTTTACTAAAACCATCTCTTTCATCGTTCCAATTCCAGAGAATCACAGAAGTGTTTAGAACCTTATGAGACCATCTAGTCAAACATCCCTCCACTCAAGCATGTAACCTTGAGACAGTTGTTCAGGACTGTGTCTGGTCAGCTTTTTAATATCTCCATGGAAGTAGATTCCACAACCTCTCTGGGCAACCTGTCCCAGTGCTTGATCACACTCATAGTAAAAAAAAGCATCTTCTCATGTTCAGATGCAATTTCATATGCTTAATTTGTGCCCATTGCCCCCCATCTTGTCAGTAAAATGACAGTCAGATCCCCATTGAGATCAGTCAGAGACCCCCCTTGGTAAGATCTCCCCCCAGCCATCTCTTCTCTAGGCTGAAGATTTGCAGGTCTCCCAGTTTCTTCTCACATAAAGATACTCGAATTCTTTAATCACCTTTGCAGCCCTGCTTTGAACTTACTCCAGTAAGTCCACGGTCTATTTTGTCCTGAGGAGCCCAGAATCACAAACAGTACTTCACATGCAACTTGAGAGGAAAAAACACCTCCCTCAACTGATGACAGTGTTCCTAACCCAGCCCAGGATACTACTGGCCATTTTTGCCTTGAGGGTGCATTCCTGGCTCACAGACGGCTTGTCATCCACCAGGATCCCAACATCCTTCTCAGCAAAGCTTTCAAGACTGCTGAACCCCAGTGTGCACTGGGGACTGAAGTTATTCCTCCCAAGATGTAGGACTTTACATTTCCCTTTGTTAAACTGAATGAGAGACTGAATTGCTTTAAATTGCATAACTCAGAGAAAGCATAGGAATTATCAGTTGTATCACTGGATTCCAACCTCTGCTAAAGTTCCAAGAAACTTTAAATAAACAAAATCATTCCCAGCTGGATTAGTTTCAAAATTATATAGTAAAACAGCTTAAGAATTTTTTCTTGCATTATGAATTAATTCATTAATATGAATTAATGCAACAGCTGTCTAAAAGACACCTAAGCACAAGTAAATATTCATAGTTAAATTCACCACAATACATTGGGAATGGCTAATGTCCATGGATAAACTCCCTTGAGTCGTTGCTTAAATTTTTTGTTTTATCCTCTTTCTCCTATTTACTTAACTTCCTTCTTTTGCCAAGGAGCATCTGGTAGTCACACAGGACAATACTGTGAGCATGTGATTAGAGAGAGAAGTAAAAACAATCTTTTAAGCACCACTGTAGTAAAATCATGACATATTTATTAATATTTAACATGTCAACTATTTTTACATTTTAAAAAAATATTTAAAATAGAAATGTCAAATAATAACTAGACATGTAACTCAGATAAAATTTTAGTTGCTTATGTTATTGCAATATTTTGTTGGTATCTTGTTGAGGTTGGTACCCTTTTATTTTCAAAACGAATCCAGAGGGCTCTGTAATATTTATCTACATGAACATCTTTGTAACATTTATCTACATGTAAGTGACAATTTCATGTTATATTATTTATTTATATTACATTTTATATAATATTTATGTATTATATTATGTATTATTATATTATTTATATGTTTATTCCTAAAACCTCTAGAAAAGGTTTTATCAATATACTGTTTAATATGTATCTTCAACTTTTAGTATTTTCTACTCTACAACAGTCAAGCTACTCACTCACTCTGCTCTTTGGAAATATACACAACTCTTGTACATAGAACAGATGCTTAAAGAAGGCCTTTGAAGAGCAGCAGCAACACATGTAGGGTTTAGATCCTTAATGAACTTCATCTATTTAACTTCTCAAGAACAGTTTAAGCAGTAACCAGAGTAGCAATATTGACTTTAAATTGATATATTTGGCATACAACCTACCAAAATCAGGAAATCAAGCTATAGCAAAACTAAGACATAAAAGTAAAGCTAAACAAGTTCAAATCAGGCGACTTGCAATTGATAGTGAAAGTAATTGACTACAAAGAATTTAGTAAGAGTCTGTATTTCTGGATGACTTAAAATCAAGATCTAAAGATCTTTTTGGTTACCACTTTTTTAAAAAAAGTTGCAATTAATTAATGAAACACCTACAATATATATTATGCAGGAAATCAGGCTAAATGACCATAGGTGGCTTTCATTCTGGCCTCAAATCAGAAAGAATATATATATGTATTAGCAAATTAGATTCTATTTTTAATTCATTTTGAATATGAACGCTTAAACGGAAAATCACAAGTTAGGCTATATACATCTAACAAAAGTGCTTTCAAATATATTGTTTACAATATTAGAACACTAAATATGGAAACGGTAAACTCATTTTCAAAATTTTTTTTCTTAAATGGCATTATCTAGCAAGCTATTTTATTGGTTTGAGCTGTCTTATCAACTTTGCTGTGAAAGACACTAAGTATACTAAAGCCATACAACATGGCAGTAGTCTACATTTTAACTTACCCTTAGCGACTACTTAACCTCTTGTTTTACTTTTTCCAGACCAAAGCAACAGTAAGGATAACCAATAGATGATATATATGTTATAACTATGTAAAGGTCAACAAGGTTTAAACACATTGGGTTCTACTCATAAATATTTTACTAATAGGAGTGTATTTTTCATCTTTAAACCCTAAGATTGGCACCTCAGTAGGCAGCAAATTATTCTGACTGAACACGTAAAATACATGACTCCTGAGTTGAATGTCTCCAGATATGTGCCTGAATGCCAATGTCAAATATCAAGGAGTGGTAATAATTCTTTCCTTACCATTATTTACATGCTAAAGGTAACCGACTACATCAGTATGAGCTGTACAGTGTGTTTGATTCTGAACTTGTTTACATCACTTCACCTCCAATTAAATGATTTTGGATTCACACTAGAGTACATCAGGACCTGGTCTTATCTCTTACTAATAACCAAGTGGCAGTTTCATTTAGTTTATGGGACAGAGAGGCAAACTGGTTTTCTTACAGGGGAATGGATGACCTAGTTCAGGACTGCCTAAGTTTAGGCAACCTACATTGCCCCTTCAGATCTTATTGCAGCAACAGGTTTTAGATTGCATAATGCAAATGCATGCAAAAACTTTCTTGACCAAAAAAAGCCAAACCAAGAAACCCAAACCAACAAACAAAAAATCCCACACAAACCAACCTGCACATTAATTTAGGGAAATATTTGGGGTTTTTTCTTCTTATAATTGATATTAAAAGTGATTTGATGCACAAAGAAGTCATTAATGGCCACTCATTTATGGAATTACACACTTTTATACTTCAGTTATTTAGTGGCTCAAATAATCCATCTGTATTATCTTCTCTCTTGATTTTTGAGCTGAAAAACACCAGATCTGAACAAGTAGCCATATGATGCCAGAGAGAATGTCATCATATAAATCATTAATACTTTCCTTGCTAAAAAAGAGGGAGGTGGGGAGAGCCTAGACAACAGTTCCATACATGCGTGTTTTTTAGGCTGTTGGATTAGGCAGGGGGTTTTTTTCCCCCAAATTGGTATGGCTTGAGTTAGATTTAAAATCAGTTCCCTGAGGAGGTTGATAAATGGATTAAAGTGGAACATAAATTCCCTATGTCACCCAGTCCCTTAAATCTTGATGTCAGTAACATGCCTAATCATTCCATTATTATAAATGTCAAATATGTTTTACATGTGTTAGAAAGAGTGAATGGGTATTAGAAGAAATGGAAGGCTCAAGAAACTGCAATGCTATTATAAACTTCCATGCAAAAAATATCTAAAATATTACAGTGTTCACCCGTTAGTATTTTGGATTCTTGTTTTCTTATAATTTGCACACTGAATCCCTTACTATGAGAGAGACCAGTGAATCAATTGCACTACACATACTTTGCTTTCCCTTAATGGCGCTACTTCTCTGAGCCAGCGTAACTGAAACGTGTGAAAAGGTAAAATGCAAACTTGCACTGTGATTTTTTTTTTCAGTAGTTAATTCAAGGAATTGTACACAGGACTCATGCTTAGAAAATAGGAGAATTTATATTCTACTCATCAAAATGAAATGCCTCAGCTGAAGTAGCATTTACACTGGACTTTAAGAAAGATGTTGCAAAGTATTGAGAGCAAAAAAATGACAGCCTTTCAGAAAAATGACTTACAAGAAAGGACTGAAAGAACAGGGCTTGCATACACTACCAAACAAAACCAGAAGTGGCTCAGCATTACAATAATCCTGAAACAAGTAAAAAAGCCAGTGATTTATCATTCTCCCCTTTCTTCAAAGGATACAGAGGACAGTAAATGGTTTCATTTGTAATCTGTAGGCTTAGAATTAAACATTAGAAACAAGGCTTCCAAGTTCAAGTGAAGTAAATATTGGAACATGTTATATGAAAACCTCATTATGGAAGTCTACAATAACAAATTGGAAATATTTGAGCCTGAGACAGTGCAGTTATATTTGATACTATCAGATACTTGATCTGTTTTACTACATGACCTCTTGAGGTTAGCTGCATTTTACATTTCTATGATTCTGTGGTAATAGTCATCCCAACCTTTAATGGTTAAAATACTTGATATGTAATGAGAGGTAAGAATTCTTGGGCAATAAAGCCTTAAGTATTTCCTAAGAAAAATAGTGAAATAAACTTCAGCGATTCAATATAACTCCCTAAGTATAAAGTGACAATTGAAATTCCACTACTGGGGGGCTGGGGAGAGGTGGGGTGTGGTGCAGGCAGGGAAATCACCCTTAATCTACCTCTATGTCCCTCCCCAAAGTTTATCTGATCTAAAATAATAAAAAATTCCCTAAAAATTATTATATGCTTAGACTACACAAAATAAGGTCCTAATTTTCAGGTTGGCTAAGCATGCACAGCTCTCATTGAAGTCAAACAGCATTGGTGAGTCACCACAAGCTGTATAAGCAAACCTTTGCGGTTCTATTTTCCTTGTGTGGGAGTAAAAGGAGGTGGACAGAAAAACAAAAAAAGACCCGAACTACAACAACAGCATACAATTCTACAAATTTAAGCTTCTGTTGCCAGTTGCTAGGCACTGGATAAATCAGAAGGTCAGGGACTTAACACCAATCTGTTCTCTCTTTCACAATTCGTGCTTAAGCAGAATTTGTTCTTGTTTCACAGATTTTGCTGAGAAAAAACCAAAGTACAATACTGGAGTTAGTTTTAGCCTTGTAAAGTATTTATCTTTCCTTTTGAAATACTTCTGTCTATGAGAAAAGAGAAACAGACAAGCTACTCTGAGATATTTACTGTGTTTCCAACAAGTTAATAAAAACAATTTAGGCAATTCAGCAGAGTCTTGCTGTCTTACAATAATGCCTGGCAAATACATTGCAAAGTTCCAAATTTTGCTAATTAGGAAAAATAAAAAGTATGTACTATTACTATTGCAATGAATACTTTCCATTTCACTAGAAGTCTTGTATTTTAAGTGGACTGATTTTGGTTTAATATATTTACACATCACAACATCAATGTTACAATGCCAAACACTGAGAAACTTGGAAATTATACTATCCATCTTGGTGTACAACCTTGATTCAATTCTCCTTTTTATCTGTAATACAAAACAGTTCTTAATTTGTAATTTTTTCTCCCTCCTTTTCCTTAGTAGCATAGAAAACAGCTCACTTCTTTGGTACTTTTAAACTTTTACCTCACTTTACTGCATTCTGTCCATGTCACACGTACTAAGAATAGTATTACTAATTTCAAGACACATACGCTAGTGAAGCTCATTACCATAGCAGTTTACTGCATAAGCACTACTATGAAGATATATATTAGCTAATGTCTTTCCAAAATATTTTTTCCTCTGTCATGTGTATTTTTGTGTATCTACATTTGTTGTTTGGTTTGGGTGTTTTTCATTCACATTTATGTGTATGAGAGAAACTAAGTTTGAAAAATTTGGGCCAAAAGTGTTCAGGGATCTGGGCTCTCCAGTGTAATACACCTAAGACTCGATTTCTCAGAGTACTGAGCTCAGTTGTCTGGATGTTCAAGGTGGAACATTAAACCCAGTTTCATTGGTAGTGTTTAGCATTTAGTGCAATGATGTTCTCAAATGTAAATTCTTAGCAGAACATATGCAGGATAATCATATTGCTTAATGGTTGGCACCTAATTTAGATGTCTAATTTGAGGTTAATCCCCCAAGGCTCTCCTACTGTCAACAGAAAGAGTAGCCCTGCTGCCTCTGGCTATGCATCCCTATTTCCTCCCATGTGCTGGCACTTAACATTTAAAAGGCTGTTCGGTGAAAGGGACTCACAAGTTGATTAGCTGAAAAATTAATATTTTTAGGTTTTGGGGTTTTTTTTGCATGTTCAGTTTTCAGCTGCATCAGTTGATCTGACCACATATGCATACAATCAGCAGTAGCAGCAACACAAGTGCACAGGTATTACTCTGAAACAGGCCAGAGCAGATTGGGATGATCTCTTTAGCCATCAGTTTATGGCACCTTTGTAATTAAATTAGTTGGCTGGCACAGAATGTGGCTGTTGTGTTGAAAAAAGCTGCATGGAAAGAAGCTTCCATCAAATGACTTATAAGCTTACATTAAAAGTCCACAACAGAGTCAACCTGGATTTCCTGGGCAGCAGTCAAATTCTCTTTAGATTTTCTTTCCATAGTTCCTGCTTCATTCACCGAATACATATTCCAAATTCTGCAATAAATGACGCAGAGGTCCTACAGGAAACAATCTAATCCATCACACAACTACAGGGTTTTCTCTGTGCAGAGAATGAAGCTGAAATCCCTTAGGAAAAAAACAGCATGCAGTAGTTAATGATATTTTAACACATATAGGAAAAGAGGGGAAATTAACTTTCAAGAATTTAATTTGAAACCAGAAAGGTATTTTCATATGGTTTTCTGTATCTGACTACTGAGAGCTTAAAACAGCAAATCCAAACTTCAGAAATTTCATCATGTGGAACTACAGTGGCAGTGTAAGAACACTTAGGGAACATTCCCATCTCAGTTATAGAAATTGATTTTTAAATAACTCATCATTTTCAAAAAAACCTTTTACAGCTTGTTACAGAAAATACATAAACATGCAGCGTAGTACCATATAAGCAGCTCAAGTCCATTAAAATTGATAGACTTTCAATTGACCATAGATCAGGCTCCATGCATATAAAGCAGGGCTTTCAAAACATTGTATGTATCCAGACTTTTTTTTTTTCTTTAAAATTACTTCAACAAGTAAGTGTTTTAAAAAAAGACATATTGGGTATACTAATAGTACAGAAAAGTAGATTGATTTGCCTCAATGACTTCTATGATTATGAGGAACAAAACTGAAAACACAGAAGGAAAACAATGCCTGCCTGCCTTTTTTAAGCGGTATTTTGCTATGTATAATCATTCTATTCTGTTGTGTTCTCCACACTGCTGTGGTATCAAGCAATCCTATGAATACTTTTAGTGGAGAAAAACAGAAACTTACGGTGACTTACCTTGTGAATTGGCAAAACAGTTAATGTTTAACAGTGATGTATAGACCAACTGTTCCTTTTTTTATTTGTTTGCTTAATACATACTGAAGATATCATGGTTTGTTTCACAATACAATCACTTTCAGAAAGTACATTAAAACCTATGGATATAAAGTAGATCATAAATTGAGGGCTCTCCTTGTTTATGAGGTAACAACTGTATCCTGTGGAGGTGTTTATTAGACCTGTTACAGATACAGTCCCTACCAAGTTAAGTGGAAGCATGCTTAGCTTTTTTTCTTAGAATATAAAAATGGCAAGTAAGAAGAGCTGAATTTCACATGCACCAAACTGAACAAAGTAGGGATATTACAAACATTAGAAAATTGTAACAAGCACTCAAATCAGTTGCAAATGAGATTCTCATCTTACTGTAGCTCCCAACAGTAGCATCTACAATCAATAGATTGGAAAATATATGACTGCTCACAGACTTTGCATTAATTTTGTTACAGAAAGCAACATGGACCAGAGATTGGGTCTACGAAGAAATGGGGTAAAGTAAAAAGACAGCTGTAAGGTCATAAAATAAAATAAAAATTTACACTGTGTGCATTAATTGATTCTTTATAATATCATACTATAATTACATATTCTCAAAACACAGCTCTGTGGAGAATAACAAATGGTATTTTACCTCTGAACTTGGCTATAAATCACACTATGCAACCATCTTCTTAAGGTAATGGGGGGTACCTACAAATGTCAAGAGTTAAACTACAAACTAACACAAAATAAAAAACAGTGCAAGGATCCATTACCTACTGGCCTACATCAACTGCAGCCAAGACTACCTGCAAGTAATGATGGTCATTACTGGAAGTCCTCTGCCAGGTGTTCTGCTCTGTCTCCCTATCTTCCCCTTACAGCTTTCATGCCCCACTCCCCTTCCCTTCCCCCTCATTTATCACTCCCAGTCATTTGTTTTTTTCCAGTTTCTTTCTCTTCCATCTTCTGTCCTTCTTGGAAGGAAACTTAGTTTCTACAATAGATAGGCTGGAACTCAAGCTCAAGGCAAAAATCAGGAGCAGCTGCTACAGGCACACTGCAGGGAAACAACACAGGAACAACAGAGTTAACCTCCGGAGAATGTTCCACCAGGATCCAACCATTCCCACCTCTAAGACTCCTTGAGCCCTTTTCTCCTTTTTTCTCACTGGATTTCTGAGCTTTTCATTGGAACAGTTCTGTACTAGCTAGTTTAGGAAAAGAGTGGCTTATATTTTACATACAGAACTTCTCATCCATGTTTTGCATTTCACCATGCAAAATGCTTCTTTGAAATGAAAAGCAGTTTACATCTTTGAGGGTTGTTACCTCCTTATGATAGCATATTAGCTCCCCATGGTTTTACAAGTTATTTACTTTAAAAAAAAAAAAAATCGAAATGTACAAAACCTGGTTCCAGTAGGAGAGTCCACAAAATATATCCAATATATACATCATAGATACCTCAGACGTTTGTAGTTTGAACCTTGGACTGGTAACTTCATACTCTGGTTCCTCTAACCTATTTCATTTCTGTGCACTGTAGACTGAAGCATCATTTGATTTATTAAAAAAAATTAAATCAATAACATATACTAGTGAATAAGTGAAATGAACAGAGATAGAAGTTATAGATAGTAACATTACTGTTTTTAAAAACACTTTGACTGGAAGTTATCCCACGACAAAGACAGCAAGATGTTGTTTGTGCTTTTTTAACAAAAAAGAAGTGCTATTGATTGTTTCTAAAACAGTAGCGGTGGTGAAGGACCTCTTTTTAAAAAAATCTATTTCAAAAGAAAAATTCATAATACTCATCTTTGGAAAGATAGGGGAAAATGCCCCTTTCTATTGCATAAGAATAATGTGTCCTCGTGGGCCTTTAAAGTGGGTATCAGACTGAAAGAAACACCCCATTCCCTCCAAACATTTATTTCCTACTTTTAAGGATACTACATGATAGAGCTAAAGGACATAAAGCATCTTTCCATTAAATAATGTAATTTTTAAAAGATATTTTCTCAACTTAACATATTTTTGGTCTCTCAGTAAGGAATGTGTGGTGGTTTAGGCCACAGAACCTTCCCAGGAAGGTTCCTGGTTCCAAACAAAAGCCACTAAAATCCATGGATGATCAAGTGATAGAGGGTTGATTGGGCACTGTCGATTAGAAAACAGTCTGGCAAATATTCATAAATGACCGACCCTACCGACATACTCATGCTATTCATTTTTCCTTAAAGATCCAGATTTTGTACCTGCAAGAAACATCATAAAGATTCTGGCTAAGATGAGATGTAGAAAAAAACCCTTAAACTGTGATCCTAAAGCTCTCAAGACAAAAAGCAAGTGAACAGATCCTCAAATTAAAAAAATCTTAAGTTTTAAGACAAATTTAATGGATCAAGTGCCTTAAACCTCAACGTTAGGACTCCAGTCGCCTCTATATAGTTCATGAATATGATTAAATTGAAGGGCATATTTACATTTCTCAGTCAAATGCACAGCTAATTCTCTTCATAACCTCTAGTTATTAAATGTTGTTTGCAATAGGGCAAACCTATCTTCCAAGTTATTCAATAAATTACAAAAATCCCCAGCACAGAAACTAAGGCTTAGAAGCAAATCCCAGCACAAAGTTGGTCGGGAGCCATTTCTGCACACATCTGCAGGCCAGTAACACTTGGGCCACGTCAGGACCTACCGCTCATACCCACTACTTCAGCCTTTATTATTTTTTTTCTTTAAACCAGAAGAAACAGTCGTTTCAAAGTTACTTTTGAAAAGTGCCCTGACAATTAGACTTTAACAGCAGGGCTTACACAGCCCGCCTCCGCACTGGCAGGGGGCCGACAAACCAGAGGCCGACCTACCGGACGTAGATCGACTCGGCCCAAGGAACACCGTCGGCAGCGCCGAGCTGAGAGCACCCCAGCGCTGCGCCACGCCTAAGTCGCCGGCCCCCACCGGCTCCTTGGGCCCTCACAGACGTTAAAACAAGTAGGACGCAAAAACGGGCGTCTCCTCTGCCCAGGGCGAGGAAAAGGAAACCACTTCTGCGGTATACCCACGGGTTACAAGCTGACGACACCCTCAGCAAAGCGCCGCTTCCACGCCGGGCGCGGCGGCGCTCAAACGGCGCACCTTCCCCTCCCTTCCCCTCCTGCCTGAGCGGCTGCGCAGAGCCGAGCTGCGCGGGATGGCGGTTCTCCCCGCCCCCCTTCCCCCCGTACCGCCCTGGCCGGGCTGCGGGGCGGAGCTGCAGCAAGCCGCAGTTGCGGCTGCCCCGACTGCCTTGGCAGCGGCCTCGTAGCAAAGGGCGCCCTGAGGTTGCCGTGATCTAACCTTCTGCCTCTTGCCGCCACCGCGGTGCAGGTAGTCGGAGCGGAGCGGAGCGGCCCGGTCCGCTCCGCTCAGCTCCGCTCCCTTCGCTCTTCCTGCCGCCGCGCAGGCCCGGCGCCGCGCGGTTAAGCCGTACGAGGCATGAAGCTGACCCGAGCCCAGTACGATGAAATAGCCCAGTTCCTGGGGCATGTGCAGCCCACCCGGCAGAGCCTGAGGAAGCTGAAGGAGAAGTTCCCTAGGTAAGTGCTTCCTGCCCTCCGGGACCGCTGCCCGGCGCGGGGCGGACGGCTCGGGCCCCGGGCGGCGGCCTGCGAGCTCGCCGCGGGCGGGCGAGGAGCCGCAGGGGGTCGCTCTGCCAGCTCTAGCCGGTGCCCCCCAGTTCCAGGCCCCACACGGTACAAAATCACTTTCGACACGCACACGGTCATCGATGGCAAGGTACTTGCTGAAGGTACTGATGGGAACAGGGTACTTGTCCCTCCGACCTGCGAAGTTGGCACAAAATAAAAAAAGAGCGTTCTTCCACCCCCTGCCCCGGCCACATGTCTGTATAAAAGCTTTTGAGTCACTCGTGAGGCTCTTAAACACCAAGTAGAGCTTAACAGGAGATGGAGCCTTAAGCCTCTGTGATTGAGACCACAGATGGAAACTGTCCATACCCGCGTGGCGTAAGGAAAAGGGGCTTTTCCAAACCCATATCTTGTTGCTGCTCTCCAGTTGAAGATTGGAAAAGTTGATGAACACTCGCATATAATGATATGTGAGTGTTCATCAACTTCCTGACCTGAGCTGTGCTTAGAATTCTCAGGCATTTGAAAATGACCATCGCTATCATGGAAAGGTGTACACATGCAATATGAGCTGATCTTCATTGCCAAAATTCGCTTACTGCCAACATCAACAGAGTTGTAGAAGATGTGTAGCAAGGTTTTTGTCTCTTTTTTTCAGGCTTGGGGGACAGATTGCTAGTGCTGAATTGGACAGGAAACTAAATTGGATTCTGTGGGGAAAGGACTGGTTCCATCTCTAAAATGCACCAGCAAATGCATTTTTTAAAGTGCTGGACTTATGTCCGTGCTTTCTGAGCAAGCCTTGCTAGTCTTAGCACAACTGTGGCTGGGGAAACCAAAGCTGCGTATAGCTTGCAGTAAGTGGAGGAAGAGCCAACATTAACTTAGGCTTTTAAAGCATTGAGTGAAGTATTTTCCTTTTAAGGAAAATGTATGCTATAGTTAAAAATCAAGCTGAGGGAATAGCCCTGTTAGAGGGAAGAAGTGATGCTAAAGCAATGTGGTTGGTTCAGTGAGTACACTGAGTTGCGTTGCTGGGAACTCAGTTCACCTTGCACAGTACTTCTGTGACTTGGGAAACCACTTACTGTGACAGCATATGTCTAAGGAGCTTAGACTTGGCTTTATCACTTTGTTGCTAATGAAATTAGAAGAGTGTTTGTGTGTATATATGCATTCATGCACGCACATGGTCTTTTTTTTCTAGTCTCCTCATAAAGCTATCTTGGAAGAAGGTTAGAATTTAGATTGGCTTGCCAGGGCAGTCATTCTGTGTAGGAACCTGCTTGCAAGACACATCCGTAGGTATGTGAATTTCTGTAATAGGGAAAATAAGTTCAACAGAAAACTATCAGGCCTTTCTGCTGATACCTTTTGCTTCCCGGTCCACTCCTTAAGTGCTGCGAAAGATCCATTGGCTCCTCAGTTTCAGAACTTGATGACTCCTACAAAGCTGTGTACTAATAACAGTGTGGAGCTATCAGGGAATTTTTTTTTTTTTCCTCGAGCAGCTGGCTCAGGTGTGGCCAACACTGAGAAGCAGAGATTAGCTGTAGTAGTTGCTTCCAACTGATTCGCTGTCTTAACGTAATCTTACCTTGTTATCCACATTGTGTTAAGAGTATGTCCTCTTCTGAATGCTGCTGGTAGGCCTCTCTTAAATTTCATTTCTCCATTCTGGGAGAAGGCTAACATCTTTAATTTGAACGATATTTAATCAATCGTTGCTTTTTTTTTTAAATGTCCATCTTGAACATATTTTGAGGGCGTCTGCATGTGTCCTTTCTGTGAATGACTAAGCAAGTGATGTTGCTTTGTGGTTTTTTTTGCTTATTTCTCATAGCAGTGGAGATGCAGAAGACCCTGAGAGAAAAAACTAGAAGTAGCAAAACATGTTGGACTAATGGTTTTGAGATGCAGTTAATAATAATACATGCCAAGGCTACTTCTTGCCCTAGCAGCACTGGAGATGCATAGAAATGTTATAAAGTCTCTAACTATTACCTTGTAAGAGAGACCCATCTGCAGAGATTTGTAAACTTGTGTGCCATCTTGAGTGCTAAAGGGGAGGCTTTTTCTGTGATAAGTCTTATAACTGTGGAGTAAGTTTCTTGTAATCTAGAAAGTGTGTCATTCTCTTGTAGGACGAGAAGGGTCTGACTGGATAATTGTGGCTGCTTTTTTTTTTTTTTAATGAAAAAAATTGTCAAAAACCCCAAACTCCCCACCCACTCCGACTTTGTAAATCAGTCTTTTTAAGAAAATATTGCAGAATCTGTCATGGCACTTGCAGTGTGATGAAGGTGTCCATAACCAGTTTGTCATTATATAGTTACAGTTGCTGATTCAAACTGGAAACTATTATCATCCCTAACAGCTGCTTTCACCTTGCACATTCACTCTTTCCCTGGGAAGGATCAGTATTCCACTGGTAATGCAATACATAAATTGACAGTTTTCAACTATCTCTGGTTCCTACCACCTCATAGATCTTGAGAGATTTTTGATTTATGCCCTGATCTGCTCAGGTTTACTCTAATACTGTTTTACTTACTGGTTCCTCCCTTGTTTGTTACGCTTCGTGAAGACTTACAGTTTATGCTTCTTATTTGTATAAAGTGTCTTACACGCTTTTTTACAGGCCTGTTCATTTTGCAGTTTCTCCCTAAGAGTAATGTGTAATGTCTGTAAAACTATTGCCACAGTTTACTGTGTATGGGTATGCTGTGTTGTGACTGCCAGAATCACCTGTGAATCTAGAGAGTAGTTTGTTCTTTACTGTTATTGAACTACTTAAACAGGTGAGATTATTGCTTCAAAAGGGTGTTGCCATTTGATTTATTTATGGTCAAATAGTCAAAATTAGACTGCTTCAAGTAGTGTTTAGAAGCAACTTTATACAAGCATTGAGAATTTATTATTTTTTTAACAATCACATCACAGCCAACATGGATTTAGTCTGCTTAAAATCCTGTTATTTTGCAAAAATACAAACTTGGGAATCAAATTGCAGTTATTTGTTGCATGCTTAGCAGTTGTCTTCTGATGTGTTTATATTTAACAACAGGATTTTTGGATGACCTGAGGATTATTAAAATGTAATTCTGAGCACTAAGCATGATAAATCGCTGCCAGTATTGGATGTAGTTTCTTTGAGCTTCTTAAGATATACACCGCTGGACTGATAATTCTGTATGTTTTGTGTTGTTCGCTCCTAAAATGTACCAATTGTTCTGCTTTGTTTCTCACCTGAATTTATCTACTTGCTAATAATTTGTGGTTTTCTTTGTAACATCTTCTACTTAGTCTTTAGCCATGGGCTAACGTTCTTCTGTGATACTATTATTCTCAGTGAGACCTTAATTCTAAATTGGATTACCAATTGTAGGGCTCATTGTAGGAAATGTAGGGTATTACAGGAAGTGCTCCGAGAGAGTTACAATCTCTTAAATAGTAGCTTGAGCTGCAGGTAGATTGTACAAGTAGAATCTTTTGCATAAGAATCAGCTTTATGGTGACAAGATGTAGGTTAGACCTTTAAACTTTTAACTGTATTCAAAGACTATTTTAACTTCTCTGGAAAAGTCCAGCCTCTAAGGGTTTGATTCATACCTAGGCTGATACTCTAGTATTTCAGTGTAGTTGTTTCTGGGAGAGAGGGGGACAGGGTAAGTCTGGGTTGTTTCGTATATGGTAAAATGCATAGTTTCTCTTCAGAAACTTTTCCTGGAGCTTCTTACCAATAGGTTTGACAAATGACTGTACCCTTCTCAAAGATACACCTTACACATATTTTGCTGCTCTTTTTCATATCCGATTCTGATTTAGTATTAATCTTCTTGATTGACTCTTCTTCTCATCTCTGCCAAGCCTTCTAAGGGTGTAGTGTCTGATTATGCAATTCAGTTATGGTACTGTCTTGTTGGGTTTTTTTTGTGAAGTTTTGCCTGGTTTGGTCTTTCACTTTCCTCTGAGTCTTTCACTTTCTCACACTACACTGTGCTTGAATTGAGAATTCCAGAGAGTATCTGACAGTGCAAATTGGTTCAGCAGCCTCACATCTTTTAGATGCAAAAAACATGCTTTTTGAGCTCTTGCATCAAACTGTTGTGAAACATAATTCATTCCATCTAGGACTGCTGTATTCTTCCACAGCACAAGTAGTCCAGGTTGTATTGTTTCTGTTCCGAACTTAAAGCTGTTAAAACGTAGTGCCTCTAGCCCAACTTCCCTTTCAGTACCTTGACTTTTATTCCTTTTTTTGAGCCTATCTGAGTGCAAAGTGTTTGTAGGGAGTTTCAAAGTGCTGGGATTTCAAAGTATTAGAATTTATACCAGCTGTGCTGTGCAGGTCTTCCCTTTTCTTCTGTGTATCTGTTCAAAGAAGTACTGTCCCGTTTGTGTTCCCTCTGTGAAAGCTTCCTTTGCAGTGATCAGGGAGATCCTTTCTTACAGCAGAAAGGTAAGGGAAGCTGGCATAAATGTGAGAATAACTCCCCCCTTCCTTTTTTCAGGGAAACGAGAAAAATGTCATTGCAGGTTCATACGGACATACTTGATATTTGAATGTGGGTATTTGGTTTTAACATATGTAACTTCATGTTTGATTGCTGTAAAGCACGCAGTCATTGTTCCCAGAGCTTATCAGGTGATATACGTTCCTCTACATTCACAACCTGTCTTCTTCATTACCTAATATCACTCCACTTCTTTGGTAGTTATGTTGCTCTTTCTCCAAATTAATGATAGCTTTATTAAAAGACTTTGGGCCTGGAAAGCATCCCGACAAAATGTTTCTCTTTTTTTTCTTTTTATGTGCATGGTAATATCTCATGGTGCAAACTGGAAAATATATTCTATTTATTATTTGCGCTTTTTAATCACTTTCTCAGTGATGGTTCATACTGAAACAAAGACCCTAAAGAAGTTAAAATGTATAAAGTTTTTTCTTTTACCAGCCATTTAAGGCTATGTTCACATTTTTTCTTCCTCTGTTCCAGTGTCATTGTCTTTGGTTTTTTGAGTTGAGAGTAGATAGACCTCTGATTTTTCATCTTCCAGGCAGTTTTATTTACAAGGAAATATATTGCTTTTTCATTAATAATTTCATTCTGCCTTTGTGCTGTTGCTTAGACTGTCAAGCAGTACTGATAAGCCCAAGACGATTATGGTGGGAAACAGGAAGGTAGAACTGCTTCTCTCTTTCATCTCCCCCTTTTTTCTTTTTTTTCCTTTTTTTTTTTTTCTCATGAGAGAAAAGATAGTGGGTGTTACTAGGAGATGTGGAGACCTGGAGGGAGATGCTAAATGGCCATTGGTATATTTCCACCCTGTCTATTTTGAAGCAGCAAGTACTTTTGTACTAGTGTACTGTGTTTAAGTGGTCTGAAGCACATAGCTAGTGCAGCTATGAAAACAGTAGAATTTTTAAAGCTTTGTATTTCTTTTTTCTTCTTTTATGTTAGGCTTCAGAAGTAAACAGAGTTTTACACTACTTGTTTGTTCTTGTGTGTTACATCTAGCAAAAGCTACTACAATTCAAAATTTGGTATGTTCTTGAAGCTGCATTTAACCTCAGAATAATAAGAGATGAGAAAGAAGACTTGGCTCATTACGTGAAAAGCAAATTAGCAGCATACAAGCTTTCAGAAATTACCTACAATAAAGCATAGCATATACAAAATAATCTTAAAATGAAGTAAAAAAATTACTATACAAATTAATTATGTGGGCTCTGAACCAATATTGTTCCCTTTGGAAAGATGTTCTGTCTCTTTGAACCCTTGGTAGGATATCTACTATAAGATATTCCAGCTTGGATAGGCTAAAATGGAAGGTGGTACAGGTTTTCTCCTTTCACTGTAAATGTCAGTGAGCAAGCCTTACGGAGTCTGTAACTGGTTGGATTTGGTATGTCTTGCTAAAATACTGTTTGCTCCTACTATAACCCTAGGATAGGAAGGATAATTAGGAACAACACTAATCCTCCCCTGTAAAACAAAATATGCATGGCAGACATTATCTAAATTGGCATACATATCAGAATAACTTTGTTTTTTCCTCCATTATTCACTAGATTAGATATTTATTTAAAAGCTACATATCAATAGCAGTGGAAGCTTTCAGACTAGAATGGGAAATAGTGTTGCTCAGTTTTGGGGTTCTCCAACAGCAACAGGCAGGTTTTAGATAGAAAATTATTATGTCAGCATGTGTAAATTTTAGGTCTTCAGGACATGAGAGCCTTCCAGTTTTGCTTGGAAAGAGATGGAAAGGAATTAGGCTTTTTTTAGTTGTGTCTTATCTATTAACTAAAACATAGATGACATGTTGACACGTGCTTTTATATGAAAGTTAATTTTGAGGGAAGTCCACTGTAGTTTTCTGTTAGACTTCTTCTAAGTGTAATCGTCCTCTTTCTTGCAAGCATTCCCATGTAAGTTGTCCATCCTAGCAAAAAGCAAAGTTATTTTAAAGGTTAGTCTTGAAATTTTGCTTGAATTATGCAACCAAAATTGAGGTTGTACTTTCTGAATTCTTGAGTCTCTTCCTTCTCTCTTAACCTTTTCCCATTCCAATATGGGAAGATCAGTTCATTTCATTAAAAAATAAAATAAAATCACATAGAACAGGACAAAACTTCTCTTGTGAAATTCATTCTGGCTGAGTAAAGAGAACACCATTTTGGCCTTCAGGAATTTCTACAAAGCACTTAGAAGCCAGTCCTATATCCTTTGAAGATTTGATGGTGAAATATAATGATTGGAGTGGGCCTCTCAAATCAGACATGGAAATTAGTTCCCTATAATTTCAAAATGCATTCTGACTCTGCTGTAGCTGTGTGTTAGGTGCTTTTATTTAATACTGGGAAAAAAAGAAAAGAAGAGAACAAGAAAGGAAAAAAAAGCGCAGGGGAAAATGTGGAGTGGAAAGAGGAAAAGAAAATAGAAAGAAAAAATGGAGAAAAATATAGACAAGAGGGGAAAAGAGAGAAAGTGTGGAAGAACAAAGGGAGAGAAAATAATAATGTAGAAAAGGAAAAAGGAAAATAAAACGGTACAAGAGCTAAAAGGAAGTGGAGAGAAAGAAAGAAGGAAAGAAAATATTTCTGTATGTCAAAGCTGGAGGAGTTGTCTTGGTCACAGTGTACACTGCTGTGTTGCTTCATGAAGTTTAATTTGGTCGTAGCTTTTGCTGCTTCACAAATTCCAGTCGTGATAATCACCAGTAGAATAGGAATATAAGTCTTATGGCACTATTTTCTTCTAAGTATTTCATTCTAAGCAAGCTTGGTGTCATCAGACAGACCAACAGATGTCTGTAGATTTAAGGGCCAGATTATGGTGGTTGTTAAAGAAGGATGAAGTGGAAGTTTTAACACTGACCATATGTGCATTTTAATTGACTTGTGGATTTTAGGATACCATTATATTCACGTTGCTTATACTTAAGGACAATGATGATAAAAATTGTAGTTCTTGATTGTATTTCAGGAATAGTTCCATACTAGTATCATTCTTTTCAAGCCTGCAAACAAGTCTAGGCTAGAGTTTTATGAGCAGAGGGGATTTGCTACATACTTTATTCATGTATTGTTTTTTGGACAATCGTATTCTGGGCTATATTACAATGGCACGATAAATTGCTGAATACACTGTCTGCTGAATATGACCTCACCATGAAAAATTTGATGCATTAGAGTAGGAAAGGTTGGAATATATCAACCTTAGCTGACAAGGGACTTTGAATTTTGACCTAACACAGATGACCTTTGTGTGCAATAAAAGTGAGTTTAATCTCCAGGTCAAGGTTGAGGTGAACGGTAGGGCAGTGTGGATTGGTTTGTTCTGGCTACAGCTGGATCACACCTAGCAAGCAAAGAAATCCAAGGTCTTTGTATTTCAGAGTAACCAAATGCTTATTTACCTAAAGTTTACTTGTATCTTCAGAAACAATCCTGTACTGTAGGCAGCTAACTCTTCAGCAGCTCGGGACTAATTTGTTTGAAGCTCAGTGTTTCAGAGCAAGAAGCACAAGGTACATATATTCTGCTCCTATAGGCCATTGAATAGGTAAACTAAATAAAATTTCTCCTCCAGTATGGAGAAGAAAGACTGTCAAGTATATTGCCTGGCTATGAAAAGGGCGAAATCTAGAAGCTTTATTTCTTTGACAGCTAACCTGTCTTAGGAACATCGGAAGTTTATTCCTAAGTGGCTTATGCTTTGAGGAGGAACACAATTAAGAGGGTTCCGATATGTTTCACTAGGCAAATACAAAGAAAACGGGTCCTTTTGAGCAGTCCCTTGCTGTAAAAGGTATTTGGTCAAAGAAGCTAAGTTACAAAATATTTCGAGGGTTGTCTAGGTTACATAATAAAGACGTATAGATAAATTTAAATAAAAGATTGTCGTGTTTTATAGTAGTCACAAACAAAATCTGTCTTTTTAACTGGTTGGTGTTTCAGGAGCGCTATTTTACTAATGCAGTAACGGTACATGCCCTGAATACTTTACACAGATAAGAGTGGTAGCGGTGGTGCTGTTGGAGGGAGGGGGAAGGAGGGAGTTCTCTTTAAATCAGCCAGGAGAAAAAAAAAAAAGTTTGAGACTAATGGAAAGAACCTCTACTCCTTTAATAGAGCCTGCAAAATATATTCTCCAGGACTGATCAGCTCTGAAGGCTCTAGAGGTTTGATGATTGGAATGGCAGGAAATCACGCTTTCAGGACATAACGAATTGACTAGGCCATCCATCATTTGTTAGCATGTGCTGAAACGCTGTGTTTGTGTGCAGAGGTCTGTGATTTAGTAAATACTTGGGAGATGAATAGAGCTTACACACAAGGGAAGATATTGCTGTCCTTCAGCAGCCTTAGACACAGATCCCTGCTGAGAAGGCCGTCTGACAGCAGCTCATCAGTAACTGGCCTGTCACAGTCAGTGATGCCCACCAGCCATCCCCAGTATATTAAATGCATTTTTAATATCTGCTTCAGTAGATTTAATGAAGAAAATTTAGTTTCCATTCTCTGATCACTGCTTCCTCAAGTGTTTTAAAGCATTGAGTGAAGCACTTCCAAGAAAGGAACTGTGCTGATACCTGGAGGAGTAGATTGAAAATGAAAGTGAAACAGAATGCAAACAGGAGTGATGTTATCCTGACGGTTTCCTTAAAGCAAAACAGAAAGGTTTGGAAAAAGCAGCAATCTTCTTAGAAACAATTGACCCTCTTGCAAGCTACCCTGTGCCTCAGGGTGTTATTCAGCAGCAGAGATGTAGTGCTGGAAAAGGTGTATGCGGTTTGGTTTAGCGTGACTGGGCTGGCCAAAAGGCATAACTTCAGCTCAGATGTTAGTACTTGAATCAGATCACCACTCTGTCCACCTTTCCGAGTTCTGAGAGGAGGGTGGCTGTGAGTGGAAGGAATGGAATAGGTCATGTTTTTCATAAGTAACATAGATTTTGGATTGGTTTAAGCATTTTTGCGAGGGAAGCAGTTGGTGAAAATCTTTGTAGCATTCTATGATATTATTTAAACTGATGTAGGAAACAAATAATAAGACACAATGGAAAATAAAACTTTGGCTATTTTTGTAAGTTAGCAGGCTCATTGAGTGTTACTGGGTACTGACATTCAGCTTGTAAGGATTGTATGGTATTTTTTTTTTTTAACTTTGTAGCAAACGGTAAGATCTCTTGCTGTCCACATATATAGATAAACTTCCTTCTTTCAATTTCCTGGGAACTTTCAGAGAAAATGTCTGTTTACATAAAGGCAAATACAATGGTTTTCATTTTCTAACAAGATTCAGTACTTATATTTACTTCAAGACAGACAACTCGATTTTGTTGCAAGCATCTATTTGAACCATTCACTTCTTTAGCTTTTTTTTCCCCTCAGGAGTCCATTCTGTGTTCACAGAAGAGAAAGCAAGTGCTGAATGAGACCTATAAATCTGATTCTTGTATGTGTCAAAACAGTAATGCATTAAATGCATATTATTATAAAAATTTAAGACGTGTCTTAAACACAATTTTATAACACATGACAATATTAAATAATACATTTTCTTGTTAGCATCTGTTTGCTGTCATTGTTGGCAGGACCAATGATTTATTACTTAAATTAATAACTACAACCATTTTGGACCTGATATCTGCCCCTAAGCTTATCACATCACTTAATAAAATAACATATATGCTTCTATGTGAGTAGTTTCTTAATTGTTTATTCCTTTAAGTTCCTGGTGGAGGCTTGCAATGTGAAAGTCTCAGAAGCTTGTATTATACTTCAAACTGAGTGAAATAATGGTAAGGATTAATTTATGTAGGAATATGGAATACAGTAACTGATTATACTTTAATTGTTTTCTAAGACAAGGCTGGTAGGGTATTGTTACCAAAAAAAACCCAGCAGCATTGGAATAGTGGAAAAAACTGCTCTGTTTTCTTTAGATCTGGTGTTGGTTAAAAGCCTTGTTCATTTGTTTGACTAATTGGTACCATACAAGTAGGTTTCAAACTCCCATTGGCATGCTAAGATTTCACGCTCTATCATTAGTTTTCAATTTGTATTTCATGGCATCCCTGTTGTCCATGGACTTTGGATTAAGAATTCAAAGTAAATGAACTTCTTGACAGCAGGCTTAAACTTGCTGAACAGCAATCTGTGTTTGTTGTTCAAAAAACATTTTGGTTTGTGAACCCCCTAGGTTGAAAACTTCTGTTTTGTCAGCAGCAAATACATTTTTTTCTATCTTAAGTTTTCTTCTCATACATTTATTTTTAAATTCTAGTGTCCATAACTTTTTGAATATGGTAGTGATATGTATGGGATACACTATCCCTTCCAGTGCACGCTTCAGGATATCTGGTAGCCTGATTGATAGTGACAGACTTACTGCTTTATGCTGCAGAATTCTTGAACTTCAGTCCCCTCCTTTATTCTTCTAATCTAAATTGGATAATCAGGCAAGTGTTGCTGCCCATCCAAACTGGTAAAATGACTGAAGGTCAGAATGTGGTGCTGAAGAGGACTTTATTGTTTGGGTGAATGTCCTCTATTTACATATTTGTACCTTGTCCTTCAAGGTCTTGGAAAGGTTTGATAGCATTGATTCCCAGATACCTCCAGAAGCTTCAACAATGAAGAAAAATGTTCTAAGGTAGCACAGTCTTCTTCCACAGAAAGCAGAATGTTGTCCAGTATTTCTTTAAGACCCATGTGATAGCCAAGGTAGTCTCGTGTAATGCAGCCTGTCTGAAACTGCTTCAAAGACAACGTAAAAACTAAGACGATAATAGAGGTGATAGTTCTGTGACTGAATTAATATAAAGGGTCTGTCTTTTGGAGTTCCTCATTGTTAATTGAAGACTCAGACAGCCAGAAGGATACCGTGTATCTCTGTTTCCATTTATGGTTGCCTAGGAACTGGCAGAACTTCTTATCAGTCCACTATTGATACTGGTAATGTCCAGGTCTCTATTGCAGTTCTGTGGAATGCAGATGTGTATTATAAGACTACAACTGTTTCAGAGTGTGATAACTAATAGCCAGAGAGTGAGTGTAGGTTCCTACAGATTAAAAGGCTATTGAACATTAGCCATTTCCAGCATTAATATAAAATGCATGTTGTCAGTGCAGCTGCCCTTCAGTTTTCAACACAGCTGAGCAATGTGTCTTCCTAGATGAACACATTATCTTGGATACATAAAATAAAGAGATAAAAATAACTTATAAGCTAGATTTCTGGTTCTTGCAGAGCTTAGAAAGGAAGATTCGCTTTGACCGGTTGGCAGGTACTCCAATAGGCCAAGCAAGTTGCGTTCGAAATACAGTGTTTAATGACTTCATTGCAATGAGTTATACAACACAGGAATATGTTTTCCTTAATCCTATTATTAGAAACAGAACTTAATTATTGACCAAAAAGAGAAGTTGGACTACGTTTTTTTATCTCATTTGTATTGTGTTCCTTTGACATCAGGGGTCTGAGAGAGAAAAAGGAAAATGGCCCTTTATGGAATAAATGCATGGTTTCAAGTCTAAATATTTTTCTAGCCATATCTATCTGTTTGGTATGTCCTCTAAGCGCAAAGGGTTTTTTTCCCAAACACATCCCATTGGTTACCCAACAGCTATTATTGACAAGCTTCCTGCTTACACTTTTTTTTTAATTTACTATTTAGACACAGACCTTGCCTGTGACAGGTGATCATTCTTAGACTTTATTATTTTTGTGGTTTTGAATTTTCTTGATAGAGAATTTTGTCCAATTATCTGGGCATAGATGTTTGCCATGCTAACATTTTAAATCTCAATAATTTAAAAATATTTTTCAAATGTTCAGTTACTGTGTAGGAGTGAATATAATTCTATGTAGACAGGTTTGGGGTGGTCAGTATGCGTTCCATTTTTTGCTTCAGTTTATTTTTTAATTCCTAGCTCTTTAATCTCTTTATGAAGTAGATAGATATGTATAAAGAAATATATATCTCAACAGAACTTTGCCTTAGTGTATCAGGATGTTTACTGAAATAACCAGTTAAAATTATTAAAATATGCAGTCAGAAGCAATGTGCTTAGTTTAATGTGCTTCTGAATATTAAATGGAAGTAAAATGGTATATAGACATGGAGCCATTTGTTATATTTTAGTATATGAAGCAATAGCTGTGTAAACCTTAACCTCGTAATTTTGCAAGTTCCAGTTTATCATGTAGCTGTAAAAGGTAATCAAAATAAATCACAGAAAATGAAGAAATATTTTCTGGGGCTTTCTGTATGCCTTCAGAAGTGGCGCTTGATCCATGAAATTTTAGTAAGCATATTAAATAATACAATATGATGTGCAACGTGTCAGGTCTGATAAATTATTTTGTATAGGACATTTATACAACATATGGCGAGCTGCTATGTGAACAGCTTAATGACTAAATTATGTTAATCTTTCTTGCCATATTTACTTTTCATTTAAAAACCCAGTGTTTTCAAATTTTTATTTTACTTTTTTGATCATGGATAGATACAAGAAAGGTGTAGGTCATCTCCAGGAAGCCGTGACAGTGATCCAAGGTTCCTCAGCTGTGCAGTGTACATAACACAGATGTTGGGAGAGTCATCTGTCAGCTATGCCTCTCCTATGGAGTTAAAGTTCTAGGGGGAAAAGAATTCGACACAGTGCTGTCACTGTTACATTTTCACAATAGAAGAGCATGCAAATATTCAACCTCCTGCTTAGCAGTAGTGCCCTGTCTAATGTCTGTGCTGGTTAGAATAAAAAAATAGTGGGTGCATCTAGGGCTCATAGATCTGACAAAGGTCATGCTATGCTGGGCATTTGAATTGGAAATTGTCTGGACTTAGATTTTATAAAGCTCCCACTGTTGTCGGGGAAAATTTCAGCAGGGTTTTGTCCCTAGAGAGGCCTCTTAGGCCCTTTTCTGTCCTATGAATGAATTTAGATGTGAGGGTTTCTCCTGCCTTAAAACTGTTAAGTTCATTTTGCATACATCCCCAGAGAGAAAAACTGGCAGATGCTTTTGTCTTGGAAGTGTTTAAAAGAAAACTGCAGAACAGGAACAAGGGAGAGAAGGGGCCCTGTGAGGAGTCCCAGAACATTTTGGAAATGGCCAATATGCAGTTTTCATCAGTACTAAGGCGGGGCGCAATATGGTGCCTGTAGCTCACTAGGGAATATGAATGTTGATTAAGCATACTCCCAGGCTTTGAAATCCTGAAAGCAGTGTCAGAATAATGGATGTTGAGCAAATGTCAAGCATTTGTTAATTTCTCTGTTATTTGGAGTTTATCTACCATGATCAATCAAATAAACTAGTGCTGCTCTGTTGTGGCATGTGTCATTGATATGGTGATTAGGTGGCTAGAGAGACCTTCTGCCTTTTTTTTTTTGCCTTTTTTTTTTTAATCCAGGTAACAGATCACATGTGAACAGCCATAACTTTAACTTAAAGATTTGTTTGCAGTTGGTTTAGTGGAAAGTGGTGTGTTAACAAAATACTTTTGAGTACTGAGAGGAAAAAATATTTGCCTATCTGCTCTGTTAAAAATTACATCCGTGCCATTTTTTTTTCCATTTTTTGCCTTAGAGCTTTACTGTTGTGGGAAGGATAAATTACTTCTAAATGAAAGTTGCTAGAAAAGACCTTTACTTATCCCTTGTTTTCAAACTTTTCCTTCTAAGAATATCTACCCCAAATTAGTATTAATTTATGGCTCTTCCCCCTAAATCTCTTGGTTTCTATAAACTAGGTCTCGACTTCCCTGTTTTTGTTTGGGAAACATGTTCGAATGTCCTTCAGTAAAAAGTGAAGGGGGTGACTCTTTGACTTATAAAAGAGTGTGCATTCTTATAAAACAATGTATCAGTGAAGTTGGTAGCTAATGACTAACATGCAGAAATACAAAGACCAGATATTTAAATATGAAAAACAAATTAAAAATAATCCAAAGGAGAAAAAGGCTCTGTGGCCTTTGCTGCTTTACTGTAATATATTGAAAGACTTTAAAAAAAGCAGGTTGGGATGTTTTGTGTGAGGCCTTTTTGAAAGCTGCCTGAAGGATGTTAAACAGTCAAATTTCATTGAATTCCAGTGAAGTTTAGTTAACCCTTCTCATGGCTTTTTTTTTTTTTTTCTGAAGTCTAGTCCTTAAATGCTTAATGTAAAGTTGGCTATGTATATTTTTATTATGTTTTTGACAACTCCCCAGAAATTTAAGAAGTGTCAGTGAGTCATGCCGTATGACTTGATGCATGTTCAGGTCATCTTCAGTTTATTTCAATATAGAACAAATGTTTGATGTTGCACTAGTGTTCCTTCTTCCTTTGCTTCCACATGCATTTATCAGGGCCTCTGGGCCCATTTTACCAGGACTTGTCAAATTTTGGTGCCTATTGAGGGTGCATACTATATGGTGAACCTATTGACTGTTTACATCAGAGATGATTTGTTCAGTTAGTGCATGGAATAAGAGTTCTCCTGGAAACTCAACCTTTTCTGTGGCACTGCAGGAAGCAAAGTATGTAGCTGTTACATGGATTTTCAGAGCAGTGCAAAGAATGCCAAAAAATAAATCCTCTGGAAGGGATAAGAGAATCCTGTTGGTAGAAGTGGAAAAGAAGATTAGAGAAGTTTTAAAGTAGGACAGTGTAATATTGTGATCACTTTTTGTCATATATTCATTCATATTGCCTGCCAAGGTGGGCAGCTTTTTAAAAGCCTCATGCTGGAAGACCACTAGTAAAAAGGTACAATTAGGTTTCCTTCTTAGTGTGTTTCTAACATCTTTCCAATGGGAAGTAAGTAGTGGAATTAAGTTAATTTATTCCCTCTGTGGGACAGTAAGCTATACACCTCGAGTTGAAAGTAGACATAGCAACATCAAATATGATACAATAACTTATAGGGACAAGGAGTCTTCTTCTCTGGAGATATTCAAGACTGTCTGGACGCCTATCTGTGCAATATGAGCTAGGGAGCTGCTTTGGCAGGGGGGTTGGACCTGATAATCTCTCGAGGTCCCTTCCAACCCCTACGATTCTGTGATTCTGTGAAGGCAAAATACAGTACTGTAAGTTAGGTAGATCGACAAGAGTGATTCTCCTTTTTTTCCTTTTCCTTTTGCATTCTAAATAACAGTAGCTTTAAAACTATAAACTTTTAAATGATAAACACTGTTTAAGACTAAAAATCTCCAAGGGAGTAGCTATAAATGGATTCATTTCTTGCCTTCAATCTATATTGTTCCAAAAACTGGAATTTACTTAAAATTGTTCTGCTGTATCATTCACATTTGATAGAGCTAAAATTCTTTAAATTATAGCGTGCATGGGAAATACTAGTAAAATCTTGACTTAAGGAATTAGCAATTTTGATTGGATTACTGGATGCTTTTTTGACTTAAGGTGTTCACTTTTTACCCTGGAGATAGCTATGCAACAGTGTGCTTGACAAGTGACGCATGCAAATGCTAAATACAGTAGCAGCATGAGGCAAGTGTCATTAACAGTAATTTATGTAATGAAAGCCACCTGGCTGTCTTCATAATTAATTGCTTGTAAATAATAAACTTAAATATAATTTATAGTTTTAAAAATTTGATTATATATTTTTAGGAGAAAATTGTTTAAGGGTGTTTGGGGATTTATTTAGTTTCAAATTGGCACAGATATGCTTTTTACATACAGGCTATTTTTTCTATGTAAAATGAACAGTCTAATTAGCTTCAAATTGTCATTCACTCATAAGAACAGTTTTCTAAAATTAAGCGTCTAGTTTATATAGGACAACATAGGTTTGAAGAACAAAGCATAAATTAGAATGATTTTCCCCTTTCTCAACAAGCAGGAAATTTTAGATTGGAGTCTGAAAAGCTTCTCTTGACAAGGTATTGTATAATCCAATTCTTGTCCTTGGGAGAAGGAGAGGTAGCACGATAGTTATCCAAACAAAATGAGGAAGATGAACACAGAATTAACATATCAAATATTTCTTTCCTGCAGTACCCTACTAAGTTAATGTTTTGTCAGTGTATAGACCTTGGCCCTGTCGAGAGGGCCTATAGGAAAGGTGAAGGATAAATCCCTGATTTAAGTTGTAGCTTCTTTACATTCACTGCTTGTTGAAGTCCGTTGCTGTTTCAGCCGAGCGGCATCATTCTTTGCACAACCATCATCAGGTAAATAAAACTTCTGTGCATTTTTACCTTATGGTTCAAATCACAGAATCATCAAGGTTGGAAAAGACCTTCAAGATCATCAAGTCAACAGTCAGCCCTACACCACCATAACCACTAAACCATTTCTCAGAGCACCACACCTGCCCATTTTTTAACAGCTCCAGGGGTGGTGACTCCACCACCTCCCTGGGCAGTCTTTTCCAATGCTTCACTGCTCTTCTGGTGAAGAAACTTTTCCTAATATCCAATCTGAACCTCCCCTGGGGCAACTTGAACCCATTCCCTCTTGTCCTGTCACTAGTTATTAGGGAGAAGAGGGCAATACCCACCTCCGTACAACCTCAGGTAGCTGTAGAGAGTGTTAAGGTCTCCCCTCAGCGTCCTCTTCTCCAGGCAGAACAGCATTAAACATTTAGATTGTGGTACTAAGAGAAAGACTTCAAACTTCCAAACGTGTTTTCTGTATAATCTTAACTGAAGAAAATTGAAATAAATTACAAATGTTGTACATTTAGGTGCAAACAAGGAATTTGTAGAGGTTTTTCTTTTTTTGCTCAGTGCTGCTACTTTGGGATGTGTTAACTGATTCTTTACTGAATATTAAGAAACTTTTCTTCTTGATTAGTAACTTGGCGTAGTTGAGGACAAGGACATAGCAAATCATGTGCTTATGTCAGTCTCAAGCTTTGCTTTTTTATTGAATTTTCTGAGAAATTTTATTGGTAGAGTTAAAAGGGGAATTTTAGAGAATACCAGGAGATGGAGATATGTGGAAGATGAGTACTGTGATTATCAAGATGGATGTGGGAGGCAAAGCCTATTTGACTCTCATCAGTTGTGGGTTTTTTATCAATGGAGTCCCTGGCTGGCTGATCAAAGAGTACCAGAGAAGTTCTGGTATGTATAAGGCAAAAACATTCGATAATCATTGAAGCCTGATGTCAGAATATTTCAGCTTTAATTTCATGTTTTGGCAATGACATTGTATTTTTTTAAATCTGTGTTGTGACTATGTTTTGGTTCTGTATTGCATCTGAAAGTATTTTTCAGCTTGAAAATTGAACCTTACAAAATAGCTTTCTGTTTTTATGGAAGAGACTTTACTTGAAACATTAGTGAAAGAGTATTTGCTTACAAAGGTCTTTGTGTGGGATTGGCATTTAAGTAGGTTTCAAACATTCATGCAGCAAGCACTGTGCTGTTTAACTCTGGAAAGAAAAAATATCAGAATATCTTGGGGAAATTGCTATCTATTTTCCATACTTGCTTACTAAGATAATAAGACCAAAAAAATAATTTCTTTTCAGTTGGAAATACCACTCTTCTGTTCCTGTGTTTTCAGAGTTCCATTTTTAACCATAATATCTGCCAACGTTTATGCATTGTTAAAAGGTAATGCTGTTGTTCTCATCATACAGATATATATGTGAATAAAAGAATCATATCTTTATTTTGACTTCTCTTTTCGTTTTGGGACTTTGATCAGAAATACTCCGTAATCATTTGATTATAGCAAATTTTGAGTTACACTTGTGCTACTGCTTCTGAAAGTAGATTTTTGTGAGGTGTGGGTGAAAGAAGGTGGAATTTTCTCTGCAAAGAGCTAGCATTATTTTGTGACCATTGCCTCTACTGGTAATTTGCATTTGCCTCTAAATTTTATTTTTTTTTCATGGCTGATACAGAGTGTTCATAATCTGAGGTTGGTTTAAATTACATTGTCTGTTAAAAGACACACCAAAAAAATGAGGCGTCTACAGGAAGAATTGGTGCCCTGTTCTTAAAGGAACTTCTAAGTCTTTCTAAATGAAAAATCATTCAAACAGTATCTAATACTGGCAATTTTCCTCTGTCTGCTGCTAGAACTTATTGGCCAACTAGGTCAGACATTATTAAAGTTCAAGTGGCCCAGTGGGAAAAGTAATGGCCTTATGCTACTATGAATTTTAAATGCTGCCATTTCTATGTATTGCACCATCATCTGTTCTTGCACATCACTAAATTGTACAGAAGTTGTGGGACCAACCAGTGTCAAGGTCATAGAAATGATGACTCTTTGCAAGTAGCCTTCTCAGAGCTTTGTCATACAATTATTCTCATAACCCTGGCTATAGGCAGCAAAGTTGTATGCATGTACCTGCATTTAACCTTTGTGTTATCATTGGCTAGTGGAAGCCTGCAGTGCAAGATGTCTTTTTCCTCAGACTCTTTACTTTTGGTTTTTATTTTTTATCCTGCCAAAGGGTATGAAATTGACTTTGTTGCAAAGACAGTTTTCAGTAAGTGATTCGTATTTGTACCTTTTGAGTTGGGCTGTTGCACAGTTTATTGAACTGGGTGTCTGAGAATTTCAAAATTGATTAGTGCTATAGTTCTGCAGATGAGCCGGAGTTTTATCTTGATTTTAAATGTGATGGTACCAAATGAAATGAACATATCAGCAGGTACTTCTTATCCTATATGTATTTTGTACTAATATATATTTAATGGGAGTATTTCCCCGACAGCGCTGTATTGGCTTTGTATTTCCCATAGTAGTAGCTACCAGTAATGTTTCATTGTATAGAAGGCTTCTTATGGATAGATAATAAAACTGGGTTTCTATCCCAGACTTGGACTGGTATAGCAGGAAAGTTGTAGTGTTGGATATAGCCCCTTTACATAAGTTACTGTGTCATAACTAAAGACTTACCTACTTTTATGTCACTTAGTTACTCCAGTTCAAACTCATGCATTGATTTAAACATGTATTCACATACACATGCCTGTATACAGACGTGCGTATTGATTTATCCTAAATTGGCAATTCATTAGACTTGTGAATGATAAAGTACATACACATACAGAGACAGTAATCTGCTTTTTGAGAATTTTCATTCAGAGAAGTGACCACAAACATATTAAAACTCGAGGAAAGATTTTAATGTCAAAAGCTGCAGTGAAGAGAGGTTAAAGCTATAACTGTTCTAGAGATCAGTGAGTCTCTCCCTTCTTTGTTCCATGTTTTTCAGTGGTTGGACACATATAAGCCTAGCGGTTCTCAGGCTTTGGTAGGCCTTTGTTATTCCTGCGCCTTCCTGGATTCTAATGCAGAACCATTCAGAATTCTAAGAAGCCTTTTTCCCACCCTGACACATGGAAGAAATTCTGAGAATCTACTAGTTGTCACCTCCCCTCAGGTGGGAAGTTCACCATCAGACTGGCTGTAGTTGATCTAGAGGTGTAACTCTGGTGCTGGTTAGCCTACATCCTGCAGTTCTGAGGAGCCACAGAGGCTTTACGTGGCCATGCTTTGAATGTTACACGTTTGAACCAATGCAGCTAGATCTGTTCAAAATCCATTATTGACAGAGCTTTTAGAAAAAAGGGTGGACTGGTTAGCATGTGATAAGCAGTGTAGAAACACAGCTTTCTTCAGGAATCCCTGTTCCAAAGTGTTTGCAGTACAAAAGATGAGAATTAAAAGGCTGTTCAGGTTTCTTTCATATCTTTGGTAATGTAACAGAAAAAAAATTTATTTTAGGCACATATTCTGACAATTCAGGACAGCTATGAGGCAGATTCCCCTTCCATCCCCAGATGTTTAAATTTCTCATTATATATATATATATATATATATTTCTTTCCTTGTATAGATTCTTAATCTGGCATGGCAGCACCATGCAATTCTAGCCCTAAGTTGTATGTATTACTTTTATTTTAATGCTCAATATTGCATTAGTAAAAATATTCTAAAACTTGTTATACATGGAAAGAGGAAGTTCTTTTCTAGTTACTGAAATGAGAGACTCTCACTGTCTGCTTCAGCACATTTCACAAAGGGATATGACTAGCAGTACATACTCACACTGGAAGGAAAGAAGCAATTTCTCCCCATAACTGAATTCCTACAATAGCTAAATGTGGTCTTGTATGCATTTCCAAGGGAAGGTTAATGCTGCTGCATTGGGATTTCCCACATAAAAGCTTCAGAATTATGCAAAGATGCTGCCCCCAAAATTCACTTTTTTAACCAATAGATTTATTGTCTTAACGAGCTGGAATGTTCCATTTTGTGGATGAAGAGCAACGAAGACATGCTCTTTGTAGATTTAATTTACTTAGAAAAGTCAAGGCTATTCTATATACACTAAATACAGTTTTCTCATGATGGACTTTGCTTTCCCTCCGCTTGTCTCCAGTTGTGCGAAGAATTACTGGATTGATTACTACAGTTCGTATTTATTCTTGATTTTCTTTCTGTATAGATCTCTCTAGGTGTTCTTCCTTTGTTCTGTGGTAAAATACATGAAATGTAAAACTGAATTTTTAGTCTTTCTATTTTAGACAAAAAGTAGAAGTGAAGATGAGGAAAAGGAAACTCATTTTTAAAATTAATAGATTAAAAAAAGTGGAATTTTTGGTTTGTACCTAAAAATTTATGTTTTCAGCAATCTCAGAAAATTAAGTAGAAAAGTGTAACTTTTATCCCTAAAGAATTGATTATTTGCAAGGGCTGATAAGACAGTATTTGCAGAAGTTGTCATGTTTGTATTTCTCCTGGTGAGGCTGTATAAATAGAAAATACTGAGTTGGACAGCACCCCAAATTCTTTTCATCCTTACTAGCTGCTTCTTGGCCACAGTTTTATATCAGCTCTAGTTTCAAAACACTGATCTGTGTCAGCGTATTAGCTGTTACTATTTTATATATGAATACTCATTGCAAAAGAAAATACTTCTGAAATACTGTCCAGGGATGATAACATTCCTCCTCTACCAAATTTTAGGATCCATTAGAAGAGAACAGTCTAAATTTTATTCTTGCATATTAAAGGCCGAAAGGGATATTCTTTTTCTTTCACCAGACTTGCAGTTGTCTTTTTAGCTTGACTGATCTGTAAGGTCTAATTTTTTAATCTAATAATTTCTGTTATCTCTTGTTCTGGTCTGACTTAGGCATTCCATTCTAAATGTGGATGGACATTGATATCTGTAATACTTTTCTTTTTATGGTAAGAATTTTTTTATATCTTTTCATCATTTTGAATCCAGAAATTACTTTTTAAAAAATAAGTTATTTTCTTTTTCTAAAAATGTACATTTTGTAGCAGAGTTTAGATTTCAGAATTTTCTGCCTAAATCAAATTGTGCATTAACAAGAGCACAAAGTGCAGCAGGCATTCAGATGGAAGTATGCCACTGACATCAACACAGAGTAACTAAAGGTAAATTGGTTCATTAGGGATGCTGACATAGAAGAAAAAGAGGATATTTGCAGACAGAGGCTGGTTGCTTTGAACAGAGCTCTGGAACTTAGATCCATTGCCTTTTGCAATTGCAGAAGAAAATGTTTCCATGAAAGTGGCTGCTACTTTCCTTAAGAGGAAAGTTTGCTTGTTTTCCTGGAAAAAAGATTTAATACTACAAGATGGATAACGAGTTAATTTACCAGTTATTTAAACCAGGTAGTACTTGCAATTATGAGTTTGCAGGTTGGTTGGTTGGTCTGTTTCAGAAAAGCAGCAAATCTGTACCTTGGCTCTGCAGTTGGTTTTCAACAAAAGCTTGCTCAGCAAATAACGTGTCTATATCCCTAGCCTTCCAGTAAGCAGTAAGGCTTACTGTTAAGTTTGTTCTGCAAGAGACAGTGCAGCACTGAGATGTTATTTTCAGTAACCGATATTTTCGGTGTTACGTTTGTTTCCTGTATAACTCTGCTATATTAATTTGTCTGCTCATTTGCTGCTTTGAAATCCGGTACAGAAGCACCAGAGGATGGATGGTGCCCTAGGAATTTGGCTGTTTCTGTAGAAGTAATGACCACTTACATGGAAGTATCCCTGCTGTCAATATCATCAGTTGTGATCATGCTGTCTTGCAATGCAAATGCATGTTCATGACTTCTGTCCCCTCTCCAAGTAGAGAGTCCCGTCTTTTTCAGCGCTTTACGAAACCATTATGTTTTCTGTCAATGGCATCTTGCAATAGATGCTCCAACTGTGTTTTGAGGAGCTATTTCATTTTGCCAGGAAGTTGTGACAGTGGAATTGTGGCAAGGAAAAACTGAGTGGCAGATAAATGGTTTTAGTGTTCAAGAGGGGAGTGATGGAAGCAGCCATATGAAGATGTAAATCCACTACTTCTGGGGAAGGACAGAGATCTTCTGGTAGTAAGGCTTGAAATTCTTTGAATGGTACTGTTGAAATAATTCTGTCACAATTGTAATTTATTATACTGCAATTCAGTATCTGTTGAACTGGTTTGGTTATTGGACTGAATTTTTTTAGTGTTTGTGGTACATCCTGAATGATCCAAACAGTTGGAAATGTAGGAAAGGAGTGTTGGGCTAAGCTGAAGTAGAAGAGCAAAATCCAAGGACACCAAGAGAACAAATAAAATGAGCAAGAGTCAGGAATATGGAGGTTTAATGGTCATTAAGTGCAGTAATCATACTGAGAATGGCCTAAAAATACAAAAATTGGCATGTCAGTGAGAGAGAACTCAAACCAGAAATCAAGTGAAAAGCTGTCCTGTTTTGTTTTTCGTCTTTTACACATCTTTCCTCTAAATTCAGTTCTACCATTATGACCGTGTAAATCTGCCAGACAATAATAGTTACGTGGAGAGCCATTAGGGGGCCATATGTATCCACCTTATTTATAGCCTGCAAGTTTTTTTTTTTTAAAATAAATCAACTTGAAATACCTTAGCTTTGCATATGTATATAGCCCATGTAAGTATATAATCTTAGTTTCTTTCCTTTGTTCACCTTCTAATGCATGTTCACCTTCTAATGCATAATTGGATGGTGCACCTTTTGGGGAGGCATTGTGATGCGTATGTCCTGTCCTCTGTATCAAATGGGGTATACTTAAGAACATTTAAATTCTTGACTGCACTGTAATTAATTTTCCTGCAATCCATTAATTTCATAAATCTGTATATTCATTTATGTTGCTATTATTTTTCCACAGTTTTAACATTCAGTTAGTGAATACTCGGGGTGAACGTTCTGATGTGTAAAATACTGGAGATCAAGGCTCAGCTTACTGCTGTCACACAGATGTTGCACTGGGCACACAAGCCCAGAATACAGTGCTGTGGCAAAGATGCTGGAAGCACAGACACAGTAAGACAAACTAATAACCTCTTTATATAACACTGCAGTAATCTGCTTGCTTTGCTGCTAATGGTTCCATTGGTTGGTTTAGAGGTAACATTTTATAAAGTGTGCTGCATAGGCATACTATGTGTTTAAACCCGAACAAACCATTTAGTCATTCTGTGCCTCAGTTTTCCCTTTTGAAAATTAGGAGTGAAATTTCCTCATTTAGAATTAGTAATTCTGAGGTGTGAAAATTGCAAGGAGAAAGGGGGTCATTTAAGTGTGGAGAGAACACACGAGTTTAATGCAGATATGATATGATATGATAGTTAAATTCACATACATGAAATCTGGCAGAAGAGCAAGACTTCAGACTGCTGAATCTTTGAACTACCTGTGCTATGCCTTAGTAGGTAAGTTCACAGAAGGAAAAGTGTTAATTATTCATAATGCTTTGCTGTACCATAAAACTCGATTTATTGAGACTATAATTTGTTCAAGTTGCATGCAGTAGGAAAATATATCAGGAGTAATTAATTGTATTCAGGATGTGATGAGGTAGATATATCCACAGAGGACAATTGAAAACAGTAGCGGTGTGGTATTGATTGCCTTTCAGAGGGAAAAAAAATCTTGTCCCATTTCTAAATGTTAACAATTCAGAGAGAAAAATTCCCACTTGGGAAGAATGCTTTCCAGGTTGCTTCATTGCCAGGTGTTTGACATTGAGTGGAGCCTTAGATGAATGAAGCTTATGGCAGCTTTTGGAAATGACCGACTCCAGGGAATCTCAGCTTCCTGCTGTGAAAGTTTCTATTTTCAAAGCACATCAGTTTCAGTGGGAATGTTCCAGTGGTCCCATATGCTACTTCTGACAGAGGGGGAAGTTTTTAACCTGAATATGAGACAGCTACTGAAGAGGTTCCCTTGCTGCTAACAAAATGAATTTCAATATGTTGCCAATGAACAAGCGGCATGTTCCCAACTGCTGATGGAATTTAACTCCATCAATTATTAATGGAAATTTTGCTTTGTTTTCCTTTCTGTCTGTTCCCTTTTAATTTGGCTACCTGCTTCTGGTAGGACTTTGTGGGTTCTGAGGCTGAAAAAAGGAATCACCCAAACAATATGCTCGTTTGCTTTGAAACTCTTGCTCTATTTTCCTCCCCTCCCCTGTAACGCTCTCTCCTTGACCTAGCAGCAGGAAGCCTTTGTCTGAGGTGTTCATCTGGAACAACTTTTCCACACTTGTTTTCATGTTCTGTTAGATTACAGGGCAGCAGGCCTACCTTTGAAGCTCCCTTCTCTTTTGTTTCTTTGCGGTGCACTCCAGTAATTAACTTTGTCCTTCTTTTATTTGTTCCAGTCAATCGCAGTCCACTCTGCTGAGCATCTTCTCCCAGGAGTACCAGGTTAGAAGTTTTCTCCTTTGTGAGGGTTGACAGGTGCCTAATTGAATGATGAATGTCCCTTTATTTCTTTGTAATTGAACTGCCAGCTTTCTGATTGGTTTGGAGGATGTTCCCTTTTCCACATCAAGCACCGCCTGAGTCTCAGTGGATGGCTGCCAAGCCTACCCATCCATCTGTCTAATAACATCTAGCCTTTGCTTATTTGGTGGACCTGTAATAAATTATGCTAAACCATTATTATTCTGACAATAATAATTTCCCTGTGTTGCGTGGTTCCATGTGCTAAATGTTTGCTGACTTGCACTGTCAGTGCTGCTTTCCATTGCTGACAGAGATGATGATAAATGACCATTGCCGGAGTGGCAGAAGGCAAGAGAGGCAGAAAATGGAGTCATTTATCATGAGATGACAGGTGTCAGTCAAGTGGCAAGTCTCTATGGAATTACTTTTTGTAGTTTTTCAAATAAGTTGTTTTTAAGCAATGTTCTTCCTGGTTAAAAATGCCAATTGAATTGTAAAACTAGAGTGCACCGGACTTAGATGGAATTGAATTGAGGGAAAATTAATACAAAGGTTGAAAGAGAGAACAAGTTTTTCTTTGCCCTCTGCAGCCTTCAGTAAACTTATTTAGATTCAATTATTGTGACCTTACTGGCTTTTACATATATGGTACATTGCAGTACAGTCTGAAGACGTTCAATTCAATAGGTAGATTGAATGTCACTTCTGTACAGAATCTAAAAACGTACTTCAGTTTATATATCAAAGTGTAGCTAAGGAACATGTGTTTGGGCAGTCATGATTTCTATGTTTTGATCTATGACACATTTGTAAGACTCTTTGTTTGGGTTTTTTGTTTTTCTAGAAACAAATCAAAAGAACACATGCCAAGCATCACACTGCTGAAGCTATTGAAACTTACTACCAAAGGTATGACCTCCCCATCCTGGTTAACTTCTGAAGACTTCTTAACTTATTAACATGGCCAACTTCTAATTGTTACAGCAATTATGAGTAAATTGTTTTACTAGCTTATGAAGCAAATTTTCTAAAAAAATAAATTGAAGATTTGGGATGAGGAATACAGAATGGTTCACCTAAAAATGTTTTTCACTGAAAATAAAGCACTTTTTCAGCTTTTGGTCAGCCTAAGTAAGAAAGGGTTTACATCCTTGGTCTCTAAGTCAGAACAAGCATGTTTTTTTTACAGGGTATGTGATAGTGTGTATTTTATATTGCTGATAGTTTGTAATTACAGGATTTCTGTGTCAAGACTCATAGTGATGATAAGTTCCTTACAGCAAGAGAACTTGTTTTGTTACAGTTGCTTGTACTATTAAAACATTTGTGTTGCATTACAAAAAGTTACGTATTAAATTCATGTATTGCCAGTTAAGGCACTGTTTTTTAGATCACGCATGTTTTATCAGCAAAAGTGTCAGAAATACTCGTTAGGGGAGGATGAAAACCTTTATGTCATTTTACAATATTTTACAATTGTTTGCACCTTAAGCTAATAAATTGTTTGCTACACCTTACAGTTTGCCTGCTACTTCTGTAGGCTTTACTGAAAATATTGCGATGACATAATTGGGACATAGTGATAACTGGTAAAGATACCCAATTAAAATATTACTTTGCAGAGTGACATATCTGAGGAGCTTGCATGGCAAGTGAGTTCATACTTGTGATTATAGATGTCTGATATTTGTGCTTAATATTAATCTGTATGAATCAGGAAAATAAACAAAAAGTCTTCATTTGTAAACAATTAACTGTGCTTCAGCAGACTCATATCTAAAACCTGCCTGATTACTGCAGACACTGGTTTAGAATATCTTGTTTGAATTGTACTGGTTTGGGGGTTTTATTTTCTTTTTTGGCAGACGATTTTTTCTGTAAAACTTTGTACTGGATCACACTGCATTTTTTCCTAGTGTTGGTTCTTGTTTATGATTTCATTATGTTATTAACCATGTATATACGGTACTATTTTTAATTACTTTTCACTTGCACAGTTTCAGTGAAGTGCCTTGTTTTAATTGTGACTGCTGTGTAAATAACCCTTTTCTAAGAACACATATAAATTGTTTAAATCACTTTTATGATGATTGTGTTTAGACTAGTTCCAACAACTTAAACCTGAAATGCGGGACCAAATTTTGCTTTATGCTAAGCAGCAGTTGTATTGGTATCAGTAAGGTTGTAGGAATGATTAAGTTTGGCTCATATCACATTGGAGGATTTGGTTTCCTGTCCCCTTCTGTACTGTCTGAAGTATGATAGCAGTACTTAACTAATGCATTATGTATGAAGCTATATGGTGGTGGTAGGGAAAATCATTCTTTATGCTGTTTCTGGGTATTTGATATAGCAGATGTATTAACATGGCCAAATAAAATGCACGTGTGTTAAAATCAGAGATGTTCCGGTTAATAGTTAGAAAACTCATCTCAATCCTGGTTTAGTAGATTTACCGTGTAGTATGTTTTCTAAACTACAGGGACAGACTACTTGAGTCAGAAGCCAGTTTGAAATGCTTCAAGCATAAATGTGACAAACATGTCTTCCCCTCTACTCTTCTCTACTCTCTATCCTACCACAGTAAACCTCAGTCTGTGTGGTATGCTCCTTCCTATTCTCACCCATATACAAGCAAATAACTGTGCGCCTTTTGCTTCCCAAGGTCAGAAGCAAACAATTTTTGAAGGTAGTTATTTCCAGTGATCCTTTTTGGGAGCAACTATAGAGGTATAGATGAGTGAAGTAGTTTCAGCTGACCTGCTGAGACTTAACTAGTCTTTAGTTTCGGTAAACATAAAGGCAAATTATAAGAAAGATCATGCAAGCTTCTCAGAGCAATATTGTCATCAACATGTGAAACCTGTAGTCCATAATGCAATTGTCAGTGGCATTAGAAATACCTGACAAATTTACTCCATTGTCAACTGCAGCTTTGCTGTTCAATCAACCGGATGCATGTTTCAGAACATCAATCTCAAGTAAATATTCCTTACTGGGTACTTTGTTTTTGATTTTTTTTTTTTCTTCTGTTACAAACTTTTAGTGTTCAACTGTACACGATACATCTTGTTTTGTGGATTTTTTTGTGTAGATTTGAAACAGGTTATAGCAAAAAGCTTGTAATTTCCTTTATTTATTAAGCCTCAGAATAACTTGCAAACAAAAAGCCCTCGAATCCTCTATGAAGAGGTTTATGTAAAGGTGCTACACCCATTCCACAGAAAGGTAAAATGATAAAGAATTTTAATGTCTGTAACTAATGAGCAGAAGACTAGCTTCTGGATAGATAATGATAGAGCTGAAAAGGCTGTGGCCTTCTAATGATGTCAGTAATGATGTGCTGTATGAATAAAGATAGGATAAATGAGCAGGTTCAAATGTTGGTAACTATTGTTCTTTTCCACATGGCTGCAAAGCATAAAGTGGCTTCCAGTAATATAGCTTCTTCCCATCAACACCCGAGAACAAGTTTTAGGAGTTATTGAAATATAAACATCAAACAGTGAAAGTAACAGAGGTGAGGAAGGTGATAGCATGTGATGCAACACTCAGAAGCATCATTGGGTAGCCATATTGGTCTAACACCCTTAACCAGAAGTGTTAAAGCCGGTAGTACTATGACTTTGTATCACACTTTACTGTATCCTACACATTTCTTCTTTTGTCTTCTCTTTAAAATATTAGTTTGATTGTTATATTCTGAGCTCACTAAGTCTTTAGTATTTAAACTACTGCCAAGTAAAATCTATATTAAGAGAATTTATGCTTTTGTGCTTAATGGTGAATTGAATAAGATATACAAGTCACCATGATAGTTGAAGGTCATGTGGAACCCAAAATCTTTACTGTTAATAATAGAGGTTTCTTTGTCTGTGATGCATGTTTAAGTTGTACAGATATAATTTATTTATATGTTATTAAACCCCTTTTTTTAATTTCTTGATTTTTATTTTTTTTAATTTCTTGATTCATGGTGGCTTTTACCAGTGACTTAATTGAGATTGATATATCCTGCAGATGAATAGGAGACAACCCTGGAGAATTAGTGAATGTTTAAAATACTTATTTCTTAAAAGATTTCCCATTAAATACTCTGCACTGGTGTATTTTCCCCCAAATGAAAGAGACTCACAAGGGATACTGACATGTATAAACTGGCCTTTTCTTGCCACTGGAGAATTACCTGGCTTTGTCTTGTCTAGGTACCTGAATGGGGTGATGAAAAATGCAGCTGCCCCTGTATTACTGGAGCTGGCCAATGAGGTAATCATCTTCACTTTTTTCTTTAATCTTCCAGCGTAAAACCTAAGGGGCATATCTATAGTGAATTTAGTGAGAAATGTAATTAACCTAAAAAAAATGGTTTCGAGGCACATTAGGCATTTAAAATGGTTCCCTAGTCTGTTAGTACTTACAATAATTAGACAAAAAGCCCCATTTATTAATAAATCAGTTAATTTAATTAGTCTCAACTTCAAGGCGAATGTGTAAGAAACTCTGAATTTGTATTTTGCTGGAAATTTCAGACAGACCATAAGTCTTCAGTGCACAAACTTACTAAAAAATTCCCACTCTGATTAAATGGAGTTGCTTCAGTTTTACTTACATTTGATTCCTTGTTTTTAATAACAAAACCCATCTAAGATATTTTGGTTTTTTAGGTAGTAGTAAGGGTTCATTTGCCT